>CM045455.1:6835430-7253027 GCA_024666655.1 Dascyllus trimaculatus | reverse complement strand
TCTGAGGTAAGCAGTGGTACAGGGTTTCCGGGTATGAAGAGCAGGGGCTGGGCTGGGTCATTGTGCTGAGAGCCGAGAGGCAGGAGGAGGAGCAGGTGGAGGAAGAAGAGGAGGAGGTCAGGGGCCTCCCCGCCATGGGCCCCTGGTTGATGACGGAGCCTCGATGCACCAGCGCTGCAGGAGAGATGGGGGGCGTCATGAGGGGGCCGCTGACCTGAGAGAAGTCCATCTGAGCACCTGAGAGTGGATGAAGAGACACGACAGTCAGTGACTGAAATAAACATGTGGAGAGTTTCTTCTCTCTGAGGTTAGCAGCTATTGCAAGCAAAAACACACAACTGTCATTGTGAGGACGGGGTTAAGTGCTTGTGCCTAAACCTGAGCAAACATTGACTATAACACTGGCCCATCATACAAGGCTGCTTACTTGTTTACTTAACAGCATTTCTATTAGTTTATCTCTGCATTTCGGATGGGGGAAGAAACAGACAATGTATAGGGTCTCTTGGTTGAAGGACTTCTCTCTTCTCTCTCTGTGTGCATGTCGTCCTTGTCTCTCTTGCTCTCCTGTCTCTGTGGGTTTGGTTCCTTTAAAAGGTATGAAAAGTGTACTTGAGTTTTGCCTCTTATGCGTTTGTGTAGTCTGTCTTCTCTCCAGGGCTGTGAGGCTCAGGCATTGATGTATTAAGAAAGATGGATACAGTGCTGCCTCTCAGACTTGCTGCTGTTTCTTCCCTGTGCCCACTCATGGTATTGCAACAAATAAATCCGTGGCTGATGAAGACTTGGTTTATCCGTTAATATAAAGCAGCTTTCCACTGCAGGAACTCAAAGCAGGCACAAAGTGGTGCAAACATCTACAGAAATGGACCCGTGATTGACCCGTTCAGCCTTCCTTTTTCCATTGCAGTGTAGGATCTGACAGCTTACTCCACTCGTAAACCCTTGAACTCTTTCAACTGGGGCGGCTACTCTCTTCAGCTGCAGGGACATTTGATGTTGCTGCCACTTCACTCTCAGCTGCAAACATCTTCAGTGTGAGCTGAAGGTCTCAGCCAGATGAAGCCGGCAGGATCACATCATCTGTAATCCTTGTTCATGCACCAGACCAGCAACTTTCAGTCAAGGTATCTATTTGGTCGCACCTGGAAGTTGGGTAAATCCTCCTGGGTCCATATTCTTCATCTATGTAAACGATCTATCAATAACGCCATCTTGATTGTGATATAACTTAACTGTTTCTACTGTTCTTTACACACGACATCTACTGCTTGCCTCAAAGTTTTCAAAATTGAGGCTGTAAAGACAGAGGATGTCGAATGCTGTGCAGACTGTAAACCCCCTTAAGGCCAACTTGTAAGCCAACTTGACTTTTCCCAGTTTGGTTGGAATAACTGACCTGCACAGAGCGTCAACCTCCAACAGCCTTAGGGTGAACTGGAACACAGACGGCCAGACAGACTTCATCACCCAACATCGATGTCTGACCTCTCTGATGGTCATGACTTAGAATATATGGATGTAATGTTGAGGCGTCCGAACACGTCGTTTAAACACTTAAGGCTTCAGAAAAACTGCTCTCATAGTCAGAGAAAACAACCTACCACGGTTTCTACAAAAAGGAAAATTATTGTTTATGTGGAGGATTAATTCTAAAATCTGAACAAACTTTAGATCTTTTATGGCTTCTTTCATCTGAAATGATCAATCTGTGCATAACATATCACTGATACACTGATTTCAGGCCATTAGATAGAGAATCTTTTTTAATTGCCACATCTAAGACAGTGATACGGGTTGCTATCAGTGTTTTACAATTGTTATCTTTACTCTAACAGGTCTACCTTTAAGCTCTTATCTTGGTCATTATAAGGGCTAATCGTACATGCTGTATCTTGATTGCAGTCCAAGCTATCTAGATCTTCCATCGTTTGATATGATAATAGTTGTTTACATTTACCTTTATATTAAGGATAACAAATTATAAAATTGTTCTGTTTTTACGAGTATCTCGTTGTAAAACACTGATAGTAGCGATATCTGTTCATAATTGTGTTGGTGAGATTGTCTGGAAGCTGGTAAAATCAGAGCAGAGATGGTGGGATACTCTGTGATTTATAAATTAGTACCATACATAGTACCCCCAGGGCCGAGGACTGCCTACTTACATACAAATGACCTGTGTTTGTCTTTTGACCACAACCTTTAAATCATTGCACTGAAAAGTAAATCCATTCCATTGCGTTTAGCTTTGACACAGTGGGATGCAACATCAGTCGTATATTAGAGACAGAAATTTGCTGTAATTTCAAAACCTGATACATCAACAAGATTTTTTAATGCATAAAGAGTATGAGTACTGGAAGGTTCGTTTGTTTATTTTGCTATGCGCTACCTTGTGAAACAATAAGGGCTTTTTCAAGGAGCCTGCCTGAGTGAAGAAATTAGTAATGATAGGTTACTTTACAGAAGTTCGATCTGTCTTCATATTAGGGCTGGTCCAGAATATTCGACTATCCGAATATTCGTTAGTTTTTTTTTAAAAGATTTTATTTTTGGACTTTTGTGCCTTTATTAAATAGGACAGTGGATAGAATCAAAAACGGGAGAGAGTAGGGAAGGACATTCGGTAAACGCCCGAGGTCGGAGTCGAGCTCGGGACAACCGATACGCCTCTGCACTTGGGTCATGCGACATAACCATTAGGCTATCAGGGCACCCCCGAATATTCGTTAGTTGTGGTGGTATTCGAATAATAATTTTGATATTCCAATATTCGTGCGTGCCTCCACCGGGCAACGCTGGGCGTCGCCGAACGCTGCCGAGCGTTGCCAAGCATTACCGAGCGTTGCCGAGCGTTGCCGAGGCTTTAGTATGCCGCCGAGCATCGCCGAACGCTGCTGAGCGTCGCCGAATGCTGCCGAGTGTTACCGAGGCTGTAGTACGCCGCTGAGCTCTGCTGAATGCTGCCGAATGCTGCTGAGCGTCGCTGAACGCTGCCGAGCATTGCTGAGTGTTGCCGAGGCTGTAGTACGCCGCTGAGCTCTGCTGAATGCTGCCAAACGATGCTGAGCGTCGCTGAACGCTGCCGAGCATTGCTGAGTGTTGCTGAGCGTTGCTGAGCATTGCTGAGGCTGTAGTACGCCGCCGAAGGCTGTCGAACATCGCTGAGGCTCCAGAACGCCGCAGTGGTTCTAGTACACGGACCTGTCAACTCCGGTGTGACGCTCCTGTGTGACAGCACTGGTTCTGTTCATTGTTGTGACATGTACTCCACACCATAAAGTGACGAGTTCATGAGTAATTAAAACATGAGTACTGGGTGTGGACATGAACACAGAGCTGTCTACAGGTTGTCACTATGGTTAAATCTGACATATTCATTGTTGGAAAGGTCACATTATACAGTTTCATTTGATATGTGCTACACTTCACTACAAACAACAGTTTGAGAGCAGTTCAGTTGAGAAGAAGGGATGTAAAGTTGCAAAATGCATCATTATGGTTCAAACCGTTAAAGACTCCAGAGACTAAAGGGATCAGATTTCAGATGGTATGAAGGCTTCCAGTGAGAATGTTTTGTGTTTAAGGTGTGACACCACTTCTGACATGTAGCTGTTTTTCTCTTACCTGAAACTGTGAACCCAGAAGTGTCGGTCCCCTGGTAGAGAACAGTCTTTGCTTCCAGGACTTGCTGCTGATTGGTGGTCAGAGACATGTAGACGTGTTCTCCCAGAGACTCGTTCTTCACCGATTGGTCGGTGGGAGCCGTGGCTTTGTTGCGATTGGCTAAGAAGCAGGAACTGGGCGAGGCCATGAACGCGGCTTTACTGGCATCTGAAAGGTGATGGCGACAAACACAGCATCTGGTAATACTGTGAGTGTTTGAGTTTCTCCATAAAAGCAGATTTATTGTTATTGTAAGACTCATTACATGAGCATATGAGGATGTAGTGTAAACTAAAACCTAAATTAACATTAATCATTTGTTCCTGTTATGTAAGGTGGGTAATTTCCAGTGAATTAAATCACAATTAACCTGAAGTTGAGCCACTTTCTAGTTTCCTTAAATTAAATTTGTAGCTATTCATTACTGCATTGAAACATTATAATACTGCTGATGTTTTTGTCTATTTTTCTTATCATTGCTGTTATTTCCTTTTCCACTGTGTTTTTTAAAATGGTATTATAATGTATTAAGGTCCTTAAATGAAGTGCTTTGATTTCACTGTGCTGCTCAGATGAACCTTTTTTGCATTGACATTAAAAATCAGCCTTCATAGAAACTAAGCTCCATTTATAGCATAATATGAGTGATAGTTTAGATACTTCTGTCATGATCTAAATGAAGATTTTTTATTCTCAGTAATGTTTTTTTGGGGGGCGGGGGGGTTTGAAGTTTTAGTGATAGACACGGTGAAACAGGGTAGAGAGGAGAGCGACATGCAGCAAAGGTCATGAGCTGGACTCGAACTCACGACTGCTGCTGGTAACCTGCGCCCATGTGGTAACGCCATAACTCAGCAAGCTATATGGCGGACCAGTAATGTTTAACTGTACTATTTATCCCATTTTTTTCAGGTTTCATTTAAGTTTGAAATGTGCATTCTTTTTTGTAAATGACATTATAATATGTTGAAAGCCTTAAAAGGGCTACTGTGTATAAATAGACTCATTACTATTATCATCCTACAGAGTTTGCTATCATCTACTGTTCACATTTACCCAGATAATAAAATCCTAAACAGACAGTGGACCTGCAGAGAGTCAATCCTGGATGTCTGACAGCAGCTCAGCTCCTGTAAGTGTGTCGATACCTGCATTTTTCATGTATTTGTCCAGCAGGTTCTGCAGATCCTGCTCCTTGTCGTTGTTGAACTGAGTTTCCAGAGCCAAGAGGATGTACTCGTCTAACAGCATCCTGATCAGATGGAAGGAACCTGCCAACGTCGAAACATATAATAAATGAGAACACTGTGGTTAAGGAAGACTTAGGGTGAAAGTTTGCAGTCAGACTTTTACCACATGTCAAAATGCAAAACTCTGTGCTTCCAGCTGAGCAGTGATTTCTCTGTATCTGTTGTTTGACCTTTTAGGACCCAGCAGCTCTTTGTTTGACCTGCAGGGTCGCAGGTTTGTGTTTGAGCTTCAGTGGGGCTTCAGAGAGACAGAGAGAGAGAGAGAGAGAGACCCACCAAATGGTCAGTGTTTATTCACGCACACGTAATCTGTGTGCATGTGTTTGAACAGAGAGCACGCGACCCGCAGATAAGACTTTGTGTAATCAAGGAGAGTCTGGCCATTACAATTTATGATACTATTGTAGCAATCTGCTCCCAGCTCGCCTGGATAAGACCTGTGTGTGTGTGTGTGTGTTTGTGTGTCTCTAAAGAAAAAGAAAGGAACGCAAATTAATTATGTGGGCAGGAGTCACGAAACAATACAAAACATAATTTATGTTGACACTGTGTTCGCCGTGTAGCTTTTATAAATTATGATATAATATTGCCTGACTGTCAGTGATGCAATGGGATAATCTGTGTTATTGGAACTACTTAGACCGCATTTCCCATAAACCCCCTCTGCTGTATTTGACTTGAAAAGCATCTCGACTACTGTGTCTCCTTTCTCTTTGGTCTCCCTCACAAATCACTCCACAAGCTCCAGCTGGTTCAGACTTCATCTGCCCTTATCATCTCCAGAACCCCCTCCATCCACCACATCACTCCTGTCCTCCGGCAGCTCCACTGGCTCCCGATAAAATTCCGTGTTGACTTCAAAATCCTCCCGGCAACATTCAAGGCCATTCACAGCCTCGCCCTTCCTTATCTGTCTGACCTCCTCCATGTTCATACTCCTTCTCGTTCCCTCAGATCCTCCTCCTCCATCAGCTTGTCTGTCCACCCTCCGCCCGTCTCACCACCATGGGGAGCGGAGCATTAGGCCGCTCTGCTCCCCGGCTCTGGAACTCTTTACCACCTGAATTCAGAAACACTGACTCATTTCCCCTTTTTAAATCCTTTTAAATCCGCTTATCCCACCTGAGGTCAGCTGCACTGTCTGATTTTACCTTAATTTAATCTATCACCTCTATATTTAATTGTGTTTTATTGTATTGTTATTTGATATTATTTGTGTTGTAAAGTGTCCTTGAGTGTCCTGAAAGGCGCTTTGACAAATAAAATGTATTATTATTATTATTATCTATGACATCAGGTTTTGCCAGCTGAGAAAAATGTCTGGCACCTTTATTCTTGTGAATGATGGCCAGAGATGGTAGTTTACAGCAGTTACAGTAAATACTGCTAACAAAGAAAGTAAAGATTTACTGGTGCAATTTTACATAATGTATCATAGCGTATACTGTGGTGTGTAGAGCTTTGGTAACCTGAAAACAAAGTAAGTAAATAAAGATGAAAAAGTCCTACAATAATACTAAAACAAAAATGTAATTATGTAGTACATCAGGCATTAAATACATTCTTCTTTCAATTTAGAAAATGAACTAAGTGTTTGTGGGGTTGGCTAAAATTTCACTCTGTATTAAATATGTCCCACAGGGGCTGCCGTACAGCTCGCTGAGTTAAGGCGTTACCATGTGGGTGTAGGTCGCCGGAAGCAGTTATGAGTCTGAGTCCGGCTCACGACCCTTTGCTCTCTCTCTTCTACACCCCATTTCACCCTGTCTCTCTCCTGCTATCAATAAAAAAATGTCCCACAGTCCCTCTCTGGCCGATTGATTGAAGTTCTTTCCATGAAAAAACTCTTCCCTTCATGTAACTCTACACCATTGCAACCTCTAGAATGTGCAGATCTATGGAGTCACTCCCCGACCATTTGATACCTGCTGCAGCTCCAGCACACCAGCTCACCTATGACTCTGCTCAAACCCTGTAAAACTACCCCATGCTACACAATACCAAGTCATAATATTAGAGTAATTCAGCCGTACGTGTTCGACCTGTTGACAGGATTGGCTCCTCAGGTTGGTGACGTATGAAACCCTGGAAGCCTGAATCAGTGTTTTTATAGCTGTCATCGGTACACAACAGTGTTAAGGTGAAAATACTCAGCCATGGCGTTGACCACTTGTAGCACTGAAAATATAGCATGTGACAGCAGGGTAAACAACTTGGTTTTCACTGTTGCGGGTCTTTTTAAGTTTTCTCACCAAAGCTGGAGGCGTTGTTGAGCGTGAGGTTGTGCATCACTCTGGCACCAAAGAAGCTCCACCTGAGGAGGAAATCCTGAGCTCGCTTCTTCACTGACCGGCCGCTCTGCTTACCAGGCTGGCCAAGACACAAAGGTGGAGAAGAAAAATATTTAGCTAGAAAACAGAATATTTCCAGGACTGCGTATCGAGTCCACGCAGATACGAGGAGACGCATTTAAACAGCCGTTACCTTGATGACTTTATGCTCCACCACAGAGTCCAGCCACTCGATGAACGACTCCACTGTTGCGTTTTTTCTCAGCAGCTCCTTCAGCTCCTGAAAGACGGTAATGGAGTCATCTGGGGGGAAAAAATATTTAAATTTATTTACTTATAACAGTGATTCTCATTTGTATGGGAGCAACAGAAACTAGTGATGTTTGGCTCCGGGCAGTCAGGGCAATTTTTAACTGATCAGTGTCAACAAGAGCCCAGTCGCAAAAGCATCAACACATTATATGAGGAGTGAATGTGACCTTTAAATATGCCACTGGAATAAAAGAACAAAGTGGATTCCACCTTAATTTAATACATGTGTGCTAGCTGGATGTCATTAAGCCTCACAGAAGACTTTGTTTTGGTGCCCCTTTGCAGAGAAGTGCCCACCTCCTGTGGTCGCTACAGTATTAAAGGGTAAGAAGTACAACCAGGTAGCCAGGTATTGCAGCTAATCTACAATACTTGAAGGGTTTATTATATAGGAAAATGAATTCACATCAGTGTATTGAATTACTAAAGTGAATCATCTAATATTGGCCTTTTAAAGGAGCTCTATGGTCTGTAGAAGTCTTACACTCAGAGTAGATATCCGGGTCCTGCTCTCCAGTGGCTGTCGCACTGAGCAGAGGCTGAGAGCTGATGCTGCTTAGATCCACATTATCGATATCCAGCACCATGCTGGTCACTACAGCCTGATCAAACAGGGCTGGACGTGCTATCTGGAATAATGAAAGATGAAAAAATGGCCTCAGAAATCGTTCTTATTTTGAGTCTTTAGAGTATAGTGTAATCTATAGCAGTGGTTCTCAACTGGTCCAGCCTCAGGACCCACTGTGTCTCTATTAATAACACTCGCGACCCAAATTTTTTGAAGTTTGCTGTTCCTGTTAAGAAATTAAGGTTTATTTGGGTGCAGTCTCAACGCATTTTGATACAATTTAGGAAATTTAGGCTTATTTTTTTGTCAATTTTGGTATATTTGAATGCTTTTGCCAAGTTTTGGGCATATTTTGGACCATTTTGACAGATTCTGAGCACATTTTCTTATATTTTTGGGACGTTTTAGCATAATTTTCTCCAATAAGCATGCAGAGCCAAATCTAGAGGTTAATAGTGGGCAACTACTGGTGTCACCACCACTAAATATCCTGCTACTGAAAGCAAACTATGTCATAAGAAACACGTCCTTAAAAATAAAAGACTTCACACCACTACTTTTTTGGGGGGGCATTCTTCTGCGACCCTCTAAAAATGGCTTTGCGACCCACTTTTTGGTCCCGACCCACCAGTTGAGAACCACTGATCTATAGCATCCAGCTGCACCTGTGCCAGGTGTAAGAAGGAGGTCTGCCTCTTCAGAGCAGAAACAAAGCGACGTGCTATGGGGAGCTTCTTCGCTGCAAGGCATTCTGGGAGGTTTTCCAGCGAGGAGGCCAGCCAGTGCTCCCAGTGTTTGGCAAAGTTGCGGATATCTGCCAACAGACTGACAAACAACAACATTCAATGTGAAGATTAAGTGATTGCATCTTTGCTGTACTTTGGGGTTTGGCTCTGTAACAGTGAAATTCAACTTATGGCCAGAACTACAACTTTTACAACTTTAGGATTCAAATTGTCTTAAAGAAAGTTTCAGTTGTGGCCTTTGAAAAAAAAAAACATAGATGATCTGACAATAACATATCAAGGGAACATGAAGTGAAGCTGAAGCTACAAACCTTTCAGGCATCTCCTGCATGGTGGCAGGAATCAGAACATCTGTTAAAACCTGAGAAAATAAAGGACATCTTATTACAACAGAGCAACACATTGGTATTTCAGATATTCATTGATGATTCAGAACAAGATCTATTCTTATTCATAAAGCTAAGTTTTATATTTTTTGGCAGTGGTAATCTGTCTTTCTTATTCAGATAGTTATGCTTATGTTGCTCTGTTTAACATAAAGACTTACAGAAAATACATCTCTTTTGCTTGAGGACATTTATGACTATAAACAATACATAACCAGAAAGACATATTTAAGAGTGACTTAAACCTGCATCGTCTCTAACAGCCAGCAGGGAGAGACTCCTCTGACTGAAAAAAGAAGTCTGATTGTATAGAAGTCTACGAGACTATAATCCCACTCCTCACTTGATTTGTTACCTCAATAATCATTTTCCTAATGAGTTCATGGTCTCAGTCACTAGTTTAAAGTCCCCTTTATTGCAACATGATGTTTATTTTGTAAATTATGGTCCCTTTTAGAGGGGAATAGACGACAAAG
Source organism: Dascyllus trimaculatus (assembly GCA_024666655.1). Taxonomy (NCBI): domain Eukaryota; kingdom Metazoa; phylum Chordata; class Actinopteri; family Pomacentridae; genus Dascyllus; species Dascyllus trimaculatus. The sequence goes on along the minus strand of CM045455.1, from coordinate 7,243,329 downwards.
AAGGGTATGCTTTAAGGCACAGCTACTTTGTGATTGGTAAGTGGCTATCCTATGAGTGAACATAGTGCCTTAAGTTACACCCAGTTTCTAAAGACCAAGATTGAAACACCTAAATTCCAAACCTGATGTTTTAAAATGACGCCAAACCAATGGGGGACACCACTGTGGTTACATATATCTTTTACATAAACCGATCAGGCATAACACTATGACCACCTGCTAATGCTGTGTTGGTCCACCTTATGCAGTCAAAAATGCTCTGAACCATTGGGCATGGACAAGAGGACCTCTCAGGGTGTCCTATGGGGTCTGGAACCAGGACGTTGGCACTGGATCCTTTGGGTACTCTGGCTTGTCCAGTGGGGTCTCTGTCAATCAAACTTGTTCCACTGCATCCTGTTGATGCTTGATCACAATGGGGTGTAGGAAGTTTGGAGGTCAAATCAACATGTTGGGCCATTGTCATGTTCCTCAACATGTTCCTGATTGTTAAATGTTGTTTCCATGTGGTGGGGTGCATTTTCCTGCAGTGTCATTTGGGATTTCCATTAGCATGAGGGAGTGTGTTTGTTGTGGGACAATGTTTATTTGGGTGTCTAAGTCTGATCAACATGGATGTTAAAATCCAAGGTTTTCCATCAGAACACCACATAGTACCAATATGATCAATGTTATTCACTTCACCTGTCAGTGGTCATAATGTTGTGGCTGATCGGTGTATGTTCTATGCTTGTGACCAGTGATTTTTGGATGATCTTTGGTAGAGAAAAGCCACAGAGACTTGGTAGTTACCTACACTTACAAACTAGTTGCAAAGTTAACTCAAAATTGCAGTTTGCAGTTAAAAAATTGCATGAAAATAAAAACATGGAAACAGAATTTCATGACAACCTTATAGAGAATGGAGTCACAGACACAGAAGATGTCGACTATAACAGGGTTTTCAAGCAGCGGCAGCAGGTGGTCGGGCATTCCCTGCCAGAAGTGGAGCAGAAAATTCTGGATCTGAAACAAAATATTTCAGGAGTTGTATCAGCTTGAGGGCACATGTAAACTTTTAACATTGCATACCAATTAAACGCTCTAATGTGGTTATCACCTCTTCGAAGTTGACATTAATGGCATTATCCAGGATGCACTGGCAGTGTGTTTTGTACATCATGATCAGAGTGTCCACCTGAAAAAGAAAAATGAAGATCTGACATGAAATTAGTTTGCAAACAATAATGGCAAACCCCTCCGTGCCCCAGTCAACTAATGTAACATTACAGGGCGGCCGTGTTTCATATTTGTTAACAGGAAATGTAGAAAATCTAAAGTTACAGTGACAACGATTCATCACCAACCTTTTCTCTGGAGATATTTCCCTGCAGCAGAAGATGCTGGGCGTTGGGGAAGTCTGGGAGCAACGTCCCAGTTTTAGAGCTCAACGAGTATTTCCTGGTGAAGCCGCCCTGCAAAACATAACAGTGTGAACTCCATCTTTCCTTCGCTAGTCTTGATACCACTCTTGACAGGCTTAAGTCACCCTGCTGTTGCAGAAAGAAAACTAAGCTCAACTTGTGGACACAGACAAGCTTGGGGGGATGACTCAATTTTACCCCGTTTCCACCAAGAAGAACCAGGTACTAGTTGCTGGTGTTAGTTCTGGTGCTTAGCTGGTTTAAATTTTGTTCCTCTTAAGAACCTGTCTGCTTTTCCATTGGCAAGGAACCAAGTTGGAGCCACGCCATTACGTCACCGTGAAATGACTACGCTTGCATCGATTACATGGCAGTTAAACAACCACAATAAGTTGATGATAATATCTATGTTTATCTTTATAAAGATAAATATGAAGACCTCAGGCGGAGGCCCATGAGGCGGAGGTCGCCTGTAGCCCGGGCACATCCGCAATCATGCTACTGCTGGGACACAATTGCACCGGATTTTAGCGCAACAGTTTGTGCACAACTCCTGTGTGTCCCAGGAGTCATCTGTGATCAGACCTGAAGAAAAAGGACACAAATTAGCGCTTGTGTGCCCCTTTCCACCGTTGATCGTTGGTCACCATAACCCTGCCCCCAGCCCCTGACGTACTCGGTGCTTAGCTCTGGCCCAGCAAAGAGTTGGTGCTTGCTAAGGACAAGTTTTTAGCACCTGGAGCCGGTGCTTAGGTGGTGGAAACACAAAGAACTGGTGCTAAGTCAGGCTCTGACTCCAAACTAGCACTGGAAACAGCTCAGTGGAAAAGAGGTCTTTATGTCAGGAGTCATTCCATGCCAACTCACCTGGGGCGTCCCGTTGAGGTCATGGATTTTCTTGAAAAAACTTGAAAACAGGCCCTGTGTTAAATTTGACAACTGAAAACTATTAAAAATGTGTCATTTTCATAAAATGTTTAAATAATGAAGGAGCAATATAGCATCTTCATTTTGTTGTATGTTTTCAGTGGATATGAAGACATTCCCACTGAAAAGAAATATTGTTAAAATGTTCTAAAATGTGGAGTTTGCATGTTCTCCCTGTGCATGCGTGGGTTCTCACCGGGTACTCCGGCTTCCTCCCACAGTCCAAAAACATGCTGAGGTTAATTGATTATTCTAAATTGTCCATAGGTGTGAATGAGAGAGTGTTGTTTGTCTCTATATGTGGCCCTGTGACGGACTGGCGACCTGTTCAGGGTGTCCCCTGCCTTCGCCCAAAGTCGGCTGGGATAGGCTCCAGCCCCCCCGCGACCCTAGTGAGGATTAAGCGGTATAGATAATGAATGAATGAATGAATGTTCTAAAATGTGGATTTTACAGCTCTGAAGCTACTTTTAGGAAGACGTGTGGCAGTCAATTTTTGATGTAGCAAAACATGACATTTTGGTACGACAAAGCTAAGTTGTTTCTACCAACAACAAAGATTTGGTTGGAATTGAGAGAATATTAGTGGATATATAATTTTTTGAAAATTAAAGATTTTTCATTTTGATGATAAATGATATATTTTTATTATTTTAAATTCTGTAAAAAAAAAATCAGCATTAGCTATTAAGATGATTACAAGTTCCAACTTTTCCTTGAGGTTTCTGGATATTTAGTTAAAAAAAAATCAGCCAAATACTCTCTCGCTTTAAAGATGATTTGAAAGAACTGCTGGAGTTAAAGGCAAATTTAACACCGAGGGCCGATTTTCAAAAATTCATAACCCAAAAAGTATTTGGAGCAGATCTGTGGGATTTTGAAGGTTCCAGTGTTTAGGTAGGAGGTTTTCCCAGATGTTTTTTCAAGAACATCCATGACCTCAACTGGGAGGCTGTAGGTGGGTTGGCGTGGAATGACTCTCAGGTGAATTCCAGTAGACCCTGAGCACAGGTGGACACATAAAGTCTCAGCTCAGTGTCGACATGAAGACGGACAGCTGTTGATATTGTACTACTTTTCTAGCCAGCCTGTAGGACTCTGCTCTGTATTTGTAATTCCTTGTAACCGTGATTCCTAGAATGTATAAAAACAGGCACTTTATACTCATGTCAAGTCAATAAGAAAACAGTTAATTCTTCTAAATTATCATACGATATTTTACGGGGCATTGTTTTTATGAATTTAGGAGTGTATATTACCTCATTCTTGAGCTTGCTCCCTGAAAATCTGCAAACAAAACAAAACACGTTGATTTTAGAATTAAAAGGCAAAATGTGAACCTTTCTTCTTCTTCTTCTTCAGATGTTTCAATTGGAAAAAGACGACAGACGGTGAGTGAAAAGTTTAAACACCAACTGTGTACTATTTTTGTTTCCTATGTTCCTGGGTAAGTAAGTAAATCTTTATTTATATAGCCCTTTTTAAAACACATGGTTACAAAATGCTTCACAAGAGAAATAAATATGAACAAATAGGTGTAGACAACAAGAACAAGGAAACAATTTCAGCATGCAGATAGAAAACTTTCTCACACACAACACACATATATATCACAGCAACCCCTTAGACAGACACATAACCAACACCTCATACACAACATAGACATAAACAGACAACCGTACACACTACACACTCCTGGTTTAACTAAAGGCTTGTCTGTATAAGTGAGTTTTATAAGCTGCTTGAAGCCGTCTGTAGAATCTGATGATCTGATGGAATTTAGGAGACTATTCCAGAGGGTTGGAGCCAGGATACTGAAGGCACGGTCTCCTTTTGTTGAGAAGTTGGAGCGGGGGATGGACAGGAGGTTAAGATTTGATGAACGGAGTGGTCGTGAGGTTGAGTATGGAGCTAGGAGGTCAGAGATGTAACTGGGGGGCGAGGTTGTGCAGGGCTTTGAAAGTAATTAGAAGCATTTTGAAGTGGATGAGGAATTTTACTGGAAGCCAGTGTAGGGATGCGAGTACTTGATGATGTCAGTAAAAAAAACTCATATTAAAGATTTAAAATAAAAACTAGAGGAACAATAGGGTCCTACGCACTGTAGTGCTTCGGGCCCTAATTAAAGCTGCAAGCAGCGTCGGACGGGCCCTCGCTCCTTACCACACTCCTCTCCACACAACGTTGTCTAGGGGGCGCCGTAGAGCCAATTGGAATTTCGACTGTGGAAATCTGTTGATCTTGGGATACTATATGTTTGTACCAATTTTCGTGTTTGTAGGATAAAGCAGTGATTTTATATAAGTATTTGAATATTTGTAGGGGGCGCTGTGGAGCCGTTTGAGCACATCCATTCCTGAATTGTATATTAAATATTAGGTCTTGAGATTAATGAGGATTTGTGTGGATTTGGTGATTTTACGTGGATCCCTTCACCTCCAAAACCCATTTCGTTCCATATGGCGAATTTGTTCAAAATGGTCGCCAAGCCACGCCCACACCGTGTGACGTAGCCACAAGATTTTAATAACTTTTCATCCTAGATGGGTCTACATGCCACACAGCGAATTTGGTGAAGATCGGATAAAAAACCTGGGAGGAGATGTTAATTCCAATGCGCACCACGTGCTGTAGGGGGCGCCGTTGAGCTTTTTTGAAATTTTAAAAGCAGGAATGTTTTTTTCTTGGGCTACTGTACCTGTGTACCAAATTTCATGAGTTTACGTGAAACTAGCCGTATTAACTCCACTAAAGCCCAATTTTCAAGGTGGCGCTATTGAGTCATTTTGCCATTCATATGTGTAATTCCCCCAAAATATAAAATTTTTCGCCAGTCCTGATGTGTGTGCCAAATTTGGGGAGTTTTTGAGCATGTTTAGGGGGTCAAATTAGGGTTCAAAGTGGCGTAAGAAAAAGAAACCGCCAAACCGCCAAAGAAACACTACAGGAACAATAGAGTCCTATGCACTGTAGTGCTCGGGCCCTAATAAAAAACAACAACAACAACAACAAAAAAACAGTAGCAAGTCATTGACGTGTTACCTGGTCAGACCTTTTCCAGAGTACACAGAGTGATAGTAAGCACTGCTCTCTTTGATGCCAATTCCATAGTAATGATATCTGTGAAATGTCAAGATAATAATAATAAGTAATGATCAACAAGAACAAAGACTACTTTTGTATTGCATTAGTGTGTGCTTGTGTAAACCGTAAACAACTCTAAACATCACACTGTTTAATAAAAAGGTTGTAAAGTTGTAAGTTAGGTTTGACTTTACTTGGAGTGTCCTCTGGTGCCCAGTCTTCTAGTTGTTAGGAGGGGAAACTTCTGTCGGATCGTCTGATGAGAGCAGGAGGTGCCGCAGTCAGCATGAGCGAATCAAAACAAAAACAAAACATCACAACTGAATGTGTACGTTTGTAACATAGTTAAAAGAAAGTTCCTGTTAAATCCAGCTAAATGGGACAACTACGCCACCTGCTGTCAGAAAAGTTTCCTGGCACTGCTAGTTGTAGCAAAGGATTATGGGTAATCCTCAGAGCAGCGGAAGGATTTATGACGAGGTAAACGCGGGGCAAACAATGCTAACTACGTTTTTAAATGTGTCGAAGTTTAGCTGGCTTCGCTTGGTTATTCATTATGTGTTCCAGAATCAATTCTGCATGTTTTTCTGAAGTTGACTGTATGTTTTTTATTTGTTTTATCGTTGTGAAAAAATCCGCCGCGTAGCTAGCTATTGCTAATTTGATGCCGTGCTTCAGGACGGAGCACGCGCTGTTGCCCACAAGATGGCGGTTGACTGAAACCCATTGTCCTTCGTTATGACTGCAGATGTGGAATAAACCTGCTGTTGCCACACACCTGACCAGCTCCTGAAGTGTCATTTTAGAAGACAGTTACATTCAGGAAAAGAAACACACCTTTCCAAATGTAGCAGCACAGGCCGGCTCTAGTTTCTCCTTCCTGCAGAAGTCCAGATAGTGGGCGTAGAGGATGCATCGAGGCAGACACACTCCTTCACACACGATGTAATTCTCCTCCAGCCTGATGAGACACACAATCATTCATATATGAGACGTCCACTGAAAACACCAAACACAAACAGCTCTGTAGCAAACTTAGCGATAGCACAAGACTCGGCTTTATATTTTCGAAGACACAAAGTCGAACAATTACCAGGACAGGAAACTAGACTCACATGTATTGATCAGACAAAAACACAGCTTCATGAGTAATGTAGAAGATAACCATCTGGTTGACAAAAGTCATAAAGAAAACAAATCTCTATACTGTTGTAGTTTCAACTTCAGCAAAGCATAATGTTTTATATGCTCTTGATATGTTTTGCATGACATAATCTTAATCTGTAACGCCACTAGCAGCCTCAGCAGTAAAAACTATCCTTAGGGGTCAACATCAGGGCCACTGTCTGTTTACTCTGTACATAAATTACATTTATTTTCCAATTTAGTACTGTAATGTCAATCTATATGCTGATGATACCATTTTCTATGTTCAAGCTTTTTTCCGTATTACAAGCTGCTTTTATTGACCTGCAGACCTTCCTGTTTAATTTTTAAAAGTTGATCTAAACACCACAAAGGACACAGTGTCTGCATTTCACATGTCCATGCCCTTAAAGCTGAGGTAAGCAGTTTTTCTAGGCATTGCTGGGCAGAAAATCCACACAATCCTTTCAGTATATTGCAAATCAAGTAATCTGAGAGGAAATTCGACTCCTGCCCCTAATTTTAGCTTCATGTTGGGGTTTTAGAAAACCTAGCCCCTGGGAGATTTTAGTCAAACACACAGATCTAAACACTGAAATCAGAGTCTTAGGCCAAAACAGAGATTGCTTGTCCTTGAAAGCAGAACAAAACCATCAACAGTCCACCATCCTGACTGGACTGAATTATCTAAACAGCCTGTGTGATCATGTTTCAGCCACCACCCTTAACACTTTTACAAGTAAATGAATGTTTTTTACATTCAAGCCTGACACAAACAAGTTCACACAAAGCTTATTATCCATCTCAAATCTCTTAGTATCTCACAATATATCAGAGTTGTACATCTGGTGTCTGTGGTAACAATCCCAATCTGATGCTCCGATACTGAATCAGTTCACAGCAAAGCGAAGCTGCAGAATTAACATCCGCACTTTTTTTTTACTAGGAAAAAAAGTAATTTGTTGTATTTTTATGGAATGCCGCTCATAGTGATTGAACAAGTAAGGACCCTATAGATGACAGAAAAGGTAAGACTCTATCATTTTTGCTCTGTACATTACAAAGCAAGGAACTAAGGCTGCAGCTATTGTTGCTGTGGTATTGGTATGTTAAAAGACTTTATACCGAATGAATCACAAGGCTTTGTGCTTTCAAATGTATGTATACTTTGATTCAAAACAGGCTGATGCCATTCAAAATACAATGGCAGAATTTTCACTCTGCCTCTGAGAGACTTTTAGACTTCACTGGCGGATTGCTGACAATCTTTATGAACATTTTTATTGGCTATGTGTGTGTATGATGGTTATTTGGATGGAGTATTTTTCCTTGTAAAGATCTTGCGGTTATGTGATTTGTTCTCTCACAAAAGAGGCTTGGATGTCAGCGAGACTTTGTGAATACAAAAAGTTTGACCAAAGAATGTATGTAAAATATGGCTGTGGCCTCTGGCTCTAAAGCAGGGGTCTCAAACTCCGGTCCTCGAGGGCCTCTATCCTGCATGTTTTAGATGTTTCCTTCTTCCCACACACCTGATTCAAATGATCAGCTCATCATCAAGCTCTGCAGAAGCCTCATTTGAATCAGGTGTGTAGGAAGAGGGAAACATCAGAAACATGCAGGATAGTGGCCCTCGAGGACCGGAGTTTGAGACCCCTGCTCTAAAGAAACATGCTTCAGCCAGCAGGGGGCGACTCTTCTGGTAGCAAAAAGAAGTATGATTGCATAGAAGTCGATTATAAAATGACCCTACTTCTCGCTTTACTGTTACCTCAGTAAACATTTTCCTAATGTGTTTCAGATCTTAATCACTATTTTAAACACTTTTTGAATACAGCATGATGTTCTTTTGTAAATAAAAATACTAATAATGTAACCTTTATTGATGCCCTTGGGGAGATTCCTTCTCTGCATGTGATCCATCCTATTATAGTTAACCTTAACTATACATACTAGGGCTGCCAGTGCCCGGGGAGCAGTCAGGGGTTAAAGGCCTTGCTCAAGGGCCCACAGTGGTGGTGACTGGGACATGCAGTCACTCTCACTTTCCCACCTCAACCTCTTGCCAGTCCGGGGACTCGAACCAGCTACAAGTTCACTTCACAAACCACTAGGCCACCGCTGCCCTTATGCTCCCATTCATATTTGTGATTGACGGGTTGCTACTGTTTTTGCCGTGTGTGGTGTCCTCAGGTTCTCCAGGTCAGATCTAACGCTCACTGGTTGTCATCACCAACGTGGTGACGGCCAAATGCCGAACGTGAAGCCTCACAATGACAGCCCACAAACCAATGGGTGACGTCATGATTGATGTGCTCTTTTGTATACAGTCTATTAAATTAACATGAATAAACATGCAGTGATGTAAAAAGTAGAAGTCTGAAATGTAGCTGAGTAGGAAAGTAAATTACGATAAGATGGAAATGGTCAAATAAAGCACCCTGGATTTGTATTGCAGTATTCCACCATGGGATAGAAATTAGTAGCAGCTAACAAAGCTACTTAAAAACATATCTTACAGTTATGATTAGACAGATGAGTCGGAATCTGACACTCACACAGCCCAGCAGTTGTTCTGCCACTCAAAAGCATCTTAAATGGAGCAAGTGAACTAAGCGGCTGTGATACAAGATACAAACAACACTAACAAGTACTGCATGGAGACACCGGCTGTCCTTTAGCCTTTAGCCTTGAAGAACAGTAGAGTCCTTTCACCGATGCCGGCGCTCTTACCACTGCAGGGTGAGCTGGGTCTGCTTCTTCTTGTCCTTGATGATCTGACTGATGGTCTTCCTGGAGGCGGCGATGCTCTGCTTGATGGTCAGGTCGGAGTTTAAGTCCGCCAGATCGTGGTCTTCCTCAGACGACGGCGTCTCATTGCTGTCTTCTGCTTCTGAAACAGGCAAGAGTTCATGGGAGGTGGACTTTCTTTGCAGAGCATCAATTGTTTAAAGAAGAAGAAGGTTGCTGACTTCCATTCCCTGATGCAATTTTGCTTTTTTCCACCATAGTTTACACATATACGGGTCTTTCCATGTCACAGTCTTAAACATATGGAAAGGCAGCCGTGCACAAACGATAACATACTATTATTTCTTACATTGCTTGGCATAATTTGTAAGATCCTGTGATTAGAGTAACTGGAAATATATAGAACTGGTTTTGTTTTAAAGCTCTTTGACTTACAAGATGCTGTATTTGGTCCCAGTCTGCTCCTTTTTGTAAATCTCCATCCCCTCTATATCTACTTTGAATTAGTTCATGCCTGTACATGTCATTTGCTGCTTCTGCATCAGATATTAATCGTTTACTGATAGAATACTTTTGCAAGTAATTGTCTGATTAATGCTTCTTCTTAACCCCTCAGTGGCTCCTCATTCTCCTCAAGGTTTTCTTGTAAAGTCGGCCTTTATTTTTCCAGTCTAAAGACAGGCCGTGATAAGAAAGAGGAAGAAGAAATCCACTTTCTTTCCCTGACCTTGAGAAGGTGATTAGCGATTTCATTCTTCGCTTAGATTGTTTGCGGGTGTGTGCACACAGTAAACACACAGTAAACAATAAAGTATATGAGCAATGTTAAAAGGAATCAAATAATGGACAATTATTTCCTGAAGTGTGTCGCAACAGCTATTCAAAGACGTGTTCCGTAACTCCATTTGGACTTGTTATTGTGCTCAGGAGGAATGTTTTAATTGGTTTTTCGTGACAACGAGTTTGTTTTTCTTTTTCCTTTTTTTATACAAACTTGAAAAGAGGACGCTGAAGAAAGACATGAGATGAGTGCAAACAGCTTTTTTTTTTGGATAGACAGAGACAGTGAAGGAGACAGGAGAGCAACATGCAGCAAAGGGTCTTGAACTCATGACCACTGCTAAGGGACTGAGCCCATATGGTATCGCCTTAACTCAGTGAGCTAAACATCGGTCCAAGCGACGACTGTTTTAATGCTGTGCCACAATTATAAAAGCTAGGAAAATAATTATTGCAACTGATCATGCAATAACAAACTGTCCAGCAGGCTAAATAAACTAACTAATTTGAAAACTCCACAAAATAAACAAGATGCTATGGATACGGCAACGTCCTATGTTTAGAAATGCAATGAGATGCTTCAGGAGCTCATAGACCATCACTATGTCCACCAGCAGGGCCGGCCCTACCCAATGTGGCACCCGAGGCAAGATTTTACATGGCACCCCCTTCCATCGGCGATTTACTTTAAGAAATCGAATAGCATAGTTTAGTAGTAATATTAACCCCTTAACGCCGATCCCTGCGAATTCACATCATACTGCTTGCATTCAGACTGCAGCCAAGATAGCATATGCATTCCCCCATTGCTGGTTTGTGCATATTCAATACTAAGTACACAAAAAAATTTTGTCGTATCAATAAAAAAATTTACTATTAATGTCTGTTGTTCCTAATTTGCATCCTACTTTTATATCTCTTCTGTGTGCTACAGACAAATTAACAATCTCCACTTAATTTAGCATCAGCTTGAAAGCAAAAACACAAATAATTAATATTTTTATATAATTGTAAATAAAATCAGGCGTCAAGGGGTTAATTGGGCGTTGCTTTACATTTGAATCAATGCGAGCTTTTCCATAGTAATAACTAGTTCTAATATAATTATATTGAAGGTGAATTTTTTCCTAAATTGCTGGCGCCCCCTGGAGGCCACACTGCCCTTAGCATTTGCCTATATTGCCTAATGGGCCAGCCAGCTCGAGAAGCACCTGACTGCAGTGTGGAGTTCGGGGCGGAGCTCAACGTTTGACTCCACCCATCTCAACGTTCCATAAACCAATCGTGTTCAGTCTTATTACATACAACTTTACTTCATTTTGCAACAGTTTGGTGGCGATCTAACCCTAACGTTTCAGGAACATGTGTATATAATGCAATTCAGAGTGGAACCACATACAGGGCCAAATACATGTTTGTGACTATGCTAGGAGCATAAGACAGCGCTCGTTTTACATGCAGGCAATGTCTCTGTGGGCGGAGTCAAATATTAGATTCAGCCAATAGCATGCTGACGTTGAATCAGGTTGAGCTCCGCCCCGAACTGCACACTGCAGTCAGGGGTTCTTGGCCTGCTCTGCCCACCAGATAGTGTAAAATCATCAGTTTAGGTACTACAGCTACACAACAATCTGTGGGACAGTTTCCAAAGTTCAGCACCAGAAGGTTTTTGACAACAGGTTGGAATGAAATAAAAGAAAAGCACAATAATTCTAATCTTCATATAGCTAGAAATAAACAGTCACATGATGCCATTAGTCTTTGGAACCAAACATGGCGTCCATAAGAAGCTTTCCTTACTGGTTTCCATCTCTAAATTGAGAAACATTTGGTTAAATAATGCCTGATGTTCCTATTTGACAATCAGCCCTTTGTGACAACAGTGTTCATCCTAAATATATATATATATAGATATTTAATGGGTCTAATGTGAAGTACTTCTGTCCTCCATTTCGTGTAGCTGAAAACTGTAATAACAAGAAGAAAAGTTCACATTTGTTCCACGTAAACTAACAATGCTGAGATTAAAGCATGAATTAACATCTGCAGAGGTTTTACACTGAGCCTATTCTATATTTACGTCTATCTGTGTGAACGTAAAACTGCATTTCACAACTACTCGTCTTCCTTGTTGCTCATGTGTCCCCATCATCGTCCGTGAGGCCCCAAGACGTTTGTCAAGTAAATAAATGCAACCTTGCAGTCAGCTCAGTGAAGCCTGTTGCTGTAGCTCCACCGTGTGGCTGATTTGCGTCACTTTTTCACCTGAGCTGATCTTCAATCCATCCACAGAATTACATTCATATTTAAAGACTCTGAGAGATTACATCAGGCAAACAGGAGAGGATACACAAGACAGAACATTATAGGGATCTCAGTGATTCCAGCATTGTTAATATTAAAATATTAGGTGCTCCATTACCTGATTTAATCCCAGAATCGTCCTCCTGGTGAAAATGCGTCTGTCCGTTGAAGTCTGTGTGTGCTTCCTCTGGTGAGCTGCACACAGTTTTAGTGAAAGACTGAATCAGAAACACGCCGTCTCTGGCCGAACTGTCGCTGCTGCGCTTCATCGGCATAGTGACAGAAAAGGACGTCTGATGTTTAAAAGTCAACCAAAGAGGAGAAAAACAACAAAGTGAAGTTTGCAAAAAGATCAGATCCGAGTCTGAAGCAGCTCCAGTGAATCCTTAAACATTGCTTGTTAGTCCCTCCTTCACACAAGTCCAGGAACAGGTAAAAACAAACACCGCCATCGTCCAGCGTTTTGGACTGATTTTTATAAGTCAAGAAAAGTGTAGAAACCTCTGAGGGTCTCTCTGTGCTGACAGAACAGCCTCAGACTAATAAAGCTGTGCTGTGGGAAGGCAGAGCTAATGAAGCCGTGGATGCATTCATCATATTTACAGAAGACTGGGGCTAATCCAGTTTATTAATGATTAACAGAAAAACCCTCATCCATCTGTCCATCCATCCATCCTGCCTCCCACAGTCAGCTGGCCCCTTCTGCAGGGTTAAACACACATGAAAACACACAGATTTAAGTCCAGCTTGTTGTCACTTTATCTGGACAGTTGTGAAAGCAGAAAGGCCTGCGTACGCGTCACGACTGGGTATTACTGTGTGACACTTATATTAGCCTGTTTAAGAGTTAACTTTAAGTAAGAGACTAAGAAAAAATAAACAGAGAAGAATACAGTTGTACTTACAAATGACTATTTACCTAATATCACCTTATATTACCTAATTTATTCATTTAAATACAAATATAGAACAATGAATTCACTATTTGCTTTGAAAGAATTCATGTTGTAGCGGCAATCTTCTTTCATCTTTCAATTTACCACCACTATTAAGCAGTCCGATTGGCTTTTCAGCTTGACGCACAAAAATCTTCAGACAGTAACTTTGTCTATGAAAAAACTTTACTGAATCACCAAAAAACAAAGTTACAAGATTATTTTCTATAGGATGGTCAAAAAACTGTGTTGCTCCATCGGCTGCTCAATCTAGTCTAAGTAGGGGGCGTTACCATCACTGCAGATACTAAAAAAGGAGCATTCCAAAGTTTTAAAGGAAAATTACAAGACAACTAAAATCGCTATGGCTCTTACATTTCCAGCCCCTAATTGCTTATGCTAAATGCAGAACAATTACCAAATATTATCAATAAGAGAGCCATATAATATTCTACAGACCATCAATTATACTGTTATATGTACATCATTTTACACGCTCATAAAAACTATATACATAAACTTTCATCAATATTTTTAAACTGTTCAAACTGCATGTTTCAGCAGGCACAGTTTGTTTACAGGTCTGTCCAGCACGTTTGTTTTAGTCTGCACACTGACTCGTCTGACTGTACCACTGGAGTCTGGTAATGTTCTTGTCACTCGACCCATGCTCCAGGAGTTACGAGGGGCAGATTCATCCATTATCAGTACAATATCTCCTGGTGAGAAGTTCCTCTGTGGGGTGAGCCACTTTTGTCTCTCTTGAAGGAGTGGCAGATATTCTCTTGTCCATCTAGTCCAAAAGAGATTCGCCATGTACTGGATTTGTCTCCATCGACGCCGTGCATACTGGTCGTCTTTGTCAAAGACACCTGGTGGAATGTTGGGTTGTGTCTTCATAAGCAACAGGTGATTTGGTGTCAAGGCCTCCACATCATTATAATCATCTGATGAGTGGGTTATTGGTCTGTTATTGATGATCGCCTCAACTTCACACATGATGGTTTGAAGTCCTTCATCGTCAAGAATTTGTTGTCGTAGCACAGAGTTTAAGACTTTCCTCACAGTGCGAATTTGTCTTTCCCACGTCCCACCTTGGTGTGAGGCTGCTGGAGTGTTGAAAATCCATTTGATTCCCTTTTCTGTCATGGTGTTCTGTATCTTGGTCTGATCCAGGCTTTCCAATGCTTTGCGCAGTTCCTTTTCTGCTGCGACAAAGTTGGTTCCATTGTCCGAGCGCATTATTTTTACTTGTCCTCTTCTGGCTATGAACCTGCGTATTGCGTTGATACAGGAATCGGTGTCCAGGCTGTGAGCGATCTCAATGTGGACAGCTCTTACAGTGAGACAGGTGAAAATTACACCATAGCGTTTAACAAAACTTCTTCCACGTCTAATCTCGAATGGCCCAAAAAAATCAACCCCTACATTGGTAAAGGGTGGTTGATCAGGGAGTAGCCTGTCTTCAGGCAGATCTGCCATCTTTTGCTTTCCAGCTTTAGCATTGAGCCTTCTGCACACAATGCATTTTGAGATAATCCTCCTTACAGCTGAATTAGCTTGAGGGATCCAGTACTTTTCTCGCAGCACTGACAACATATAGTTGCGACCACAATGTCCAACTTCCTGGTGGATGTGTTGCAGTATGAGGTTGGCTATGGGTGAAGCTTTAGAGAGGATGGCTGGGTGTTTAGCTTCTTGTGGCATCGCAGCTTTATTAAGCCGGCCTCCAACTCTTAATATGCCATTTTGCCACACGGGGTCAAGTTTGTAGATTTGGCTTCTTTTCTTGATTTGGGCATGTTCTCTAAGATCATGGATTTCTTCTGTGAAGTCTTGTTGCTGACTTATCCTTATTAGCTTTGTTTCTGCCTCAACTAGCTCTTCAGGTGACAACGGATGTTGTTGAATTGTTGATCTGAACTTCTTCATGCTCTGTGCAACAAGCTTGTCTTGTTTTTCAGGATCATTCTTGGAGTGACTGATTGTTGTTTCCAACTCCTTTCTCTTATTTTTCAGAAGCATTAGTGTTTCCTTCAGTCTGAGAAACCATGCAACTGCCCTTTTTAGTCGTTGCCATGTCGAGTAATAGGCAATCAGCTTGTTGATCATGTCAAAGCTTTCTTGTGCGCTGGTCATGATCACTCGAGCACAAGTTTTGATTTCTGTGTCTTCTTCTGTAGTCAAACATGTATTAACCAGTTGTTTTGGCCACTCAGTTTCAGGTTCCAGCAAGAAATCTGGACCATGTATCCACACCATGCTCTGCAGGAACTTCTGCACTTTGACTCCTCGAGAGCCCTGATCCGCTGGATTTAGTTCTGAGTTAACATAGCGCCACTGGGTAGGATGAGAATGATCCCTTATTGTAGTGACTCTGTTTGCTACAAAGGTTTTGAAGCGAGCACCTTCATTTGAAAGATATTTGAGCACTGTAGTGCTATCCGTCCAGAAGGAGGATTCTTGTAACGGGATCTTAAGCTCCTGTCTCAGCATTAGGTCCATTTTAACTGCCACGACCGCTGCCGTCAGCTCTAGTCTTGGTATTGTGACGTGTTTCAAGGGAGTCACTCTTGCTTTTCCTAACACGAGGGAACAGTGCTTTTCATTTTCATGGTTGGTGAGCAATATGTAGGAAGTAGTAGCATATCCATCCTCACTAGCATCAGCAAAATGATGCAACTGTGCTGATTGTGTGGCTCCAAACTCTTCTGTTTTGATACATCTGGGTATGCTTAACTCAGTCAAACCTTCCAAGTCTGTTAACCATTCCTGCCATTTTCTTGCATGTTTACCTTGAATCTCCTCGTCCCAACCATATTTCTCTTTGCACAGGTCGCGCAAGATGAGTTTTGCTGGCAATATGAGTGGTGCTAGAAAGCCGAGGGGATCAAAGACAGAATTTATTGTGGACAGAATGCCACGTCTGGTGACAGGCTTGCTTTGTATGTTTATCTGGAAGGTGAACCTATCAGTCTCTGTGCACCACTGCACACCAAGTGCACGCTCCAGTGGGAGGGTGTTGTGACCCAAGTCTAGGTCTTTAACTTCAGGTGCTCTTTCCTCATCTGGAATAGACGCCAAGACTTTCTTGCTGTTACTCACCCACTTCGTAAGGCGGAAACCTCCTCTGGTACATAAGGCTGAGAGTTCTTGTACCAAGTTAATTGCTTGCTCACTTGTTTCCACTGCTTTGAGGCAATCATCAACATAGAAGTGTCTTAGCACTGTGTCAACTGCCTCTGCACTCATAACCCCTTTTGCATCCTCTGCAGTTTTTCTCAGCGCGTAGGAGGCGCAACTGGGTGAAGATGTAGCACCAAAGAGGTGTACGTTCATCCTGTACTCTTCTACATCACTGTTAAGATCACCATTCGGCCACCACAAAAACCGTAGTAAATCTGTATCTTCCTTCGGGACCTTCACCTGATAAAACATAGACTCCACATCTGCCATTAGTGCCACTGGATGCTCTCTGAACCTCAGTAGAACACCGATGAGGCTGTTGGTGAGGTCTGGTCCTTGGAGTAACTCTTCATTTAGTGAGACACCCTGGTAAGAAGCTGTGCAATCAAAGACTACTCTCAGTTTCTTCTTTTTGGGGTGATACACCCCGTGGTGGGGGATGTACCATACACGGTTGTCACTGCGGCTGAGCTGTTTGGCTGTTATCTTCTCAGCGTAACCTTTGTCAATGATGTCTCTCATGAATGTTACATAGTCTTTATGGAAGTCAGGATTTTTCTTTAACTTCCTCTTGAGATTATCAGCTCGCTGCTGTGCCATGCCGCGGTTATTTGGCATTTTGACATTTTCGTTTCTCAGTGGTAACTTCAGACTGTAATGTCCATCAACTAACTTCGCTGAACTGGAAACCAGGTGCATAAACCTGCGATCATCCTGGGACATTTCTTCCTTTTCTTCACAGCTTCGCTCTGGGAAATCAGTGTTGTACTGTTTCACTAACAGTTCCTCTATTTCACACACTTGAATGCGATTAGCTGTGAAACTCTGCAGCTTGCCACTTTCTGTTTTTGGGTTGTCATCTCTTCTGAGAGGTCCATTGATCACCCATCCTAAGGCGGTTTTAATTGCATATGGCCCCTTCCCATCACTATTTATGACTTGCCATGGCTCAATGGCCTTTGGGACGTTGGCACCAATAAGCATTCCTACATCAGCCTGAATGCGTGGCAGGCGTACTTCTTTCAGATACTGCCATTGTGCAATATCTTCTTGTCGTGGTATATTGTCTTTCTTCACTGGGATGTAGCTGTGTGTAAACACTTTAGGAAGTTCAATGTAAGTGTTTTCTTCCAGACCACGCACCTCAAGATCTGTAAGGACGACACTCTTCATTAACTTGTGACCTTCAGAGTTGGCTTGAGCCATTGTGTCAAGGAGGAATTGGGTACTCTTTCCTTTGAGATTTAGTTTTCTCTGAATGTCCTCAGTGCAAAATGTTGCTGTACTACCAGGATCTATCAAAGCGTATGTTTCTACATACCTCTCACTCTTCCTGGACTTGAGCTTAACAGGTACAACAGCAAGCACACATTCATCTTCTCCAGCCCCAGTCTTTCTACATGATTCTTGACCCAATGACACATAGGCACTAGCAACTATGTTATTCTCAGTGTTGTTTTCTTCTGTTTTTTCTGAACCACAGTTATCCACTGTTTTGACATGAAGTATGTCTGGATGAGACTGGGAACAGGTCTGACACTTGAGTCTCTTTCTGCAATTTTTACTAAGATGCCCAAAGGTAAGACATCCAAAACACAGGCCTTTAGATTTCAGGAAGTCTATCCGCTCTGTGTTTGTCAACTCTTTAATTTTATGACAGACTGAAAGAGCGTGGTTCTTCTGACAAAACAGACAGGGTTTGTGAAAGGCTGATACAATATCTTTTACAGGGTTATTTTTCTTGACTGTTGCCTCCATGGCTGTGTCCTGTACACCTGTAAAAAATGTGCTTTCTCTTTGACCAGTCTTCCTAAGCTTTCTCTCCTGTATCCCTTTTTCTTTTCCTTTGATGGTTTGTGAACCTTCTAGCACATCTCCAAAAAGAGGATCCAGTGCGACTTTGGCTTGCCGATCAATGAAGTCGACTAGGTGAGAAAACCTTGCTCGTCCTCTTCCTTCTTCATGAATCTCGAATGCGGCTGTTCTCCACTTCTCTCTTATTTTGTAAGGAAGCTTTGAAATAACAACTCGCATATTAGTAGGATTATCCATTTCTTCCATGAATTCAATATCATCCATGGTGTTCCTACAACCAATCAGGAAAAGAGCATAGGCACTCAACGCTTTACCATCTTCTGGTTTAATCTGAGGCCATCTCAAGGCTTTATCCATGTACGCATTAGCTATCTTCAACTCATCACCATACTGCCTCTTGAGCAATCTTCTGGCCTCCTTGTAGCCTCTCTCAGGTAACATATGCTCGCAGCTACGAACAAGCTCCTGCGACTCACCACTGGTATACTGCTCCAGGTAATACAACTTGTCCTGATAACTGTCAGCTTTGTTATCAACAGCATGATCGAAGGCTCTGATGAAGGATTTGTAAGTGAGAGGATCTCCTTTAAACACTGGAACATCCTTAGAAGGGAGATATGACCTCGTCTGTTGCTTTACAAGCATCTCTGTAATAGCATTTTGCTTCTGCATGACTTCAAACAGTCCACTTTCTGTGCTTGCCGCCCTTGTGTGGCTATTATTTCGAGGGTCATTCTGTCGTGTGTCTGGTGGAGACTGCACCAACAAACCAGGATCATATGCTGCTTGTCCTCTTGCAGCAGCATTTAAAGTCAGCAAAGCACCATCACGTTCTTCTTCTTTAAGTCTACTTTGAAAACGTGTCCGAGGGACCTCACTATGAGCACTTCCTTTACTACTGTCATATTCTTGAAACACTTTAAGTTTTGCAGTAGACTCTGCAATAGCTGTATCAAGTTCAAACTGTTCCATTTTAGCTTTCAGTTGCAGCGTCTCGATCTCCAGCACTTGCTTCTTTTTTAAGGCTGCTGAACGTGCCAACAAGGCTGCATGTTCTGCTTCTTCTTTCATACGTACTGTGGACCCACTTGCTGATGATGAAGCAACAGAAGATTTCTTTCTACTACGACAGCTTGGAGCAACTTGAGATATGCTGTCTTCTGCTTCAATGTCATCCTGCCCAATCTGGGTTTTTTCTGTGCTTTCTGGGTTCTCATCTACAGCTCTAACTCCACTTACATTACTTGCAACTGTTGACTTCCTCTTCATTACAACACACCAGTTTTCAGTGTTTTCCACAAAGTCTTTCAGAGGTGTTGCTCTTGGTTCATACCAGTTATGCTGATCAGCTTGTCCTTCATCTTCATCCAATACCACAACAACTGCAGCATTGATATCTTCAAACTCAGCATATGCTTTGTGAAAACTACCATGTAGCATCTCCTCCACTACATTCACATTTGAACCATCAAGCTTCAAATTTTCAATGAGTTTCATCATGCCAGTAAGCTGAGATAATTTACCTCTTCTGGATCCAATAAGCCTGCTTATTTTCTCATCCACTGCTTGTTGTGTGGGCTTTGGCACCCTCTTCTCGTCTGACTCTTCCATGGCGTCAGCACAAAACACTTAACTCAGATTCAGCTCAAACCAGTGCGTTTTCCAAAAAAGTTACTGTCCAACAGTATCTTCACATGCACGTTATGTCTCACAAGACAGCTGAAATCAAAATCCACTTCCACAAAGTGCATTCATATCTGCGCTACGCAGCTCCGGTAAACTCCGACATTCTCCAACAAGCAGGCAGTTAACGAGGTAATTAAGCCTTACGGACTGCAGCACACTAGCTATCCTGGTGCTAGCTTAGTTAGCAGTTGAAGTCGTGTTGCAAAGCATCCATAAACTTACTTTCATCACTCAGAGGGCTTGTCTTGATTGTCAGTCCATCCAAAAACATCTTTAATCCACTTCAATCCGTTTTTCTTTCTGTCAAGAGCGGAGTTTTTTGACTCACATGTAGCGGCAATCTTCTTTCATCTTTCAATTTACCACCACTATTAAGCAGTCCGATTGGCTTTTCAGCTTGACGCACAAAAATCTTCAGACAGTAACTTTGTCTATGAAAAAACTTTACTGAATCACCAAAAAACAAAGTTACAAGATTATTTTCTATAGGATGGTCAAAAAACTGTGTTGCTCCATCGGCTGCTCAATCTAGTCTAAGTAGGGGGCGTTACCATCACTGCAGATACTAAAAAAGGAGCATTCCAAAGTTTTAAAGGAAAATTACAAGACAACTAAAATCGCTATGGCTCTTACACATGTCATACAGTGACCCTGCTAAAATATGGAGTATGAAACTCTCTCATGGCTTCTTGTCCTTAAGTGTCCTGTATGTCAGGCTGATATGTAAAAGTAGGAAGGTTTAGATGCACATCTAAACATCCTTGCTGTAAAAGAAGTTTAAAGGTACATTCATCGATTATGAAAAACACCGGCAACTCTGAGAAACTTCAAGCTTCGCATATTTGCAGCTTACAAGTTGCTAATTATTGTTGGAGCTGCGTTTGAGTGGTATACGTTAGCCCTCAGTTGTAGTTAACTTGTTAACATGTAAACACATTGTAGACACTGGTATTCACTCACCAGGGGGCGCTGCAGAGAAGTGGTCCTCCAATAATTACCCTCGTGGTTTGAATTGCAGCATCTGGACTTGCTTGAGTTTCTCAAAGACATTTCACCTCCCATCCAAGAGGTTTCGAGGCCTCTTAGGTGATTGAAACTACGAGGACATATTAGGAAGAGTCTAATAATTACTATATGTATGAACAGATACAGCAGCATGCAGAGGTTTGGTCAAACTTTCTGTGAATATCTTAATGACCTGATTTCCAAAAGGCAGAAATGTTAAAGGAATTAAATCTGGGCAAAACCTTCAGCTTGCACCACTTGAGGTAGTTCATTGTGAATTCTGAGGTGTGTTTATGATCATTGTCCTGTTGTAGAAGCCAGACGGTTTCTTATTGACGGTCTGATCTTTACTTTCAGATGCTTCTGCTATCGGCTCCAACTCAAGCCCAAAGTGTGACGGATCATCCCAGTGTTTTAAAATGTGTTCTACTCATGACACTCTCCACCTTTGACTTCTTTGTATATCGGCTTCGATCAGTCGTCTCTTCGCCGGCTGCAGTTGGGCCAAAATGGCGCCGCTCGGAACATATAACCCCAGTCTTGGCATCGCTCCGCTGGCTTCCTGTTCGTTTTAGGGTACTTTTTTAAGGGTTTACTTATTGTTTGTCAAGTTTTACATGGGTTGGCCCCCCTTTATTTGTCAGAAGTTATTCAGGTCTACAAACCTGTTAAAGAGCTGAGGCCGTCCGATCAAGTGGTCCTGGAGGTCCCCAGATCCAGACTCAGGACTAAAGGTGACCGAGCCTTCTCAGTGGCAGCCCCTAAACTTTGGAACAGCCTACCGCTGGACATCAGGGCTGCTGGAGTACTGAATCTTTAAAGACCCACCTCTACTCAGTGGCTTTCAGTTCGACTGGACGTCCTGGCTGCATGTATGTTCATGTATGTTCTTTTGCAGTGTTGATTTAGAAGTCTGTGAAGCACTTTGAACCAACCTTGGTTGTTTTAAATGTGCTATATAAATAAAATTGACCCTGACCTTGACCACTGCAGCCAAGTGTTTTCTGTTCTTCCTTACTATGTTAAGAGCTATGAGATGACATGTTGTAAATATGCGCTATATAAATAAAACTGAATTGAATTAAAAAGTTGAGAAAAATGTTTCCACTGTAACTTAAGCATTTTGTAGATCAGCTCATCTTCCACTCACTGAACTATTCATAGAAACATGCCTCTGGAGCCTACAGCATATACAAAAGTGTCAGCATATGATTCAATATTGTAGCTCCAGTAGCACATAAAACATAAATTAATCTTTAAATGCAGCATAAAGTTGATTTTAAATTATTTTTAATGTGTTAAAGCATCATATTTGCATTTCCCGTGTACATTATTTATAATTTAGAGATTAGACCTGGAGCTCATACCAGGCCCAGAGGGAGCTGAGATGAGACACGTGTAGTAGGACTGCAGCATCCTGGTACTCAAGGTAGGAAACAGGCTCCAATATGAGCCAGTTAACTGTACTCAGAAGGATGTCTGCAGCTGATCAGTGCTGTCAAGTCCCTGCAGTTAAACGGAGATAAAACTGTAGCCTGATGTAGACCTGACAATGAACTTAGCTTCCACCTTGTGCCGGGTTTGGCTTGTAGGCTAACCCTAATCCTAACCCTTTGCTAGCTCTGGTGCCGCTAGCTGCTGCTCAATGTCGGGGCTCACCGCCATGAAAAACCCTGCTGAGTCTCTGTTGGTAAGCTCAGACAGCCTCCTGCTCTCTCGTAATGTAAGGAAACAGCGGTTTGTTCAATTTCTACATTTGTAATAGTAATTTTAACTCAGAAGAAAGGTTAATGTTTAAGCTAGCACGACTGCTAAAGTTTAAGCTAGCCGCGAGCTTGTAGAGTTGTTGAGTGTTGAAGTTTTCGTGACATTTACCTAAATTCAGCCCACAGATATAAGATTTAATAGCATGCAGGGACTTTAAATTGCATGAGAACATGGTATAGGACAGCTAGTTTGGGGTCTGTACTTGTCCAGACTGAGAGTTACCGCAAACGTTATCTTTAGCCCGTTTTTGCTAACATGTTGGAAAATTAAGTAAACTGAAGTTAGCATTAGCAGCATTAGCGTTAGCAGTGAATTATGTGGTCCTGAACAAAATGTAAAAACTGTCGGGCAAATTCTGAACTCATTAGAAGCGTTTTTAGTTATTTCTCAGCGGGTGTATGGACGTTTATTCGCCATGTATATCAGGGATTATAATACTGCATTAACGTCTAAGTCAAACTGAATCTAAAACAACATGTAGTGTATCTCTGTGTTCACATTTGCATAAGATATAACTGCAGTTTTTGACATTAATTGTGGAAATCGGACTGTAAGGGTTTTAAAGTAGCCTACCTTCATCACACCCCTGACCTGTGCATCTCTGCTGTACCTGCAGATTGAGTTACAAACACTGTAGTCCAGCCTCCCATTGCTTCACAACACCTGCATCCACCTGCCTCTTTACCCCAGGTGGTGTATTTACCTCACATATCACCTGCCTTTGCATGTGAACAAACTGATCCAATCTCAGAAAGCTGTTCAGTTAAAGGATAAATCACCACCCTGTCTGTGAATCTTGACTGTAGTAACATGGGGCAGCAGGTGGTGCTGTTCTATGGATGTTAGTTTGTACAGTCGTCGTTGCTCTCAGGCTCAGTTTCCCAGATTAAGTCCTATTTATTCTTTTCAGTGGAGCTCTTGCATTAATTTTTCTTTAAGTTTAGGACTATCTGTCTCGCAAACTGGATGTTATTCCTTTAAACAGGTGGTAAACGGCCAAAAGTATTTAGAAGATGCAGATTTTGGTCAGTTTTCAGACAAAGTCTGGGGCCACAGCTTCTGATAACATGTCACTATTATCCTATCATGACCTTTTGTTCT
Source organism: Dascyllus trimaculatus (assembly GCA_024666655.1). Lineage (NCBI taxonomy): Eukaryota > Metazoa > Chordata > Actinopteri > Pomacentridae > Dascyllus > Dascyllus trimaculatus. Next base: position 7,219,439 of record CM045455.1, on the reverse strand, counting down.
ACAGTTAGCAGTCTTGCTTAGTTATGAATTTGCACACTTAGTATATATGGCACGTACATTAAAACACTTTTCTTTTTCTCAGGTTCTATCTGGGATGTGACTGATCCTGATTCTGCTGCCATGCAGCCGATCCTGGACTCTGGACATCAGAAGTATGTAAAACAGTGTGCCAACACTAAACAAATGCAAGGATGCTTTTGTGAATACATGAAATAGAATTTAGGCTTTTTTCCCCCACATCTTAGGCTACATTCAGACTGCAGGCTAAAGTGACCCAAATCTGATTTTTTTGCCCCTATGCGACCTGTATCTGAACTTTTCATGACAGTCTGAACAACACAGATACAATTTTTTTCCAATGCAACCCAGGAAACTTGGATATGTGGTCCTAAATCTGATAGGTATCTGATCTTTTGCCATACGACTTCTGTCTGAACGGCCAGGTTGCATTTATCCAACCTACACGCCACTGATACACGGCAAATGTCTCTATTCTGCGTTCAAGTAGGCGGGAGCAGGAACAAAAACAAAACCATGGCGAATGATAAAGTGGAGTCCAGTCAATGGAGGGAAAGCAAGGTTTTAGAGTTAATAAATATTTGAGGGGACAGATCTAGTCAGGCCAAACTCGAGAGGTCTTATCGGAACCGGGCGAATTTTTGATAACATTTCCATAACATTTTGTCCTGAGCCCAATAACCCTCCTTAAAATGATTAAGGTGTAAATGTGCTGGCTCTGGTTGGACAACAATTTTAAAATTGCAACATACACTCCACCGTTACCATCTATGTTTACTTCCACAAACACTAAACACGCTCGCTGCGTGTGACGTTGTTGTGTCCTCTTTTGCACACGTAGGACACTTTTGGTTCGTGTGAAGTTCACACAGGAGATCACATACAAGTCGCATTTAATTGGAAATGTGAATGAACTCGCAAAAAAAAACACATTTCACAAAAAACATCGAATAGAGCATTACGCCCTGCAGTCTAAGGACGCACTAAGGCTGCGTCCTTAGTGACTGGTTAATATAGTGACAGCTTAGACTGTTGGATAAAGCAAATATACACTTCAATATCAGAGTTATTTGATGTCCCAGTTTAATCTGAAAATATTTGCTGTTCAAATTATATTAAATATTTATCAGCATTTAAAAAAAAATCTATTGTAGATACAACAACAAAAGAAATTTCAGTATAAATTACAGCCAGAGTGACCCTTTAATTATCTAACAATAAACACCATGCTTAAACACCAGGTTTGTATGTATGTATGTATAAAGGTTGGTAATGTAAGCCTCTTGAATTTACAGGTCACATGGTACAGGTCCATCGGCACCATGCGCCCTTTGGCCAGTGGACCTCAAGTTAACTCACTTGGACTGGAATTCCGAAGCAACCCTGATACACTTCCAGGGACAGCACCTTACCATATGTGAAGTTGACTACAACATCTTGCAGTCGGAAATACAGAATGCACCAAAGACTGAAGCTGCGGTAGATATGGGAGAGTTTTGCCTCGTAGAAGATTCGACTTCAGCTCACTGGTTCAGAGGAAGAGTTGAGAACCGAAAGGAGGACTTGTTTGATGTTTTCCTCATAGATCACGGTAATGTCTTGAGTGTCAACGCTGCCCACATATCTTCCTGTTCAAGTGATTTGTTCATCCTGCCTCCAAAAATAGTTTGCGGCTTTCTTGCAAATGTGCTTCTGCTTCAAAGTTGTCCACACTCCGTAGTGGAGGAGTATCTCTCAAGCCTGATTGGCAGAAATGTCGCAGGTTACATTCAAGCCCTCCTTCCTCACGAAGTCCTCCTACTGGAAGCCCCTGATATCAACAGTGACCTGGTTCGACATGGCTTTGGGAGGCATGTGGACACAGATACCTTCCTTTTCTTGGTTGAGATGCTTACAGAGGTGCCACTCAAACAAAACATAGCGCCAGTTCCTGACTTGCTCATTGAAAAGCCAAGGAGACAAGAAATTTACTTCAGATCTTCAGGCCTGCGGGGATATGAAGACATTTTGTCATTCTGTGGGCCTAGATTGAGTTGTGGGATGCGTGCTAAAGTGCGGGTAACTGCTGCTGTCAACGCTGCGTTATTTTACTGTCAAGTAGCTAGCTTGGAAACAGATCTTTGGGAAATGTCAAAGAAGCTGGCTGCAATTTGTGAGTACAGAAGCAAGGAATGCAACCAGAAGACTCCAGAAAACCTGGGTTTGCTGTGCTCTGTTAAAGGCAAAGATGGGAAGTGGTACAGAGGCTTTGTGCAGTTTCTCCCAGTCAACTCTCAGGTTAGGGTTTTGTTCATTGACTATGGATTCTTTGAATCTGTCGGAGTTGAAAACGTCCACAGGCTGCCACCTGAATTCCACTCAACACCCATCATGGCATTTGCATGTTCGCTCTCCTCCAAGACTGAGCAAGATAGTGTGCTCAAAACCCAGCAGTTGAGTTTCCTGAAGGTGGGCTTGCTTGGAGGAGTGTTAGATGTGGAGATCAGTGGCTATGATGAAAAGCAGCATCTGTACTCTGTCACTGTAATTGGTGCTACAGATTATCATGTGAAGGAACCAGAGCCCATTCGGAAGCTTCCCACATTGAAAGCTGACTCAATTTTGGACACAGAAGAACTGTCACCTCAGGGCGGCTGTTTGTTCTACGAGACAGTCATGGGTGAAGCATTGGGTAAAACACTAGAAGTAGAAGAGGTCCAGGTGGACTCGGTCTTTGTTGGGTATGTCGAGTATGTCCAGAACCCAAACCACTTCTGGATCAGAACACAAAAACGCAACGATGACTTTGAAGAAATGATGACAGAAATGACAGATCACTTCAGTCAACTGAAGCTGGATGAAGATGTGCTGATGAATCCTGAGCTCGGGACTCTCTGTTGTGCAGTTTATGAGAAAGACATGCACTTCTACAGGGCTGTGGTCACAGACACTCTTGAGCATGGAGCTGAAGTTCTTTTTATTGATTTTGGGAACATTGAAAAAGTGCCGCACATGCTGATCAAGAAAATGCCTGAGACATTTGCCAGCAAATCACCATTTGCCATTTGCTGTTCGCTTGTTAATGTGTTTCCTTTCGATGATGTCTGGCCCAGCTCTGCATCGAACTTTTTCAGGCAAACTGTGTCAAACAAAGCTTTGCTGGTCCATGTTGTTCAGATGAGAAAAAACATATTTGTTGTTGACCTGTTTGAAATGGGAGGTGACAACACTCAGAGTATCACTGAGCTTCTCACCTCTTCCAAGCAAGCTGAATTCATTCCCATAAAGCCTGTGGTGCACAATAACACAGGGCTCCCACAATGCAGTGCAACAACAGACATCAAAAGGAATACAGAGCAGTGGGAGGCTTGTGAGAAGGAAGAGAAGTCGTGCAAAAATGACATCGAGAAAGCTCAAGCCCCTCCTAGCTTCAAAGCTTTAAATATCAAGCCTGGATGTGAGTTCGCTGTGCGCTGTTCCTATATCAGCTCTCCATCAGATTTCTGGTGCCAGCCTATTGATAAGCTTCCAGTTTTCCAGGAACTGATCGATGAAGTTCAGCAATATTACTCCACTCATACGGCCCCCCTCCAGTCAGGAGACTCATGTTGCGTTGTCAAATCACCTCAAGATGAAAAGTGGTACAGAGCCTTTATCATAGAAAAACAGAGAGGTCAAGCCAAAATAATGTTGGTTGACTATGGCCGTACTGTCCAAGTCAGTGAGAAGAATCTTCAGGCAATAATACCTGAATATGTTTCTTTGGAAGGACAAGCTTTCAGATGTAACCTTTACAACCTCATCGAACCTGCCGACTCAAAGAACTGTGGAGATTGGAGTCCAAAGGCTTGTAACTTGCTGAGACAGTTTATCCTTAACAGCGGCAGTGGTCTAAAATGTAAAGTTGTCTCTCAATTAAATGTGAAAAACAAAGGGCTGTGCAATGTTGTGGACCTCTACAACACCCAAACCCAGGAGAGCATCACAAAAACACTCTTAAAAGAGGGCTTGGCAAGAGAAGTGACAATGTCAACAAAGCAACAGTCAGCAGTGTTTCCTGAATCTTTTGTCTACTCTTCTTATGGTGTGAAACCTGGAAATGAGGAACAAGTCTACGTCACCCATGTTAGCAGTCAGGGGGAGGTCTACTGCCATCTTGAGAGAAACACTGAAATCATCGAGGAGCTTGAAAAGAAAATCTCAGAGGAAAGTGAAAAAATGATGCAAGCCAGTACGAAAGCTGTCGTAAGGAAACTGTGCCTGGCAAAATATTTTGATGGCAGATGGTACCGAGGCTTGACACATCCTGTCCAGTCGCCGCTGCATCTCAGTGTGTTCTTTGTGGATTATGGAAACATGAGCATATTGGAGAAAACCAATGTCATGTTCATTCCCAGGGACTCTGGTTATTTGCTGTACACACCCATGCAGGCTATGAGATGTAGCCTCGATTCGGTGTCCAAGGCAGAGCTCTATGCAGATGTCGAGGAATGGCTTAGCGACGCTGTCCTCAACAAGCTAGTGAGAGCCGTGATACTTGGAAAGAGTGAGGATGGTGCATTTGTCGTTCGGCTGTTTGATGGAAAGGTCAACATCAATGAGAAGCTGAAAGAGCTCATTCTTGGTCTGTCACAGAAACCAAAGACTGTTAACATAAACAGCACAAAGACAAAATATAAAACTCATCACAGAAGAAATGTTTCCATTAAGTGCAGAAGTCAACCAAAAGGACAGTCTTCAAGTTGTGCTACATCTAATAACTATAGAGGTGCTAAAAAGAAAGAAAACACTAAGAACCTGGTTCATGGAAAAACTCAGAACAAGAACACAAAAGTGAAACAGCGAAATGAGGACAAGTCAAAGAGCTGTACCACTGCACAACCTCCGAAAAACTCTCAAGTGAAACAACAGAGAGACTACGAGGATGCAAACTCAGAGCGATCACAACAAATCAAGTCAACACAAGTTACGCGGCTCTCGCGTTTGCCTGATAAGAACGTGAATGCAGGCTTCTTGGCAAAGTGCTTCACCTCCCATATCGACTCTGTTAACAGCTTCTTCCTTCAGCTGTCGGAGGATGAACCTGCCATCTTGAAACTGGGGGAAGATCTCAACACAAGTTTCGTTATGGATTCCTTGAAGACGACCGCATCTTTGAGGATCAGTGATGTTGTTTTGGCCGAGTATGAGGAGGATGGCGGCTTGTATCGTTCAGTTGTGACGAGTTGGGTAGGCACCTCAGGTGTCAAAGTTGAGTTTGTGGACTATGGAAACTCAGCAGTCATTGGGAAGGAAAAGATCTACTCCATACCAGAGGAGTATCTGTCTCAGCCAAGATTAAGCATACCCTGCTCTCTGCTGGACAAGAGCTTGTACGAAAATGATGCTTCTTTCACTGATGCTGTACTAGAAAAGCCGCTCATTGTTGAATTTGTTCGCCAAAATGGAACTCATTGGGAAGTCAAGGTTGAGGTGCAAGGCACAGAAGTTGGCCTTAACGTGGCACTTGAAGCAGCTGTTGAAAGTAGCCCTTTAACTGAGAAGGAAGAAGAGTGTCCTACAAGTTCATGTGAAACCAAAGAGAAATTAAGATCTTGTGAAAAGAGAGAAGAAGCGTGTGAGAATGAAATGAGTAAGTCTGAAGGAACGATGCCTTCTGCTGGAGGTGAAACCTTGATGGCGGCACCGACACCCGTCACACTGTTACCTAAACTGAAGGTGAAAACTTGCAGGCGTCGTAGAGGAACGACCACCAGCAACAAGAGGGATTCAAAAGCTCACAGGAAAACAAAAACATCCCCTGTCAAACCAATGAAAAAGGTTGCAGATGCACTTCCACTTCTACCTAGAGTCAAAGAGACAGAGAGTGGAACCGTCCTGTCGGTCCAGAGTAATGGCAGTTTTTATGTCAGACTTACAAAGTTCAGTGACTTGCTTGCTGCCCTGGAAAGTCACATCACTAACGACTTATGCAAGTACAAGATGATGGCGTCAGAGGATATCAAACAAGGCGTCCAGTGCTTTGTTCAGGCACATGAGGACAACAGGTGGCAAAGAGGTGTTGTTCAGCAGATACATGAGCAGACATACGAAGTCCTTCTGGTGGACCATGGAATAAGAAAAGAATTTCCAAGTGGCTTCATCCGACAACAGTGTAGCTGCTTGGCACAGATCCCAAACCTCGCAGTGTTGTGCAAGATGAACAACTTTGGGTTCAGCACAGAAGAAGCAGCCTACAAACTGTGGTGTAAAACACTCAAAACAGTTATAGGCCAAGAAGTAAAGCTAATTTTCGAGAGTTATTGTAAAGCTGATAACCTCTGGATGGTTGAAATAGTCGTGAATGGACTGTTCCTCATCCGACAAATTGAAGCTTTACCACAGCAAAATGAAGAGAAGATCCCATCTGACGTTGAAACCAAAAATGAAGGCACAGGAGAAGGAAGTACCTCAGACATGAGCCCTCCTCAGCAGCTTGCCTTTGCACCTGTTGATATGGACAAAGCATATTCTGGCTTGGTTGCTGCCGTTACGACTCCCTTTGAGTTCTGCGTTGTTCTTGAAGACTTGCTCCTTGTCATGAACAGGTTGTCCATCATGCTGGACGAGTTGCCCAGCCAAATGTCTTCACTTCCTGAAGCCCACCTTCTTCCCGGTACTTGTTGCCTGTTGAAACCAGACTCCAGGAACAAGTGGTGCAGGGCTGAAATTGTACACGCCAACAGCACAGTGGTCCTGAACCTTGTGGATTACGGCCATTACGAATGCATGCCTTACGATGATTACTCCAAGCTGAAGAAGCTACCAGAGGAGATGACAAACCTCCCGAAGGTGACTTACCCCTGCAGCCTGAGAGGGGTTAAGCCCGTTGCAGTGGACGGACAGTGGACTGATGAGGCGGCGGGCTTCTTCCAGCAGTGTTTGTACCAGAAGAACGTCCAGATCTTCTTCAAAGAGTTTGTGTCAGACACACACTGGAAGGTGGACGTTGTTGTAGACGGCGTCCATGTTGCCAAGGAGCTGGTGGATGCTGGACATGCTAGTTATATAGACGTCATACTAGGGCTCAGGTACGTTCTTGTTAGTCTGTACATCTTTAATACTATATATGAAATGAAAGTATGATCGAAATCTTAATAGATGTTTGTTTCGCATTAATGAAAAAACTCAATTCTGTAGTTTGAGATATCAGAAATAACCCTTTGTTAAGACAAGAACAGTAATAGTGTGAGCAGATTCTCAAGATAAATGTATGAAACTTAAAATGCTAAACGTCTGGTACGTTCAGGTTCCAGGAGCGGAGCCCCTGTGAAGCTCTTCTCCAAGGGCCTGGCTGTGAGGAAGAGTGTGGGCAGGAAGAGGAAGGCTCGGATGAAGCTGAGAGGAAGACGTCGGCCAAAACAAAGTCTGGATCCAGTCGGTATAAGAAGGAACAGTTTGAACACAGTTTGTTTTTACATCGGGTGTAAGTGAATGCTGACAGTGTAAACGTGATCCTTTACTCAAGTGAAAGTAGCACAGTGTAAAGATACTACAGTACTTCTTTACATAGTGCTGCAATATCGTGCACCTAGGTCTTCTGTAATGGTTGTAGTGCGTCCCTATATCACTGAATCTCCCGAGCTGTGTCAAAATACCGACCATTCAACTTGAATTTAATTTTGGGGAGGAAGAGTAAGTCACACGGAGCCCAATCTTACCTGACACAGAAGTTGATGTTTGCTCCAGTTTGAAGTCCATGGTGACATTGCAAGTACAGTGACCCCTCATCTGTTGTGGGGGTTAGGTTCTAGACCCCACCTCCCGCGATAGGCGAAATGCGCAAAGTAGCGACCTTGTATTTATTTTATTATTTATGTATATTTTAAGGCTTTATTAACCTTTCCCACACTCTTATAAACCCTTCCTACACTCTTAAACCTTCCATCTAGAGAAGCTTCTACAGCCGTGTCCGATAATGGAACTAGCGACGCAGCGATCCACTTGAAACGCCCACTTAGGAAAAACTTAAACACACCGACACCGAGGATGTCCGGCTGCCTACCTACCGGGAAACTGATGATGATGTTACGGTAATCCTACAGAATGTCACCGGTTCTCTGACGGTCGTTTCCAGTAAACACTCATCGTGTGGGACCAAAGGTTCTGGCTGGCTTCCATCACCGCTAATCAATCAGCGACCGACTAGCTCAAGCGGAAGTGGCCGTAGCTATGTTTTCCATACATGCGTCGACTCATCTGCTGTACGCTACGTATTTTATATACAGTTTAAAAATCCGCGATACAGTGAGACTGCAAAAGTGAACCGCGATATGCCGAGGGACAACTGTACACGTCTACTCATGGTCACAAAATCACGTGTAACACAGGTGTTGCTGTTGATAGCATGATGCCACGTGGTCTCCTGCTTGCACATGTTACAGGCGTGTCACGTAACAGCGACTCATTTTGTCTGTTTTCTCCTCAAACAGGTTTCCTGATGTGAAGCTGCCTGGTTAAACCTGCATGCAGGGATTCACCGTTAGGCAGATTAATACCTGTGAGATGCCCCTTAACCTAACTTTAATTTGCTTATTGTGTTATCTTTACATATTTTAGTGCTTTTTGTTGATGTGTTATGTGGTGTGTGTCAGCAGTGGCATTTTATTTTTCTAAAACACAGTTAGTGAACAGTTCAATATTAGTCTCTTTTAGACCTCAAATGAGATGTTTTCCTAACACGAGGTTGTTCTGTTTTGAGACTGTTTGCATGAATAATATGCATGTTTTGATGTATGTTTAAGTTATATTCAGTATCTTTTAAAAGAAAAAAAATGTTCACAGCAGTTTGGTAAAAAATATTACATTGGTTGATTGTTTTTGACGAGGTCGACTAAATATGACGCAGCCAAGAAGAAATTTTGTTTAGAATTTTTTTTATGAGAAGTTTGTGTGAATTGTTCATTTTGACTTGCTGGAATGTTTGACAAAAAGTGTTTCTCCACTTAATAATCCAGTCACTAACTCTGGTTTGACCTTTATTTATTTAATTACTGACTTCTGTTCAACAGACTTTGAGTTGTTGCCTTTTGTGGTGCAAAATTAAATGCTTATCTATACGTATTTTGTGCTCGCATGCTTTGTTCTGCCAGGTCATGAATTAACTTGGAGTGTGAAATATCGCTTGTGAGGGCGAGCTGCACTCTCATGTTTTGCCACTAGATGGTACTGGTGAGCCTGGGTAGTTTCTTTTAACAGTAAATAATGCAGCATCCTCATCCTGTCACAATATATTAAGTGGTATCTGGTTACATTAAAGATTTAGTTTTGAGCCCAGACAGTATTAAAGTAAGATTACACTTTAGGTTTTACTTTACAGTGACGTTTTAGCTGTTTTTAGTCGGTAAAGTTGTGTTTAAATAACCCACATTTTCTGTAGTGAAAGAATAATGTGTGTTTTAACGCAAGCCGTCAAAATGAAATCGCAAACAATCGTGATGCTGGTGCTGAAGTGTTTCGTCATTTGCGCGCTGAAAATATTATTGTCAGAAGTGGGATTCGAACCCACGCCTCCAGGGGAGACTGCGACCTGAACGCAGCGCCTTAGACCGCTCGGCCATCCTGACAGTTAACGTCAATAGTGTCCGATTATAGTCATAACCTGATGCAAATGCTACGCTCGACTGTTGTATGTTTACTGGGCAGACATACAGTCCTCATTTGGTACGAGGGCTAAAATAAAACACGGAGACGCCCCGAAGACTGATAACGGCACAGCGCTGTAACGCCGCCATGTTTGTCTTCTTGTTAAACAAACTGAAATCTCGCAGAAGAAGTTTGGAAACGTGATCTCGTAATCGTGACGTGCCGTCTTCTACTTACAAACGAGCAGGAAACATTGTGCCAAATTAATGATAATTTATAATTCCATATTTTGAACATGGTTGAAATGATATTGAAGTTATTGTTAATTGGATTATTTTACACGGCAAATCTCACGTACATAAATGCAAATTTTCCGAAATCTCCTCCAATTTCATAGATTTCCAAAATGAAATTAAATAATATATAAAGACATAAACACTTTTTGAAACAAAAAACAAACAAACAATAAAGCCGTATCAATATTTAAGAATTTGTTCAGAGGAATAACAATTAATATTTATTGATTTATTTTTCTCATCTTTTTATTAAATATATATATTTATGTGTCAGTATCCCCAAACAAAGCCATTATTATTTTTAACTTAATTATGTACTGTTTAATATTGTATTGTATTGTTGTATTGTATTTTTATCTTAATTTTTACGTCTATATGTTTTCTCTATTTGATGGAGAACTTGTCTGATGTACTTTGTATTCTTGAATGTTCTAAACAAACTTATATATATAAAAGAAACACTGAACTGCACTGTAAGCAACACGTGCTCTGTTTACATTTTGGAATCATGTTTGCTGAATAAATTAAACAGCTTTTTCCTTAAACACTGGATGTACTGACAACAATCACTGAATTAATCTGATAATGAAGAAACGTACTGATTCTCAGGGAAGGTCTGTCTTCACCTGTCTCAGTGGTCTATTATAGTACGTCCTCATAATGGGGAAAAAGCAAAAAGATTATCATGGATAGCCTTTAATTCAACATAACACACATGAATACATTAAGAAATATTGCTATGAAATGAATCCTTAAGTAAAAAAAGTATTAATTTAATTTCTATTATTTAATAATTGCATTTATTTACATGTTAAATATTGACACATGTATTTATTTCACAGGAATATTTATTTATGTATTTATTATTGAATAAAACAGCATTGCATACCTAGTTAGTTTAAATTCTGATTTTTTTTGGTCAATACGGTGCATTTAAATTCGGTACCGTTACTTTCTAATGTTAAAACCAGTTTTGACTGTTTTGCCTGTACAATTATCTTTTGAAGTAGCTGATATAAAGTGTTGAGATGTAAATACTAGAGTGTGACTCACCTAGTTTGATAGATTTTCTGGCTCAGTGACATTATATACCTGAAGGTATGGAGGCCTCATTTGTAATGTAATCTGTAACATATTCAGAAAAATGAAGAATAAACCACACAGCCTGTTTTCAGACGCAATGAAAGCCTATACATCGTCCCATAACGCACTATTAAGGGTAAAATGACCTAGAAAATAAGCACAATTGAAATATTTTCAATGCAGTGACAAAAGACCACACTTCCAGCCTGCACTGTTGAAAAATCTGTATTTATTAATGATTTACAAAAGGCTAAACATGAAACCATTTAAATGATTCAGTTCATTTTGAAACCTAAAAAGGAGTTGTTGTTGTTGTTGTTGTTGTTGTTGTTGTGGTGGTGGTGGTGGGGGGGAAGGAGGAGGAGGAGGAGACACGTCTTGTAGTGTTTTTACAGGTCAGTTATTATAACAGCGTCTTATCTCGTCATGTAGCTTCAGTGGAGGCTCCCGGAGAGGAAAATAAAAAGTCCACACACAGGATGGAGTCACTCAAACAAACCGCAGAAGAGAGAGATACATTTGAAACGTCACTATTGTCTGGTTTCTTCTAAAACTCGGGGACACGCCGGGATCTGGAGTGCGTTCCTGTTTTTGTTTTTTTTTTCTCTTTTACATCAGCAGAGCAGCAGCAGTGTTGGTGGTGGTGGTGAGTGAGATTATGGAAACTGGGTGTATATATATTTGTACAGTCACAATCCTGTCAAAACATCCGAATCCCTCCGACTACAGCTGGTGTGAAAACGGAACATTTTCTCTGCCTCTAATGCAGAAAAACACAGATTATTACCACAGTACGAGAGGTCCCAAATGTAATTCACTTCTCCAAACAGTTTGCAGATACATATTAATAGTAAAAACAACTTTTTGTGCAAGTATGTTTTTATCCACAAGGTTTGAAATAAATATCCGTAAAGCAAACAAGCACTTAAAGAGTAGTTGTAATTTCTTTTTTTTTTTTATTATCATTATTGTGAAAACCAACATTAATCACATTGTGAGTGAAAGAGTTCCTTTTTCTGGCTTGAATTTTAGGCTACAATCAGTCAAATTAACCTCACACAACTCTGCAAAAAATGACTATCCCATCTAAAAGAAAAAGGAAATGAATATTACCTCAGGTCGGGGGAGAGAAACATTTAAAAATGTAACTCCACTGACGGCAAGAAGCAGTGGGGTTGTTGGGTTTTCTGTCACCAAAACGTTGTTAGATCACATTAGTTTTGCAGTTTCTTTTAGTTTCCTGGCAGGTTTCTACAGTAGTAAAAGAGTGAGACAGTTGTGGACCCAGATATTTACAGTAATGTTGTGCACTTAAAGATCCTTTCTCTGGACTGTACGATCCTCCTCCGGAGAACCTTGCAGAGTTTATCTAAAACATTAAAGAAAAAAAAATAAATCCCATGCGTCCTTGCTACGGAATGAACAACAGTGTTTCCACTCACTGAGAAGTAAATAAAACAAAAAAAACAATAAAAGAAAAATAAAAAGATTGGTCTGGAGCTCGACGTCGGGCGTTTTCTGCTGGCAAGAAGGAATTAAAAGTGTGAAAACAACATGATGCAGAAAAAAAAGAGCATAAAATAACACCATAAAATTGTTCATATTTCGGTAAGCTATTTAAAAAAAGATTAAAATGAGAATAAACCTTTCTCCATCCCTCGCCCCAAGAACCATTTTACAAACAAAAATATATCCCCCTTTGTCGTGTGATTCTCAAATTCTCACTAGATATAATTAAAACTTTTTTACAGTGCTTTATCATTATATATCTTTGACAGACTTGGAACAAGGGGAGGAAATTTTTAAGCCATAAATGTCTCTCCTGTTGGAACGATATCGCTACGTCAAAGAAAGTGAACGGTCCAGTTATTCGATGATTAAAATAAAAAAAATAGGGGGGGAGAAACGACACAAACAGGAGGAGACGGTCAGTGTAAGGGAAGCGAGCGCCGGCTCTCTCTCGACCCGGATTCTCCCAGGAGCACCTTAACGTTACCGTGGCGATGTTGGTGTTAAGGTGGCGCTGGGAGGCGAAAGGCTCGGGTCTACTGCTTGGTGTTGAGCTCGTTCTCCAGCTCCATGAGTTTGCGGGAAGCCTTGACCTTGTTGGAAACCTCCTTCCCCTGAGAGAAGAGACGCTGGCGCTCCTTGAAGGTCAGACTCTCCGGAGCGCCGCTGGGGATCGAGTTCTCCTGCTCCTGACTGCAACACACACGACCAGCGTTAGCATTTTATCCATACAGGAATTCATTTAACTATGTATCTCTGCAAGGGCAAGAAGAAAAAAATCAGACACAGACTGCATGAAGACATTACAACTCCCCAAAAGTGAAGCCAAAATATCTCAGTCACCCTCTGGTGGCTGGTTGCAGTATACGTCATAAGCCCCGCCCCCTCCATATTAGTTGATGACACCTCAAATTGAATTTTCCCCAAACTTGGTTTCAGCTATATTACGGACTTATAATAATTTTGATGCTTGTTTTTGGGATGTTTGTTACAAATTAGATATGAGATGCTATAAAACCGCAGTGTGTCATCATGATTGACAGTTACTCGATTTGATTGTCGCCTTTCATAACTTGATTAGTAACTTAATGCTAATGTTACGGCTAACTAGGTGAGATCAGAGCCTATCTAAAAATAATTAGAAAAAACTGTTGATATGTAATTTGCTAGCAAAGGTGCCCCCCGATAGTCAACCAAAGATTAGTCCATTAGGAGTCTTCAACTGGTCGGTTGGTCACAGGACAAAACAAACAAGTCAGAACAAACATCCGTTACAGACGGACAGGGCTGGTAAAAACTTAAAGGATTTTTTTGACGATGAACTGATGCAGCAGCCGAGTGTCTTCTCTGATGAGTAATCGATGCAGGCCTGCAATGGATTGATGGCAGCATTAAGGGTCCTATAGTTTCTGAAACAGCTTACCGAGGACGAGGTGGTTTTTGATCCTGGGTGCATTATGAAGCGTGTTTCTGCAGCTACATTCATGCTCGCAATATTGATATTTTAAAGACTAGGGATGGGAATCGAAAACAGGTTGTTATTGAGATCCAGTTCCCAGTGTTTCGATTCCTTGGAATCATTTGCCAATTTTGCAAACGATTCCCTTGTCGATTCCAGTGGGCGTGAATGACGTCACCACACATGTTGCGTAGCTTACGCAAGCTAAGTAATGTGCATTGCAACGTCATTCACCAGTGCAGCCAGCAGGAAACATGGCGCCCAAGCGGCACACACACTCAAAAGTTCAGTTACATTTCACAAGAAAGGATGACAACAGGACAACTTGGAATACTTGCAAAGTGGATATTTCATCAAAGGGAGGACGTACTACCAATATGCAGAAACATTTGCACACACAGCACGAGATAACTCTGAATGAATGTCGCGTTTTCGATCCACTCTGGAGTGAATCTCAACCCAGCAGCAGCGGCAACGTTAGCACGTCCTCTGCTGTTAATACTGCAGGTATCTAACAAACACTGCCTGTCATGTTAGCGCCATTTCCCTCATTGTAAAACCTGCTATTACTAACTGTTAGCGTTAAATGAAGGCCCTCTCATGCATTACATTTAGAAGACCATGACGAGAGACAGAGTCTGACCGGCTCAGAGGCTGGCAGTACTCGCTCCAGTTCACGTCTACCTCTAGCTTCTCCTTTCACCGAGGCAGGGAGGTGTTAAATGACCCAGGCCAGGACAGACGAATGTCACCGAGCACTGACTAAGTTTGTGGTAAAAGGCCTGCACCCATTTGTCACAGTGGATGCCCCTGATTTTCGGTAGGTAGAATGTGTTCAATTGTAGGCTAAGTCAGAGAATGTCAAAGTTGCATGACCCGTTTGTTCTCCTTTTTTCCAAATGAGAATCAATAAAAAAACAAATCGTTAAGCAGAATCAAAAATGGAATTGGAATCGTGAAAATCCTATCAATTCCCATCCCTGTTAAAGGCTCACTATTAGCTGCAGTTTTGCATTTCTCAGGACAGTGTTAAAAATGTTAGCCTACTTCTAAGATTCTCTCTCTGCTCTGGAACTTAATCATTTTCTGAAATCCAACAAACATAGATTTTAATAATATATTTAATATTCTACATGTACAACTAGTCCACTTATGGTTTGAATAAGCCACTATTATTGACTAGGAGAATCTTTGGTCAGGCTCAGCCCTACTAGCTGGACAATTTAGAGAACTATTGGTTGACATGTAAACACACTGTCGTATTGAAGTCCCAGCTCAGTACAACATCTCCACCCCCTGATCACGACTACACAAACTCAGATTGCAAAGCACATCACCAGCAAGATCGCCCAAAACATACATCCCCAGATACATACAGAACAGCCATTTTTAAGAAATGCTCACCTCTTCGTCCATTTGTCTCGCGGGTCA
Source organism: Dascyllus trimaculatus (assembly GCA_024666655.1). Classification (NCBI taxonomy): domain Eukaryota; kingdom Metazoa; phylum Chordata; class Actinopteri; family Pomacentridae; genus Dascyllus; species Dascyllus trimaculatus. Next base: position 7,204,040 of record CM045455.1, on the reverse strand, counting down.
TTGTAGACTTCTCCTGATCCTACAACTCCTGCTGAGTTTCCAGTGTACGAGTTAAATCCTGTTCCGGGTTCGGGGAGTCACACAGAAGACAGACAGAGCAGCAAAACATGAGTCAGCATCGTTCATGTGCAGTTTGTAACTCCTGAAAACATCTGAGATAGAAGCTGCTGGGTGACGGCTGTGAGGTCCCTGGTACCGGACTTTCAATCAGCTGGAACAGTGAGTCCTACAGAATGCACAGTCACTGCACTTCAGGTTAAATAATGGTTCGATTATTGACCCGAGACCCACGTCACCAGAACCCAGCAGCTTCTCCAGTCGACATCACTTCATTTCCCACAGACCAGCCTAAGCAGAAGGAAGGAAGGAAGAGAAGGAGCTGTGGAGAAGCATTAGGCAGAAACGACCAGATCTCTGTAAACTAGAGCAGCAAGCCGAGAAAGAGAAAGACAGCATTAAAAAAATAGAAAGCTGTTAAAAGGGCCATTCAAAAGCAGCAAAATGGTCTGTGGAAGTGTTGGTGGGATCTGAGGCCGAGGTCACCATCAAACATGGCCATCCCGAGCTGCCCTACATCCTCTTTGATCATTCTGTTGCTGTTTCTTGTTTGACTTTATCATTCAAGTCCAGCGTTGGAGAGCTGCTGCAAGAATAATGAAATGTCTTCCAATCAGACTAAAAGACCAGACCAAAACTGGGTCCTGGCTGATAGAGGGCTCCATTAAAGCCAGTGGAAAGAACCCAAAGAGGGTGACCCAGACCTTCAACCCCAAAGTAGATGTTAATCAGTTGTTTGCGTCACCGTGTCTTACCGAACCGCAGCAACGTCCTGAGCCTACGACTGCCACGTGCGGCCATGTTTCCAGAAAAACCACTGTGAAGTTGAGGTGATTTAGGTCCCACAGTCCTGTTAGTCTAGAGGCTAAAACCATCAGACTTACTTCCAGTTATCAGTTCCTCTCTGCTGGTTAAAGGTGTGTGAATCACAAGTCGTACTGTCAACCAATAGAACATTTGTATCTAAGGACTGATCTGGCCCATTTGTTTGAGCTTGTTTTATGAAAGTGGAGATGTTTTAATTACCAACTGATGCTGGAAATGGTGATGTTAAGGTCTGGTACGCATTTTAACTCCCAATTTATTTCCTGGTTTACTTTCATTTGCTAGAGAACAGATTACAAATGGATGTTAATGCCAGCCCTGAATTTTTTTGGCAAAAACACAAAGATCTTTAACGCAGCTAAATAATGAACAAGCCCAAGGAAACCTGTGAACTTAAATCTGCATTTTTCCTAACAGCCAGCAGGGGGCGACTCCTCTGGTTGCAAAAAGAAAGCACATTCTACTTCTCAATTGATTTATACCTCAGTTAACATTTTCCTTATAGGTTTTAAAGGCATAAGTGGAACCAAATGTGTGTTAATCCTCCTGTAAATAGTTCCCAACTGATAACTGTTTACTTCTGCTTCAGCAACATCTGGAAAAAAAAAAAACTAGTGCCCAGCTGTTTTGGGAAAAACAGCCTTTTTCTATGATGCTCCCCTTTTTTTTGCTTTTTAAAATGTAAGTCTAAATTAGGAACCAACCATCTTGGGTCCAACAGTCTGTTAGGGAGGGCTGACGCGTTGATGGCTTTGCTCTTTTGGTCCTGCTGCTACAATAATTAATTTTACTTGCCAACACACCTTCAACCAGAGAGTGAAAACTTAGGACGATGTGAGGATGAAACCCTGCTGATTCTCTTCATGGCACATTACAGGAAACACTGGATCCAAACAGTAAGGTAGAGTTTGTATAGCTTGTTTTGCTAATTACTGAAACAGTGGTCAGATCCTACTGACAACAGCAGGTACTGAAGAACAACCACTTTAAAAATAACCATGTAGGTCTTGTGTTTCAGATAAATGGAGGCGGGTCGGTTGGTACAGTTCAGATGCAGACACAGTGACAGGGTGTGAACCCAGATGGATTCATCCAGCTGGCAGCTCTATAGCTCTGTCTTCGGGTTTTATAGAGCCAAAGAAGGGGAGCTCTGAATGCAGTTTGGGACGGGATCAAGCCGGGTCCCACTTCAGCCCTGAAACCACATGAACACAAACTGGCAGAGAACAAAGTAACCACAGAGAAACAAGCCTCGTTCAAAGCTAGTAACATTCCTCTGCGGAGCCAAAAGAGATGGAAATTATACTTCTGGCACTCCTGAAAGCTGAAAATCCTTCAGATGTACAAAAAAGTCATCCACTGACTTCTGATGGATTCTCAAAGGTTGTGAATGTTTTTCTTTTACTCTGGTTCAGCTATCTTGGAGGCTTGGATGCTAAAAAAGCTCATTGTTTTTTGTTTTTCTCTACCAATGGCTTTTGTTAGAACATCCGTCTCTGGGGATAATTGATTTTGTTCCTCCTTTGTAGTGTTCTCCAGTTCGTGCACCTTCCGCAGCGAACTGGCGTCAGCATTGTTTTTCTTGTGGTTTTACTCTGATTACAAAAATATCTTGGATTTGACAGGAGGCCGCTTCTGATCGAAGTCAGACTCGAGCTTTTGGAGCTGCCAGCTAACAAAATCACTGATTGAATACATTCGAAGTCTCGTATTGTCAGGGAAGCTGGAGACTCAGGTGTCGTTTTTGGCCACCTGAACCTGCCGCAATGCCCTGTGGGAGTTGTAGTAAGGTTTTAGTAAAGCTGCAGCGTTAGGCAGCGTCACAGCTATAGCAGAGACACGGACTGACAGGCAAAATGAAGGACAGCCAGAGCAGCTGACAGAGCCGCGACGAACAGACAACGAAGCACACACAGGGAGGAAAATTATGCACTCAGGGAGGCAAATTAACAGACAGAGACAGGCAAAGTGGGGGAAAGGAAGCAAAGGATGAATAAAAAATAGAGACAGCAGGGTGCAGCCTGGTGGAAGCCACGCACAGGCAGTAAAAAGCAATAGACATCAAGCCGGTTACTGGGGTGAGCTGCTGGCAGCCAGAGTGCAGTGTTGTGTGTTTATGCTGTGTGTGATGGTGAGGTGAAACATGCAGATTTTATTCCTGAGGGAGGTGGGGTGGGTAGTGGGGTGGAGGGGAGGGGAGGGGGAGGTAGAGGGACGTTAGTGGGATGATTCGTTTGATCTGAGTGAGAATGCAGCACAAAGTTCCCGTGAGGTCCCGGATGTGTTTAAATGTTGCAGCAGGGATGGAGGAGGTTCGTGTTGAAGGTGCAGGCAGCCGTTTCCTGGACCTCGGGTACTCGTTCAACTCAGACCGTGCTGCAGTCAAAGCTCGGTTTGTCTGAGGATGTTCAAACTGCGGGAATTTACAGCATCACTAAGCCATGTTAGCCTTACTAGAACAAAGTTGCATCTACTCTCATCTACTGCAGCCGTCTCATTTGTGATTTGTCATAGCAGCGTGACGCCTTAATTTAGTACCGACACCACATTTTTGGTTCCTTACTTTGAGAAATAGACATTTTTTTCATTGTCAAAACAGTTGGCAACTACAGTAGAGCCCGGTTATTATCATACCCTTCGTGCAAAGCAAAACTATGACTATATCCGGGCTATTCTAATATGCAGGCTTCAAAATGGCGGCGATATCAGAGCAATTATAGCATTTGTGTTGATCTATAGGCCTATGAGACTTGTTTCAGTCATCAATTTGTTAATTTGAATGGGCATAGAACTACATTAAAGTTGCTTGAAAAAAGAAAACAAGTGTTTAATACTATATTTATTACAAAATAATGTGTGATAATTAATCGGTTGCTTGCTATACCGTGACTGGGTATGATATTATCTATTCCTGGGACCAAATTTTGTGCATTTGCCTATGACTATACCCGGGCTTATGACATTATCCTATGACTATAAACGGGCATATTTACTAGAATTACATAAGAAATGGTTTTGCATTTCAAAATTCTATGACTATATGCGGGCTATTCCAATAAGCGGTATGATATTAAGTGGGCTCTACTGTAATTTATGAGTTGATTAATCAATTAATAATTGCTACTCTAGTGTTTTCTCAGGGGGCCATTGTTTCATTTGAATAATTTTTAGAGATCCAATTGTAGGAATGTTCAAAAAATATCCAAAGAAAACAGTCTTGTGTGAAAAACTTATTTCTGGTAAGCGCTGAGTTATCAGGTTGGACATCCCGTGTGACCAAATAAAGGAAAATAAACTGTCCAGCGTTTTTTTTACATTTACAAAAAGAAGATTAAAATATAAAGGCATAAACGGATACAGAATAAACAAGAGAGTGTGTCGGGGTGAAACCACGGCTTGGTGTTTTGGGGGCTAAGTAATTCTCAACAGCTGTTCACTGACTGCAGTTTGACCTCTCCTGTGTTCGATATCGCTTTCCAACGATGCTGCCCTCCGAAGAAAAGATACGGATCTTGGCATAACATTTGGCACAGATGAAGCAAGAAAAATAGTCGGTTTAATATCTGAACTATGTTAAGAACGACTACTTTAAACCCATGATGAATAAGTTTGTTTTAGACAGAGCTGTGGCCTGACCATGACCTTTGAAACTTTGAATGGATGAAGCTATAACAAATATCTAACTGTAGATGTCAGCGTGGCCTGAGTAGGCCTAAGAAGCTTGACGACAAGAAGACTTAAACCACAAGGAGCCTTTTAAACAGCCTCAGACAAAGACGAGCTCTTTCACTCAACACACTGCTGCCGTGTGCACATTTGCATGTTTATGAAATGAGTTTTCAATCGGTGACTGATGGATATGAAAAGCCAATGGTGTGTCTCCTTCCCTTTAAAGCCAACACCGCTAAGCAGAGCCACGGGGCAGGAGGGGGGCAGGCAGGCAGACTGACGGCTGGCCTCGCCCCCCCAATTCCCAAGCAGCAACCAACCAGACACAAAGGAGGCGGCGAGCGACAACACCAACAGTACTATGATTGGCTCTGATGGGTCTCAATCTGCAGCAAAAAGTGGTGGCGTGATTATCGATTGCTTTTTCTGTTCACTAGTGCTGATCGAGGGGGGAGTGATTGGAGGAAGATGAGGAAGGGGGGAAAAAAAAAATCACTAGAGACAAGAAGAGGTGTTCAAACAAACCAACATGAAAAAATACAAAACAAATAGAATCTGATCTGCCCGAGGAGAGGGAGGGAAATTTACACATATAAAAAAACGAACATAAAGTGATGAATGAAGGGACTGACTGACGACAAAAAAATCTGGACAAACATTTAAAGAGGAAAAAGTAGACGGTGGAAATGAAAAGGAACAACACCTCTCTACTGATAAAGAAGGTAAAAAGAAACACAAAGTAGCACTAAACCATGAAGGAGTGGGTAGTAAGTGAAGAGATGAGTGAATGAGAGGGAGGTACGGGAGCTTTAGAGGGCGCTGAGACGAGCCTGACTCCTCTCTCCTCTCTCTGGTTCTACCTTTAAAGCCTCCGGGGGGGATGGAGCTGGGTTTGGCAGGAAGGGGGGGGCCTGTACTGTTGGAGTTGTTGACTGGCGGCTGGAATGAGCCAGACAGGAAGATGCCGTCAGAAAGAGGGCGGGGCTTGCGCGCAGTGGGCGGCGGCTGAGGCTTGCTGTGATTAGGCGAGGTGGAGGCCGGGAGGTCGCCGTACGACTTCCGGGTCGCCGACAGCTTCACCTGACCTGATTGGCCGCCGCCGCCACTTCCTGCTTTGGTGGCTTCCTTCCCTTCCTCCTCGTCTTCCTCATCTCCCGCGTAGGAGACAAACTTGGCGGTGTAGAGCGTGTCGGGGGAGACGACCTGGGTTTTGAGGTAGGAGGTGTTTCTCTGTGGGGGGGGCGGGGGGGTGTTAGTAGGGTTGTGGGGGGCGGGGGGTTGGTAATCCCGGGGCAGTGGGGGCCGATACAGACCGGCCGGCTCGTCAGGCGTCAGCAGCTTTCTCTCAGCCTCCTCGTGCTGCCGGCGCCGCTCGGCCTCCAGGCGAGTGTAGTACTCCTCCTCCTGTCTCCTCTAGGGGAGGGACAACCTGTTAGTAAGCCCCACTCTCATTGGCTCTCACCAACACTGGACACCAACTCAGCTACAGATGCACCTGGGGAACTAACAACAAGCTGCACTACTCTGCTTCTACTACAAATAAGAACACAGTCCCCTACCGACCTGCCAGTCTGAGCTAAATCTCATACAAACTAAACCCGAGCTTCACTGCAGCTGCCTGTACAGCACAAAGACCTCCAAGTCTTCTAAAGTCCTGGATCAGGGGCCTCAATCAGAAAATTGTACAACAATGATACTTTTTAAAGCAGAAATACACATTAATGTAATTCGTCAAAACACCTATTCTTAAAAGATCAGATATTTACAAATTATTTCATCCAGCGTCTAACTATGAGCGATCAAGCCCTACATGAAGCCGAGGTTTTGTTATTTAACGAGTTGTTATTACTTTTCCTAATGGCTTGAATTAGATAATGACATAATGTTGCATACATCAGTGACTCTTCATAATAGACTCTTCATAAATACCAGAAGATGTTACTTTTTTAACTTCACGTGTTGTTTATTTAGTCTAAAATGCACACAGAAATACTTGAAGCCAAATACTGAGGCGCTATAAGGGCAGAAAGCTGCTTTGAAGTGGAAACTGCGATCACGCATTAGAGCATGTAGCGCACAATGGAGGATTATTATCTTCATGTGTGGCTATTTTTATTCATTCAAATCAATTTAATTCTTCGTAATGATTCAATAATTTAATCCAGCTGCTTCCAAGAGACAAACATGGCATCTTTAAATTGCTTATTTTGCCTGACCAGTGGACCAAAAACCATATTCAATTGATAAAGATTAAAAATTAACTAATTACAAGTTACTTTATCTCTTCATCTCGATGATGAGCTGATCATTTGAATCAGGTGTGTTGGAAGATGGAAAAATCTAAAACATGCAGGATAGCGGCCCTCGAGGACCAGGATTGGACACCCCTGATTTACATACTCTGACTTGTACAAGGGAGGCACATTAACATCTGCTTTCATTTCCAAAAACTATTTAACAAAGTACTTTTTATGAGTTTCAGATCGACAATCAATCTACAAACAATTTGCCCCTGAGCTGGACCTGATCTAACTGGTTAGCCTTGTCCGAAAGATGACACTGCTACAGCCTGGTGGTTGGACACGTCACATCTGATCTCATCTGTCACTGGTAAAGTACAGTATGTTGTATTTTTGTTCGTATATTAATGCTGTCAATCCGCTAAAAACCAAAACGTCTCCTCAAGCTGTTCCATCAATCCAACTCCGGAAGAAGAAACTGCTCTCACTGCTGCAGTCTTTCTAAAAACCTGATTGGTACCTAGTGCTGACTTTTACAGGACCCTGCTTCACGGACCACCCTGCCTACCACCATCTCCCCTTCCCTCATCACTGGGTGCTTGCATGTGTGTTTATGTGTCCATATGTGCTCAGCTCTCTGTGCAAACTGAGTTTATATGATATGGTTTGTGGGTAGGTCTTCAAATTTCCAGCCCACCCTGTCTTCAGTGGCTGAGCTCTTGTATCTACACTTGAGGGAGAGGCCTGTGTTGAAGCTACGCTGGTGGGATGTGTTTAGATTTCAGGGTTTGGAAGCTCGACGGGCTGCTCCAGGTCACATGTGCTCAACGTCGAGGCTTCTGATGTCAGATTATCTTCACATTTTTTGGTCCGTTTCATGTGTTGAAGGTCTGTCAGAGGCTGAGTGTAGCCGAGACTGTGTGTGTCCTCGAACAGACAATATGTGGATGTATCCGAGCTGCTTTGGACGGTTCAGTCAGCCCAGTGGGAATCTGAAGAAACTGGGAGGGATTAGTGGGTGTGTGGGATTTGGATGAGTGACTGGTTGGGTTTCTGAATATGTACAGTATGGATGGCTGAGGGCGGGTATGAGGCGGGCGGGTAGGTATACATTTCTTCGGTTCTTTGCATGTGTGTGTCCATGAAGTGAATGTAAAGCATGTGGTTTCGGGAAAAGTTGGGAGGGTGGGTAGCATTCCCTGAACACAGTTTCCGAAGCAATGCCGGATGGAATGGTAACGAAAAAAATGAAATAAAAATATAAACCTGACGAAATCATAAACTGCTTCCCCGAAAAACTGAAACAACTGAAACTTCCTGACACACACCGACAACAACCAACGACAACAACGACATGATGGGAGTCCCATGCTTTAGGTGGGTGGGGGCACGTAACATGACACAGCAACACATCACATAGGGTGGGGAGGGGGGTGCACAGAATGAGGACATGCAACTGGACATTTTTATAATAAACATACAGAAATAGCACCAGATTAACAGTCATAACAATCTCTGCCATTTAATCTAAACCATGTCCTTTCTGAGAAACCCTTAGCTCCGTCTCTGCTACATTTTTAACTCCAATAATAAATAAAATGATTATCTTAGCCGAAGCTCTGCACTGATTGGCTTCTTACTGAGGAGCAGTGAGATAAAAATTCTGTCTTCACATGGAGGCGTAAGCTTTTAAACAACCAGTGGTCTGATCAGCGGTCTGCAGCTCACAGGACAAATGCACCAGAATAATGAAATCGTGATGAAATCAGTGGACACAACACAAAGATGTCTGATTTAACACAGAGGACTGAGGGTGGTGGGTGAACACCGGACCAAACCACTGGTCATTTAAAAATAAAGCCAAAGTAAAATACTTTATAGCACAATAAAGTAACATTTCACCTCTATTAATAAACTGAATAGCTTATACTAACTAACTAGCATGCAGAATGGAAGGAAATATCACAGATGAAAGTCATAAATAGTACAGAGGCTTTGGAAAGTATTCCTTCACTTGCTGCACGTTCTACTGCTACAAAGCACATCAGTTTAAAATGGAGTAAAATTGCATTTTTGGGTCGTCATTTCTACCCAAAAAACCCCATAATGACAGCAAAAATAAATAACTGAAGCCTCTCCTTTACAGCTGTATTAGAGCCTTTTGCTTCAGCGCTCTAAACTGGGGTATTAAATCAATATTAAGTCCATTTTAAGTTGAATTTATCATAAAGTGTGCACCAAGTGAAGATGTCTGAATGGTTTACAAAGCCATTGTACGTTCAAGGGTTAGACCGATATGCTGACCTGAAACTGGCTTTATATTATTAAAAAAACAAACAACTGAAAAAAAGCAGGCAAGAGAGTAATTTAGAAGATTATACATAAGTATGCTGCTATATTTACTGTATCCAACTGGTTACATAATGCTCCGTTCATCCACTTCTTAATCACTTAACTGAGTAATTGTTAGAATGTGCAGTAACAAAGCAGTTCTTGTAGCAGCCTTTTTAAAATAATAACTCTCTTAAAGGATTGGCTCAAGATATTTTGCAAAATACGCCTGTTCATTCTCTTGAAGACTGACTCGATTGCGGGGGAAAAGCCAGCGAATAACCAACATGACAAAGAGAAAGGTAATTACAGACAGCAAACTGAAAATAACATGAACTGTGCTTTTCGTCATGTCGGCCATTTGTCTGATGGACAAGCAGTAGGATCGAAATGCTGCCTCTTGTCTTTCCTGCTGTGGGGACACTACTTTATTCCTTGGTGGACACTTATCCTGCACCTGATTGTCACACACCGTAAATGTAGCTACAGGCAGTTAGCTTAGTTTAAAACCCAGACACAGGGGGACACCGCTAGCCAGGCTGTCCAAAATCTAAAAACAAAAGGACACAATCTGCCAACCAGCACGTTTCCTAGTTATTTCTTCCTCACACAGTTATCTTTACTGTTTGAATATCAAATTAAAAAAAATTACATTAATCCGACTTAGTGGTAGTGGCATGTTTAAAGTAGGGATTTGTAGTGATCCACGATGGTTTATACATACTTAAGGGGTATTTTGAAGACAGTGAAAGGTGGTTAAATGCAGACATTATCTGGTAAACACTCATTAACAACATATCGGTCTAACCCCAGTACATTCTTGTCTTGTCCTGTAGTAGTAATGGCTGACTTACTAATAGTATAACTAAAACATCCTACACTCATTCATTGTCATCAGCTGTAAACTCCAACATTGTCACAGACAGACAAACCGACCTTCTCCTCTGCCTCTCGCTTGGCTCTCTCCTCCTCCCTCCACCTCCTCTCCTCCTCCTGCTTTGCTCGCTCTTCTGCCTCCCGCTTACGAATCTCCTCCAGCTGCTGCTTACGCCGTCGCTCCTCGTCCTGCAACTGATCATGCGCACCCCCCCACACACACACACAACATGGCAAAAGGCACACATGCAGACAAGGACATAATTAGCACATCATGTCATTTATACATTAACGATCTGGAAACATTTCTATTGGCTCTGTTTAACTGCTTGGACACTAATGTGCATTAACATGTTGTGTATATCGTGAGGTAGTTTGGATTTGTCTCACAGGACTGCTCACAGGAGCAGTGCGCACTGCAAACACACAGCACAGGCAGACACACACTGCTGAACATGCAGACACCAACATGCAACAACAGCAACCAGAACAGGGCAGAGCAAAACGACAGCCCCTCTTTAGGCTACTTAAGGTGTACTTGATTTTATTTCATAATATGCAAACAAACATTAAGGTCCCACTGAGCAGGAGAAGAATAAATCAAGCGTACCTGAAGTAACAAACTAACCAACACAAACCAAGTGGAGTTTGGTGACAAACAGAACAAACAGGCCCATTCTCTGGGCTGGATGGTCTTAAAGGGTCAGTTCAACCAAATTACAAAAAAACACATTTGGTCCTGAGCTCCTGTCGTATCTATCCAAGTCTGTCCATTTCCTGTTATCACACATATGTTTGCGTTTTGTGTACATTATTTTGTGCAGTTTAACCTTTTTTTTTAAAATATGTATTTATTTAATCTATGGTATTTATTTTACTAAGTGTTATTTTGACATTTTCTTCTTTATATATATATATTAAATATATTGTTACAAAGCTGACATTTAATTTATGTTTAATTTTCCTTTGTATTTATGTGTATATTTATATTATTTTTGTTTAGTATTTATTTTACTTTGCTATTTTTACTTTCACTTTCAGGACAATGAGCACCTTTCTTGCTTTGTTATTCACCTCTGCTGTATTATATAATAAAGACAGAAGCTTCAGACATGGACACCTAAAACTTGGCTAAACAAAACCAAATCCATCCGTCAGATAAAACAAAGAAAATATGCGTTTTTGTGATTTTGTTGAACAGACCCTTTAAAGAAAGGACATAAAGAAGCTCAGCTGGTCACAGACAAATGGATGGACAGATGGATGGATTTATGGACAACACGACATCATGGTGCGGCCCTGTGCAGGCAGCGCAGGGGGCTTGCAGGACTGTCATGCACTGCTCTGGACCTGGACGCCCCCTGTGATGCATTCAGCCATGCAGGCGCCACCTCGATATGCACTCAAAACACCACTGCTGACAAGAATCACACCAACCTGAGCTTAGCTACTCTATAAGCATGGATAGGTTTGGTTTTCTGTGGCTGTAATGAAACACCAGCATTTAAACATTGGTAAGCAGCAGCTTCACTCGCCGTCCCCCAGCAGTTGTTTTGAGTGGACAAAGAGATGGACAGCTTCCCCAGCCAACCACATCAAGCATCCCAGGACGGCCTCTCCATGACCGGCTGCTCTGTAGCTAATCATGGCCTGGTCCCGTCTATAACCCCGGCCCCCCAATGAAACAACAACAGTAGTCCAGATGGGTGGGGAGAGACAGATAGGAAACACGGGCAGGTGGGCAGCCCAGACAGAAAACAGCAAGTGATGTAAGGGCAGGGACAGGATACTCGTCATTAACAGGAAGAACATACCAAGTCTAGAACAGAGATAGCTGGGACAGCAGTCTGCTGCTGAAGAAGAAGAAGAAGAGAATAGAGAGTGAGAGAGGGAGGGGAGATAGGGAGGGAGGGAGGTAGGGAGAGGAAAATACCCAAATACTGAAAAGGAAGGCGAGGAGGAGATCAAACTAAATTAGCAAAAAGGAGGAGGAGGAGGGAGAAACTGAGGAGTAAAACAGAAATAAGAGAGGGAGGGGGAGGACATACAGTAAAGTGAAAACATTGTTCTGACACTTTGCTGGTTGGTGGCTGTTTAAGAGCTCCTTCACCCACCACTGAACTACATCTTTAGCAAAGCTCACCATTTTACGTTTTTATTTACAAAACTGAAAAGGTAGATACGCACTGATTGTTAATAGCAAAACAAACAACACATATTTCCATTTTGAGCCAATTGTTGATTTTTCAAGTCACTCTGGCTGCACCATTTTGATTTTTAACATTTTAATTTACTTTTTTAAGGTTTCTACATTTTGTTTTCCAACAGTACTTTCATTGAGGGGTCAACTGATATAATTTTTTCAGGGCCAATACTGACGGACTATTAGAAATTCAGGAAATCAATAACCAGTATACACAACTGATATACATTTAATCCTTCAGAATAACACAAACTAAAAAACTGAACTTAGTTGAAATGCCTTTGTCTGTATGTTTATTTTAAAGGAGAACGTTTTAACATTCATCTTTCAGTGTTTATCGGCTACTATTTGATAATCCTGTGGGAGGGACATTACTCAAGACCACAGAGTAGCTACACATAGAGGCAGTGTAGCGCATTTTTTAAATCAGTTTATTTTTTGAAAATTGTTTAAAAATATCATCAATACCGATAATAAAGCTGAGAACTAGATTCAACAATTTGCCTGGCTGGTTATCGGTTTAACTTATTTTATTTTTTTATTCTATTTGAAGATTTAACCAACACATGTATACCCCTTTTCCACCAAGAAGAACCAGGTGCTAGTTCGGGGCTCAGTTGGTTCAAATGTGGTTCCTCCTAAGAACCTGTTTGCTTTTCCTTTGGCAGGGAGCCAAGTTGGAGCCATGCCATTGGGTAACTGTAAAACCCCTACGCTAGCATCCATTACATAGCAGTTAAATAAACAAAGTAAGTTGATGATAATATCTATGTTTATCTTTATAGATGGTTTTAAGGCTGATCGTGAGGCGGAGGTTGTCTGTTGTCTGGACACATCCACGATCGCGCTACTAGTGGGACACAACTGTAGCGGATTTCAGGGCAACAGTTTGTGGTAAACTTTCGTGTGTCTCTGGAGTCATTCCAATGCATCTGTGATGGGACCAGGGACGTCCTGTAGAACAAGGACACAAATTACCGCTTGTGTGTCCCTTTTCACCCTTGATGGTTGGTCACCATAACACCGCCCCCAGCCCCTGACGTACTCGGTGCTTAGTTCTGGACCAGCAAAGAGTTGGTGCTTGCTTAGCACCAGTTCTTAGCACCTGGAGCCGGTGCTTAGGCGGTGGAAACACAAAGAACTGGTGCTAAGTCAGGCTCTGGTTCCAAACTAGCACTGGAACCAGCTCGGTGGAAAAGGGGTAACAGTCAACCACAGCTCTTGTGGTGCCTGGGTCCTAAACCAGTTGCCCTCAGTAAAGAATGTAATATCCTCTTTAATAAAGCTGTGATTTTAGGCTACGAACCGTTTACTTTACACTGTATTAAATGTCCACTTTCAGCCAGAAAGAGTTTGAGACATCAGAATATAATTCAAGATCAGTTTAAAAGTACTTGATTACAGAATAAACACGACACCAAACCAACCACATCCGTGGATATATAACCCAGCCACATCCTCACAGATTCATCACCTTCCAGACATGCAGCCACCATCATGTTCACCACACACAGCTGAATCCACCAGCAGCCTCCCCAACCACACGCTGCCACATCCACTCAGTCTGTCAGATCTCACCACAGACTGTCACACAGAGGAAATCAGATAGGCTGCACCAAAAAATGAGAAGCATTTGAACCACTTTCAGAATTCACCTAAAGCATTTTGGACATCTGGCAGCCATTTTAGTGCCACAATGGGGCTTAGATAATCACAAAGGCTGCCCTCATGATACAAGTCCTCTGTTACTGAGCTTCTAAATACATAATTCAATCAAAGTGGAATATAATAATTAACGTCATTTTAAGTTAAATAATGAAATGCTGTGTCTCCTGTTCATAGTTAACTGTTGAATCTCTTTGCTGTAAACGATGAACTTGCATCACTAAGCACACACGTAGGACATTTTATCCATTTGAGCAAACGTGTCGCTTTGGTCAAACTAAGAAGTCGGTCACATCCATTTGACGTGAAAGCAGCTTTAACAGCACTGTCGCCTGCCTTCCTGCCCGAACCCTCCCGTCCACCCCTCCAGCCAATCAGATTTAAGCAGCTCAGCATGGCAAAGCGATGACAGAAGCATGTTGCAGATGCACATTGCAGGACATTCATAGTGGGAGCGCTGCCACAGAGGAATCCATTTCCCCTTCTAAGCGTTTGAAAAGCCGTTCTGTTTTTCCCCCCATCAGCCTGATTTCCTGCGACTCGCCCTTCCTCGTGTACGAAGCTACAGATCTGTTTCTGGGCTGTGAGCTGATGGGTGATTTCACTTGAAAAACAGAAGTCAGAAAGTTTTATTTCTGCCAAAGCAGCCTTTACACATGACGCCCTTTCCTCTCTTTTGCATCTCCCCTCTTTTCTTCAGATGATCAATTCTTCTCTTTCCACCATTTTTTCTCTCTCCCTCCCCCCAACCACCACCACCCGTCTCACCCTGGCTCTCTTCTCGGCCTCCAGCCTCTGCATGATCATCATGGTGTCCACGTCTTCATCATCCTCCTCCTCCTCGTCCTCATCGCTGTGCTTGGACTCTTGCAGTCGTTTCTGGAACTGCCACTCCAGCATCAGCTTCCTGAGGCGGTCGCTTTCCTCTGCCGTTCGCTCTGGCTTCGCCTGGAAAACAAAGCATGTTCAGAGCTGGACTTGGAATCAAATCCAACCAACAGTGTAAATTTGACGTCTCTGTAGCATCAAACTCTGTAATACACTGTTTAAATCGTATATTTATAAATGTGTGTCTCAGTGTTTAGTGATATTATCGTAAAGTAAAGGTCAAAGTGAGTTTAAAATTTGTGATTATGGCAACATAAATTGTTTATGGTAATTTATTTAAACATTATCTGGACAGCATTTTGTAATTTAAAGTTTGTTTTAATAATTTTGAAATGCAAACTGCGACTACATCATTACTGTGCAGCCAGTCATGTCGTTTCATTATGTGATAATAGACAGCACATCTTTTACTCTTTAGTCTTTATGGGTCATATATTAGCAAGCTATAATGTATCTCTGGTATTTAAGAACACATCCAAATGATGATTTAATGATCAGCAAATTAGTTAAAATAAAAAGAATAACTAAATCATTCCTGTCACCACTGATAAATGCAGCTAAAGAGTAGATTCTGGTGGATTCTGGTACTTTCTTAAACTAGTGAACTGATGTGCACTTGAGAAGATATTTAAATGGACCCAGTAGTGCCCTTCTACTTGGGTAGAACAAACACAGGTCATAAAATAAAGTTTTAAATTGCGCCTACCTGCAGCTCCTGGATCTCCTTGTCCAGTAGATCCACGATGTGAAGCTGCTGCTGCTTCTCGGCCTTCTCACGGGCGTCTCTCTTCCAGGGGTCTGGAGACAGACTGTCGCTGGACGTTAGCTCCTCTTTACTGATGGTGATGTACTGCAAGTCTCGCCTCTCAATGGTCCGTGGCTGCTGCTGCGGAAGCAGCTCCCTGATGACTGTGTCCATGCCTACAATTATATACCAGTTATTAGTGGACAAAAAGGTTTACACATTTTTAACATGAAAGTTAAATAGAAGAAATGTTTTTGGCTTGAATGTGTTACCGGCAGGGTGGGAGGCACTGGCGGGTGGAGGTACAGCTGACCGCGGCAGGCTGGCCAGCTTCTCCGGTCTGGATGGGGGAGGCTGGGGCTGTGGGGGGAGGTAGGGCTGGGGAGGGGCCACAGAGGCCATAGGGGGCTGGTGGTGAGGAGGAGGCATGGTTCCTCCGTTGTTGTGAGGTTGGACGGGCATGACGGGGTTGGCCCGGATCTGACCCAACTTCCTCTCCTGCTCCCTCCTCTTCCTCTCCCTGGAAAATCATGACCATGATCAATATTACAGTTTTATGTTACTCACTGTATGTTATGGTCATGTAAACAGAAAACACACGGATAGGAAGCTGACTGCAGTGAACCATAACACCCAAACCATTCTGACTTTCACACCAGCGGCCTCAAGATAAGAGCACTGCCAAATTTACATTGCTCACAGACAGTAATAATGCAGGTAGAAGAAAAGGAATGTACTAAGTTGTGAATTCTCTTGTACTTATGTTAAATATTTTGTATGATCTTACTGAACACAGTTTTTTTCTCTGTTTAAAAATTTAAAAAGTCTGGTAAAAAAAACATAAAAACATTTTTTTTAAATGTGTAGTACATGATGACATGTGTGATCTGCAGCCTTTCTTCAGGACACCATGTTTGAGAAAACAGTTTTATTCAGTATCATGAGATCTCAAGTCTTTTATTCTGTATACATTCACTGATTTTTCAGCCCCTTAAAGGTTAAAACATTTAAACTCACACATGACAGCCATTTGTAAATTTCACTTATTGGCAAAATGTCATGTATTGGATTTTAGGGTTATACATTTCCATTCCTGCTTTACCTCTTTAGCCCTCGTTCTTGCCCTTTGTAATGATTTTTTATGTTATCCATTTTGACAGATGGAATACAACATTATAAGATGAAAACACAAAGGAAATCCCACCTCTCCTCCTCTAGCCGAGCCTTCTCCTTCTCATACCAGCGCTGCTGCTCCTCTCGTTTCTTGCGGTCAGCAGCCTGCTGTGCTGTTACGGGGGTGACAGCGGAGGGAGGCGGTGGGAGCGGCAGGTCAGGCTGGGGGTCGTAGGGGTCGTAGGCGTCTGGGTAAGGAGCTGGAGGTGGGGGTGGAGGTGGGGGCAGGTCAGAGCGGGATGGTGCCTGTGCTGAATGTGGTGGCACAGCGTGAGGGGTGTTGGGTGTCTTCCATCGGCCCGGGCCGGTCTTCTGGTTCTGGGTCTTGTTGGAAGAAGAGGACGAGGCTGAGAAGTTGAGGTGCTCCTGGCTGGATGTCGACGACTCCAGTGATGAAGACACCTGTGGCTGTGGGGCCCAGTGGTCGGGTCCTCCTACACCTGCAGATATACAGGAACAGTCAGTGATCACCCAGACACAAATACAGAGACTATCAAAGGTCAGTAAACTTCACATTCTCTTTTTTCAGGAGCCATAGCACCTATGTCATGATTCGGTCACATATTATTTCTGACACAAACCTTAAGACCAAGATAAAATGTTATCTTTTTCCCTGTTATAAGCAGCTTGTAGTACGCTTAAAGGTTATTTTGTGATCTCATAGATGTCTGCTCTCTGTCCAAAATGATAAAAGGTTTTCCTGGCAGCAAAACCAAACTTTAAATCCACCATTTCAACAGACTTTATTGGCCCGATCATACATTCTTCTTAACAAGAATCTGCGGCAACGTTGGATATAAACAATGTGTTTACCCTGATGAAGGAAGACATCTGTTTAGAGGGCAAAACTACATACTTTACAGAGATAGAGGGGATGGTGGTGATTTTTCCAGCTGGCAACTGCAGTTCAGGCCCTCAAGGCCTCCATTTACCAATTTATTTAGAGTGACTCAATCCGTAAAAGCTTCTTTAAAATACCGTGAGGGGGGTAAAGGCTGAATTTTACTTGTTTTCACCTGATGAATGTTGAAAATGCAACAAACAGTGGAAGGGATTTCTGATGTGTTCCGTTTTTGCAGATTAAGGTCAAATGTCACATTTTTTGCTCTGACGTTCTGAATTTAATATTGTGATTTGAATATATTATATAATCAAGAATAGTACCATTATATTCGATTACATTTCAGAGGAACATCTGAGTGCTGATGAGCTGTTGTATAATCTGGTATTAATACTCCATCAGGTGCTGCAATCCACTGTTTGTCGTCCTCTTTCTCCTCTCTGTTTTCCTCCGTCTTACCTCCTGGCAGACCTCTCTGGTAGTCGAGGTCTCTGTGTTGGTAGTCCAGGTCCCGGTGCTGGTAGTCCTGCTGGTAGTGCGGCTGCATGCGCTCGTCCGGCCTCAGAACTCCTGGTGGTGGGTACAACTCCTCCTGGGAGTGGTTAATCCGCTGTGGGGAGATAACAACATGAAATAAGAGATGAGAAAAAGGAAATAAGAGGCAAAATGAAAGGAGAGCAGAGCAGGAGAGAGGGATGGATAAACGCAAATGGAACAAAAGATGCACAAAAGAAGAAGGAGCAGGATACGGACAAGATACGAAAAGGACGGAGAGGAAGGAGACAGCGCAAAGACATCTGCAACACTTAGCTTGTTTGGGTGAAGGCTTTTAAACATTTACAAAGTCTCCCAAACCTCTTTTGTTTTGACAAATCAGAAAAGCAGATTTTTGACAATTTAAATTAGGAAAAACTAACAAAATTTACTTATTTAAAGGAAAAATAAAGCAGCAGAAAACTACACCTGTATGTGCCTTTATATGTGCGCTGCTTTTAGATATTACATTTGTATAAAGCCCTGATCCTCTCTGACTGTCCCAGGCAATTTAGTGATTGCCTATCTTTGAAAATTTCATTATATTTTAGTTATGTCACTCAAGTAGTGGCTTAAGTATGTCATGTCATCCCAAATCAAAGAGAGGAGATTAGTAATAAGACAATCAAACAACAAGTTTCCATTGATGCTTATCTACTGACAATGTGCAACATCTTGATGTCTTTTTTATATATGTTTTGTACATATATAAGTTTAATATGACTACTTGTACATTTACTCATCAACTATTCCAACTAAGATAGGTACTTAATTACAGAGATGCCAAAGACTTAAATGGTACGCTGTATTCATTATCCAGTATACTTTAGTGTAGTCTAGAAAACAGCAGATTTGTAGGGCTGGACCCAATATCCCAATATCCAAATATCCGGCTGTTGTGGTGTTATTTGAGTACTAAATTTTAGATCCAAATAGTCGTGCACACCCTCCCCCCGGCCACCGTTGCCCAGCTGAGCACGTGCACCAGCGGCACACGATTCGGGAGGTGGAAGATGAGCCGACAGAAAGGCATGGCAAGCGAGGACACTTCTGCTGTGCCACCGCAAGCAGGACATATCCATGAACTAAATTTACGTAATATTTATGATATTAATATTTATCAGATTTGTATTTTTATGTATAAAATTCAGTATAATCAAAATACCTTACCTGAACATTTCATCTTGTATTTTACAACAAATGCTGCAGTTCATAGATACAACACTCGTCAAAGTCAAATGTTTCATTTGCCTAAATGAGCCACATTAAGAGCTCAGTTTTGTATCAGGTACTGAGGGTGTAAATTGTGGAGCCAGTTTTCACATGTTGTTGCAAATAGCACATCAGAGATATCCTTTAAGAAATACCTGAGGAAATGTATTGTGGTATCGCATTGATATATATCTTTTTAAAAAACGAATTTTGAACGTGTATAGACTATAGACGCCTTTTAGCTCTCATTATGTTTATGTATTTATAAGGTGGAGGCTTTAAAACAAGCCATTTTAGCCTTTTTGCCTCTCCATGCACTTTTACTGTTTTATTAAGTTTTTTTTTCATTAATGCTACGTATGTGTGCAAATAAAATAAAATACTAAAGCTGTCGGACTCCGATGATGAACATTCCCCCCTCCCCCCTGGCATGACCCGAATAATTGAATATTCAGCGATTATTGGATCTGAATATCCGGAACATAGATATTGCTATTCGGACCAGCCCTACAGATTTTACCTTCAAGTGTTGTTTCCATAAAAAACAATGCAAAGAAACGAGGGAGTAAGTATATTTCTCTATATATCTCTGTTGTACAGAGAGAAGATGGTCACAAAGCTTGCTGTTGTATTTTTATTTTTATTCTCCAGCCTTTAAAAATGGCCTTTCATTCAGTTAAACGTGGCTACAAACAGAACGGGACACCAAATAGAAGTGGGGAGGGTTTGGTTTGAGAAAGGTTTCATGCTGCTCTTACCTGCATGCTGTTGTTGTGCATGTTATCAACCAGAGGGAGGCGTTCTCTGTCCTCCATGCCCTGCCAGTGCTGTGCAGGCCCCTGTCCTGGACCCACTACCCGATCCTGACTCTTGGACGCCGGGATGGTGAAGTACTCCCTGGGGTAGGTCTGGGTGGGGATGGGGTAGGCCTCTGGACGGGGAGGGGAAGGCTCATCCTGCGGAACAAAAAACAGAAAATGTGAAAAAATGTTTGAGACATCTTTCCAGTGTTAACCAGACAAGCTTTATATGCACTATGACAAATTATTTCTCATCACTGCTCTAGATACTGAGTGTCCTCGAGTGTTGGCGTCACCCTCCAGTCATCTAGTTAGCTGGAACATTCCACATGAGGATGCCACCAGCTACAGTCTTACAGCCACTTACGTCTGCACACAGGTTCCCAGTGGAGACGGAGGTGATCTTAGTGCCAGGTCCTCCAGGATACACCGATTTGCTTGCAGGACTCTGGCCTTGATCTGGTGCAGGGAAAGAGAGACAGTTGTTTGACTTTTACACTCAAATAAAACGACATCCTGTATTAAGCCATTAATCAGATGCACAAACGAATCAGAAATTGTTGCTACGAAGCGTTTTAAACCACATTTTCAAATGCTTTTTCCAGACAGACATTCAGAGCAGTGGCATGTGTTTGTATATCAGGGTGGAGTAGCTGAAGAATAACATCAGGGTAGCTTTATTTTTCCCTGTTTTCATTACTGCCCATGCCAAGTCTTGTTTGCCGCAGATGACTGAGAGGATACATTTTATTGCATCTAATCAAGACTGTTTAATTTTCATAAGGATTTTCTGCCTCCTCTTGATTGACTGTCTAAATTAGGTGGAAATGTTATGGGAAGAAAAAGAGCATGCTTCTCCTCTGCTACAAGGCACATGATAACATAAGAACTGGGTCGACTTACTGTCAAGATGCTAACAAATTAAAAACTGTCATAATTATAAGTGGTAAAAAGCATGAAGGAGAAATAGTAAACAACATACAGATCAGTTTGCTCCAGCTGGACAAAAAGAGAATACCTTGATGTTTACTTCAAAGTGAAGACAAACAGTGTAGAGCACAATAAACTAAATGAAAATTGATCTGCGTGGTCAATTATATTCGAGTTCTGCGTTCAGTGTACTGGTTGCATTCATTAACTGAACTCAGCAGAGCTTTTGACGATGCTTAACATCTTCTAACTGAACATTTTTGGGTTGGTGCCAAAACGAGACATTTGAAGATGTTATCTTGGGCTTTTGGATACCCTGATGAATATTTTATAGACCAAATAACTCAGAGATTAATTAAGTGTTTTCAAATGACTGGGTTGGAGAATAGCTCCTGTGCAGAACTAATTATATGAACTGGATCCAGTTTAAAAAAAAAACACAAACCAGCAGATACCCAGTGTACTATATGTGGTAAATGAATATAGAAAAAATATTAGACACAGCACATGAAGTCCTGGTAAGCAGGAGGGCTTACTAGCTACGTTGGGGCTGGAGCGGTGGTCAGCTCGGTTCTTCAGGAGCCGGTCTTCGCCGCTCATCTTCTTTGGTTCGGGGTAAGAGTCCCAGCCAGCTTGTGGGCTCTCAGGAGAGCCGTTCTGCACCGAGCTGTTGTACAACTCGAAGCCTTCGCTCTTTGGTCGCATTTTCCCGTTCTTCTCACGGCCTCGGTCCGATGCTGAGTGTAAATTTCAAAGCGGAAGAGAGGAGAAGGAGCGGTTTAGGAAAAAGTGATCCTGTTTGTGGCTGCAGATTGTCTGATATTATCGTGGTTTTCTCAGTAGCTCACATTAAAACATACTGCTGTTTGTTTAATCACTACATCTGTTTGGGCACAAACCAGATTTGACCTCTTTGGAAGCGAGTTCACCAAATTGCTTCTGAGTTCAGTCCTTCCATCAGTCACTGAGAATCTAGACTCATGTTTAACTTGTCGAGCTTCTTAATACTAAAGAACGTCCTTCACTGTCTGTTGGTTAAACTTCTCTGTCAGCGCTGCAAAAACACTGTGGTTGAGGGAATTTGGGAGAAACACCCCTTTATCGTCATCCTGGACCGCAGACTGGCCCGGCCAGAAGACTTCCTTAATGAATCAGGGGTCACATTCCTGCAGACAAAGACCAGCACACAGCCAGACAACCCTGTAAACTCTACGCCATGTATGTGTGTGCAGATTTTCACGCACAGACACATGGCTGGCTCTGGCCACAAGCGCTCATTATACCCTTCAGTCTGCAAGCTGGATTTCTACTGTGCTACAGAGAAGACAACAAGGACACACTGTCTGGACAAGTCTGCTTCTCTTCCATCATCCACAACACCAAATTACTGGCGTGAGCTAATAGTGAAACTAACAATAGTCCATTCATGAATGGTGAAAATCTGCAGCTTTTAAGAGCCAAATTCATGTCTGTGTGAACTTTGTGAACGGCTTTTATTGTTCTCGATTGTTTAAATGTCCTGTATTAGAGGTTTCATTGTTGCTAAAACTGCCAATTATTCTATCAATACACTGCTTGTGGTTTATCTGTGACATACACGAAAACAGAAAAAAGGTCTATTGCAGTTAGTATGAGCACAAATTGATGCATTTGAACTGACTTTTTAGACCAACGAACACTTCAAAAACCTAAGTATTTAATTCATAATGATCTAAAACAAAGAAATTCAGAAGATCCTCACGCTGGAGAAGCTGCAACTTGACATGTTTGCATGGAAAATTAATCAAATTACTGCTCACTAATCAAAACTGTTGCTCATTTAGTTTCTGTTCTCTGAATATTTGATAAATCATCCCTGTTCAATCGCTAGGAATGATCATTAAGACACAACGTTCTTCATAATCATTAGGAAAAACAGACATTAATGCAAACAAATGCAGATTTGAGTTTCTAAATCAAATCCATCCAATTGGAAGGAGTGAATCTTAAGACTAGTACATAATAACTTTAAAGTATTTTTAAAAATACAAACAAAAAAATACAAAAACAAACTTGCCCCCACAGCAGGCAGCTAATTTACATTGATGCTGTTAGTGTGTGCTCACCTCTTGGCATCATGGGGCTCGGCTGGTTGAGGAGGGTTGCCAGTCCGTGGTAAATGGCTCCTTGCTTGGCAACTTCCAGAGTCACAACTGAGCCCGTCCTCGTCATCAGCTCTGCCGCCCTGAACACAGAGAGAGGGAGGAGAGAGAGAACATGAAGATCGAACCTGAAACTTTACCAGATCTGACACACTTAAACTAGTCTCTGATGTGATACACACTGATATTTTAATCTCCTGTTTAACTGTAACAAGCTTTATTAAGCTCCATCTTCACAGTGATCGGAACTAATTCATTTAAAATGTCCTTCACTGTGATCCTTCCAATGCAATAATACTGCACTGAAGTATCACATCCCATCTTTTAAGTCCAATTTAAGATAAGCTGACAGGTAGTTCAGTGTGGTAGTTTTGTTAGAAATCTTATTCTAAATGTCAAGCACTGTAGAGGAGGTCTTCAAGGTATTATACGATATGAGAAAAGAAATCATCCACTGTTTGAACAGATAAACTGCTCTGCAATAAGTTCCCAGGGTTTGTTTCTCTCCTCCCCGAAGAATTTTTAGCCAAAAGAAACTCACCAACTTCACACACGTAAACATGAACCATAACAAAGTCATCATATCTAAGAGAATGTCAGAGTACATTTTAAGAAAATCTCCAGGCGTGACGTTTGCTTCACAGCAGAAGATAATCATTTATTCAAAATACAACACTTAAATCATTTATCAAACCTAAGCATTACTTTAAAGGCCATGCAACAGATTGGTGCTGCAACTAACTAGTATTTTTTATAGGTCAATTGTTTTGTCTTTTTTTGGTAAAAAGCTACAAAATAGTAGAACATGGTCATCACAATTTCTATCAGCTCACTTGTTCTATCTGAAACCATCCAAAAGTTCATAAATCTAAATCATATAAAGCAGAGAAAAGCAGGATAGTGGCCCTCGAGGACCAGGATTGGACACCCGTGCTATACACTAATCAGCCACAACATCATGACCACTGACAGGTGAAGTGAATAACATTGATCATATTGGTACTATGTGGTGTTCTGATGGAAAACCTTGGATTTTAACATCCATGTTGATGAGACTTAGACACCCAAATAAACATTGTCCCAAAACAAACACACTCCCTCATGCAAATGGAAATCCTAAATGTCACTGGCCTACCCCAGCAGGAAAATGCACCCCACCACATGGAAACAACATCAACCAATCAGGAACATGTTGAGGAACATGACAATGGCCCAACATGTTGATCTGACGTCCAAACTTCCAACACCCCATTCTGATCAAGCATCAACAGGATGCAGTGGAACAAGTTGGATTGACAGAGGCCCCACTGCACAAGCCAGAGAACCCAAAGGATCCAGTGCCAACATCCTGGTTCCAGACCCCATAGGACACCCTGAGAGGTCCTCTTTCTATGCCCAGTGGTCCAGAGCATTTTGATCACATAAGGGGACCAACACAATATTAGGCAGGTGGTCATAATGTTATGCCTGATTGGTGTATGTTGTATATATATAGTGTATATTGTTCTTTGTACTACATGTTGTCTGTTTACATCTTTGTCCCTTTATTTGCTAGTTTCTACTATGTTGATGGCCAGCATGACATTAAAGATAAACTTGAACACTGATGTCACTTTGCTAGAAAAGTGACCTAAGTGATTAATTGTCAAATGTGTTAATAAGGTAATTAATTTTCTGTCAACATTTAAGTATCTACTGTTCAGCCATTAAAGGGGAAAACACAAGTTAAGTTGCAGTCTACTTGCACAAGGAGGCAGTAATACAAACTGCAAGACCTTTATCATGAACCAGAGTAGGCGGGGATTATATTTGTCATTGCCAGAGACTGACTTCACTCTAATTTGAGTACAACCCTACTGTGTCACACAAACTCACACAAACACACACAGCAGGCATGTTATTTTCTGTGACAGTCACACGTGCCTGTGTGCAGAGGGCTTTAACCAAATCCTATAAATAGCTGAAGGGCAGATCACACAAAGCAATGAGCCATGTGTATGATTAGATGTAACTATGTGAATCTAACATCAGCGCCTTAATGCTGAGCAAAGAACAGGCGCTAAAACCCACATTTAGAAATATTACAGGGTTTAGCTTCACACACATGCAGCGGACCTGAAGGCTGCAAATCATTTTAAATCTTAACTCAGAAGGAGAAGGTGTTACCATGACTGAGAAGCTCAGAAACTCACAGGAAAATGATCTGATTGTTAGTGATGACGAATGGTCTGATATAACAAACCTAGCCCACGTGTTAACTGCACACTAAAGCAATTAAACAAATTATTAGTAAATCCAGTTTGGCTCAGAGCTGACACACAGTAAGCAACAACAGTGAACATCAAGCCTGTACATGCTGCACGAGAGGAATAACTGGATTAATCTGCGCGGGGCGTTAGCCACCGAGCGCTTTGCTGCTGTTTCCTAAACACACACACCCTTTTTCTGCTAGAACTGTGTGTTCCGGACACGCTGGAAATTCTGTCTCTTTACGGGGAGCAAGAACCTCAAGACGTCCTCCAAAACGCGGTTATCTGATCATGCCAACATCATCACTTACTTTTAAAATGTTTTCAACCCTCAAAATAAATTTAAAGTGAAATTCATCGTCCCGTGACCATAAACACGTCAATACAGCGCCGCAGGTGGTCAAATGTATAAAAAGAGAAACACTATGCGCACCCACGTTTCCTCTCTGCTGCTTCTTCAGGGTGAATCACTGGATGCCATTAAAGTATAATTATAATTTACACATGTCAGCTGGGAATTCCCCATTTCCAATTTGCATTTAGTTGGTATCACAGAGATTTTTTTCCTAAACAAACTCAATACAAAAAGTGATAAAATACTAAAATTAATGAGAAATAATAGTCTGTTTTTACCTCTCTTGTGATAGGCCGACCAAACTGCGCCCGTCAACGCTCAACAGCTGGTCACCTGCCGCCAAGCGTCCGTCCTGTGTCAACACAAATGCACAAACCACACAATGAGCTGCTGTCAATGTTTTCTCTCATCATTTTCTGTTACGGTTCCAGTCTCAGTATTTATACCAACCATGTCAGCTGCTCCACCTTTGACGACAGACTTGATGTAGATGCCCAGCTTCTCCTGACCAGCACCCTGCAGAAAGAGAGAGGGAGAAAATATAAAATATACAGCGAAATTAACTTTAATGTAAATGAACCAGCAGATTATGCTCATAATTACTAATCAAAATTAGGATTTTCAGTTTAGTTCATTTTATTAACTGTATTTGTCTCAAGTGGAACAAAAAATATAAACAGCAAGCTACACCGACATCTCAAATAGCATACAGGGCAAAATAAAAACAATAAGTAAGTGTAAAAGAGGCTAAGAAGTGCTCGTTGGCAACAAAAATGCTTCACGGATTGATGCGTAAAAGTCAGTCCTTAAGCTTTAAGGCCTCACTTTCACCACATACACTGAAGTGAAGGCCATAAGAACCAAAATACAATAGTATGAGGAAGGTATGTATGTATCTGCCATGCAGCTAAGTCTGTAAGCAGACGAGAGCTCAAGTTTTCAACCTCACGCCAGACTCAAACAAAGGAAGCTGATGTAGAAGCAGATAATGTTTCTACAAGAGGCCTGCAAAGTGGCTCCGGAGCCAGTTCAAACTTCTGGACTGACTGCTAAAATGAAGATCCATCACTTGGAAAAAGAAACCCAACAACGCTCTCATTAGGAGTTTTACAATCACACCTAGTGACAAAAGACAACTATGACATAATATGTCATAAAAATAACTTATCATGTCATAATTATGTGGGGGGAAAGAAAACGTGCTCTTCAGAAAAAAAGATTTTGGTGTGCTCTGATTACAGTATATGGACCAAAAAAATGGCATAGATGGCTAAAACATTTGCACTGTACTATACTTGTTCCCAGAAATCCATCTCTGGTCCTTCACATTTCATCATCTTAGTTGTGCAGATTGGGATTAGCAGCATGTCTGACATTCCTCTTAGCCAAGCAAAGCCAAGACAGTTAAAGCACCTAATCTGATGGGGCAACCATCTCAACGAAGCATGTGTCATGTTGTCCGATCCTGACATGTTGAAAGAGAAACACTGACTGAAGGCCTGGACCTGGAGGGAGTCCAGCACCATTACAACTTTAAACCTCACTTGTTTATATGTACAAGAGTGTTGATGCTGAACAGAAACAGGTTGGATTGCAAAATTGCCATTTCCTGAACACAAGGCCTCTTTTCGCTGACGTTACGAGTTCACCAACATGTCAAACTGAAGTGTTCTTATGTTCGGTTTAATTGCAAAGATTCTACTTTCTTTGCTGCGTTCTTGCAACATTTACGGCTGAAACAATCTGTACACGTGTATTTTAAGTCAAAATATTTCCTTGACACCAAATCCTTTCTTTACTCAGCAGCAACAAAGAGCAGAAATAGAGATAAAAAGGAGAGGACAAACACAGCAATGTCGGAGTCAATACACTCACACAACCCAGAGCTCCTGTGTGTGGACTGTGTGTGTGGTTTTCCTGTGAAGTGGGGAGGAGGCTTACAGTGAAGCAAGGAGCTGGCATGTTATCAGACATACTGCATGCTTTCTTTACCATCTTAACACATTCAGAGTTTGTGCAACCATAGGACTAGAAACCAGAAAAACATTGCAGAAACCTTTGTAGAAACACTCCTGTGCTGAGTGAGACTATTTTCCCACTTCCAACACTTCATGATTCTCTTATGTAAATTGAGAAATTCTCTTTTCT
This sequence comes from Dascyllus trimaculatus, assembly GCA_024666655.1. NCBI lineage: Eukaryota > Metazoa > Chordata > Actinopteri > Pomacentridae > Dascyllus > Dascyllus trimaculatus. The sequence goes on along the minus strand of CM045455.1, from coordinate 7,176,158 downwards.
TTCAGACGACACAGAGTAAACAAAATACTTCAAACAATGTGAACAGAAGACCGAGGACATCTCTTGATTACTAGCAGATTTTATTCTGCTTTTACTGTACATGTAAGGACATACAGTTTAAAACAAAGACAGAAAACGCCACAGGTTCAGACGGTGCACTGAATCACAGCATGTCTATAAAGTTGGTCATAAAAGTGTGGAGTGGATTAAAAAGACTCCTAATTGCTGCCATTCGTCAGACCTGGCAACGTGGCAAGGATTGTGTCTGCGTGAAGCCACATCTTGTAAAAGAAAAAAAAAAAGCGGCAGGGGTTACGCTCAGGTTAATAGCTCTCACTGTTTGCAGGTCATATTTATTAACTGTTCCATCAGCTGTGGTGAAGAAGATAAAGACTTGGAGGAGAGGTGAGCTTCAACGTGCAGAAACAAGAAGCACAACACTTGCATGAACTCCAGCAACATTACAGAACGCTGTAGATCACAAACTAACTATGTGGCTTCGAGACTGCTATATCTAAATGACAAGAAGGTGCATCAAAGTACTCTGTTGTATGTTTACTTGCACTTTGTTTACTTGCACTTTGTTTACTTGCGTACAGTCCTGGTGTTCCACATAAGATCATTTTAATCTTAAAGCTCCAAATGTTTCAAACTGATCCACACGTCATTATTCAAGTCAACCAGCAAACACATGCATTTGTGCTTGTGCAAATGCAGACTGTTTGCAGTAGATGGTTTTTGTGCAGCAGCTTGTGGAGCAGGTGTGAGAAACAGGGTGACCGCTCCTCTCCTCCCCATTTCCAAGGTTGGAAATGTCAATATAGAAGCCGGTTTTAGCACGACTGGACTTTTCGTGCACTCAAGGACACGGACTCCCAGAGAGAGTCCCATTTTCCGCTGGAGGATGCACGGCAACTAGGGCAGCAGGTCGCTACGAGGAGTGACCCCGACTCCACCGGGCAGGTGATGGTGCCTACAGCTGGCTCTCTCAGCCAGTAAAAACCATCTAAACAAATAACTCCCACAAGTTTTCACGCTGTTGTGCTTTTGAAAAAGCTGTGTTTGCATGCCTGCATGTCCTTCACACAGTGATATTTTTCATAATAATATTTGTTTGGCTTCAGCTAGGAGAAAGAGACATCAACTTCTACACCTATGAGGCTTGCCCAGTTGGTGTGGTTGCCATGGCAATGAACATCTATGAATTTGGCGGATGAAACTTCTGATAAAGCACTGAGGGTGGTGGGGGGTGTTTGTTTGGTTGTCAAGGTAAAATACAAGCAAACCTTCTGGGGAATGCCTTACCTTATCTTCAAGACTCTTAATTTTAATGCCACAAACAACGCATCTTTCCCCACAGTCAAAATGTTGCACTGCTGAAATATAGGTGTATAGCAATTGTATTTATTATAATTTATCCAATAACTCAACATGAACCCTGATAAGCCTCAAAAAACTCGCTAGGTGCTTTTCTACCTATGTGGTACTCAAACCACTTTACGATGTTTCCCATTCACACACCAATGGCAGTAAAGTTAAATTACTTCACTTACTCTGACCTGTAATTAGCAGCTACATTGTGCTTTCTAAACACTCGCAATAATCACCTACAATACCTATTGCTGGCTTGTTGCATGAGGACTTTGTTGCCTGTAAATGTCTTCCTACAGCAGGAAGCAACTTTTGAATATGTGGGGACATTAAAAACTGAGTGAACCCAAGTATAAATCGATTTCCTCCTTTTAAATAACAATAAGCTTTGTGTTGCCTTGTCATCAAACTGAAAGAAATACATTCCTGAGCTTTAGCCTTTTTGCTATATATGTTGACTGCGGATAAAAGTTCATGCAGTTTGTTGCATTTTTGTTAGTAGTACAACTACTTTATTGCCCTGCTGTCCTCAAGAGAAAATCAGTCATTTTAGTCCACAGATCAAATATTTGCAAGAGTTGCTGTAAAGTCTTCAAAAATAAGTTTTGCACTCATCTGTTTCAGTTTATTAACTGTGTGAACTGAGGGAATAGAGACTCATTCATCACCACATCCTCCAACAGCAAATCTCTGTCCCAGTTTCTCCAGCAGACACCATCAGGCCTCCAAACTATCTGAGCCACAGTGTCTCAGCTCTCTGTATGTGTGTTCTTTTGCGTGTATATGTAATAACGAGGCTGGATTCATGGAGGCACGGACTTCCTGTGAGTGACATTAAGATGAGAGAAGAACAGTGAATCATTCTGACTGCTTCATGTCTGGTATACATTACAGATGGCATTAAAGAGCCTCTGTTTCAGACGGAGCCACAGCTTCATCCAGAATGGGGACTGGGGCGCCAAAACAGGCTCCAGAGACACTTGTGGGAATTCCCTGCATCCCCTGAGGATACTCTGGAGTTTTAGCCAGTTAAAGGGGTCCTACAGTGGGTTCAGAAGGGCTTCTACATCTAACATCAGCAATGGTGTGGATCAGCACGACAGAACTGAGCGATGAAAAGTCAGATCAGATTAGACTCTTTGTTTGTTCAAGAGAGAAGTTTGTTTTGAGTATACATGTGCAGCTGTGTAACAAAACTCATTGATAACATTCATAAAGTCGTGTCATTCAGGATAGAGTTTGACAGTTTCCTAGTCAAAGGAACACAAAGGCTCTTGTAGTGGTTGTGTCTAAATGTTGGAGAGGGGAAATGTTGACTAGAGAAGTATGAACACGTCTACATCAGTAAGATTTTCACTGGCGTTTGAGCAACTTTTGCTTGAACTCGAGCAGTGTAATACAGTTTTACAGTGGTTGAGCGGGGCTGCACATGAGCTGGTGTGCTCGAGCTACAGCCAGTGGCGAGGGGTGAATGGGGGGAAAGAGACAGCGACTTCATAGATCTGCACATTCTGACTGAAACAAAGAGTTACATCTAGTACCAGTGGTGCTGACCTGTTTCAAGATAGTGTTTTGTCCATTTCGGTTGTACAAGAACAAAAACTTTAGTGTGCTTTAATGAAACTTTGATGCATCATCACCTTGAATTTGTCATTTATAATACTATTTTTAAAAAAATCTAAGCCCTTGCATGTTGGTCCAGGGTTTTTCAGCTCCTGTCGATTCCCAATGTTGAGAACCGAAGGGACCAGAATGTGCTTTACACTAAACTCATGTCCTTTATGCATTCCTCCCTCTCTCGTGTCCTCTGGCGGCCGATTCTATACCATCAGGACTTCCACCATTCTGGTGTTTAATACCGTTCTTTTTTTATTTTTGGGGGTGTAATTTTATTTTATTTGGTTTGATCCTTTTTTTGTTTTTTGTGGTTGTTTTCAGATGTGGTGTTGGTTGTCGGGAATAGCACAGCATCTACTCTAATAATAGCACTGCCTGTCTTTACCCTCCCCTGTTCGTCTCGTCTCGTCCTGTCCATCCCTCGTCTCCCCCTCAATTCACTGAGGTGCAGCACTGCCCCCTCTGGCTCATAATAGGAATATCCAATAAAGAATGTCAGCTTAGTTTCCAGGGAGGTGGTCACACACACACTAGATATTAAAATAGCTGACTCTTTTCGTAACGTAAATGCTCCACCGTGTTCTCCAGCTAGCCAGTCTTTAAGTGTATCTGTCTAAAGCATAATACCGTATATTTATCAACAGTAAAACTCACAAAATTATGAAACAAGGTAGACATAAATGTAGTTAAACTATTTTGTAAAATGTTTCCTATACATAAGCTAGCATTTCTTGATTGCCAGTAACCCTGACTAGCAGCTACAAGGTGCAAAGAGACACATAACCACAAAGAAGTTCCAGCACACATGTAAAATATAATTCCCTGCATGTTTGGACCAATGTAAAATCAAAGTGTTTATGCCGTGCAAACATAAAGGAAAACGTATACGCTAACTGCAAAGACATGTGCATGTTGAAACATGTGCACATGTAAGCAAACACAGCAGGCTTCCTGGATAATGAAGCAATAAAACCAGTAGCTGATGCTGGGTTATGGGTCCAAGTCAAACCAGATGTGTTCCTTGTCACAAACACTGTCTACCGATCGACATAATAACACATCTTCTCTGGAAATCACACTCACCAAACCACTCAGAGACATCCTACACAATAGGCTAACATGTTTACAGTGAATTTTCCATGAATCGCTTTAGAGAAATAAGCTACATCTCCAGGAATAGCTGAAACGCCTAAAGGAGCTTTACCGAGTGATTTACTGGATGACTCTGGTTCTTTAAAAAGCTCTGACATAACAAATCAAGCACATCTTAAAGCTGCCAGGCCTCTATTAGAGTGGAATGGCCTGAAGAAGTCGGCATCTTCAAACACTTCCCACTATGGCCTTGATGGAGACTCCATGACCTTTAATACTGATAACTACTCCAAACAGCCTTCATGATTCCTATCCGTATCTCTTCAGCATAACTCACACAGTAAAACTATGTAAGCCTGTCAGGTCACTTTAAAAAACAGTATTTCTACCATTATGCATGAGTTTGATTTGGACATGAACGAGTGCATAGCTTTATAAATGCCCTAAAGGTAAGTCTCAGAATCCCTGTGAACACAAGCCTGTTAAAGAAGTACATTTTTCACTGTCCACATCCCCCCACAGAAAAGGCTAAATGTCCAGAAAAGAAAGCTCTCTTTTGCCCACAGCTTCTATTCTGCTGGATGTCACCAAGTGTCACTGGACCCGTCACAAGGTGATGCTCAAAGGGATGTGTTGGGTTTCTCTCTATAATATAACAACGCAAGGTCTGGACCTGACTATCTGAAGGGCCCTAAGATGACTTAAGTTGTGAGCTGGCGCTTATGTTTTGAATTATCAGATCACTGGGCTAACAAAAAACAAGTCATACTTAATTATTAACTGGAATCAGGCCTTACATCTGAAACTGTAGCAGGCTTGTACTGATACAAAACAAGTATAATATGACCTTTACATATAATCTAAAATACAAGTGACAAGACTAAAATGAAAAATATGAACTGGGCTGAACTAAGCATCAGGTGAATGTAATATGAGTAAACATGTACACAGAAATACAATTTAGAACGGAGTTAATACGTACAGCCGCCTGTACATTGGTAATGTTCTATGACATTACGTGACGTGCAAAGTAGAAAGTGACAACTGCTTTCACTGTTGATCAATCTGTAGATAATCTTCCCACTTCACTGAGCAGCTATGTGGTTCATATGTCAGAAAATTATAGAAAAAACACTGCTCACTGTTTCCCTGACCTCAAGGTGGCATCTTCAAATGCGTGGTTTTGTCCAGTGAACAGCCCAAAACTAACAATCAAGCTTAAAATATAAAATCTTAACACTGGGAGAGCTGGAGCAGGGACATGTTTTGCCTTTTTGATCGCAAAATACCCCCAAATGATTGAATAGCAATGAGCAGAGTCGGTAATAAATGTAAAATAAAAACTATCTTTTCAGCTACAGTGAACACAGAGCAGGAATCAAATAATTAAGAAATAATAATGTGGTAATAATTTACTTTAAAAAGGGTGAGGTACTGTAGTCTCTCCCTGTAAGTCTCAGAGACACAGTTCATATAAATAAATGAGCCTGAATTTGGAAAAATGTAAATAATAGAACAGATCCTTCAGTGTGTTCTTCCGGACAGCAGCCTCAGAGTGACGTGACATTTTTCTCCTCAGCCGTCCCGCCGTTGACTCGCACTGAGAAACCGGCTTCTGCAGAAGAGACTGATATCCTGCTGACAGAAACTGCTGCTAATGCAGGCTGGCGACACACCAAAATTACAGCTTACGACGCTAGAGCATGTCAACCTGCTTTCTGCAGCCTTTCTGAGGTTATAAACCACTTATCCATCAGAGGCATTTCAGAAACCAGCAGTGTTCAAAGGCGAAGCACACCCACACAGGTATTTTCTATCATTTTAGGAGATTACATGTCTTCTCTGAGCTCTCTGGGCAAGTGTAGACTAGATGACTGACTCTCCTTGGTTCTATTTCCATTTTGTTGCACCTGTTACATGGTTTGTTTATTATGGTAGAGCAATATGAAGAGAAAAAATTACACGTTTCCTGTATCAAAACATCATCTGAATGTGACGTCCAATTACTAGTCATCGCTTTAAGGCGCTGAGAAAGTGATCTGCAATATGTGAAGCAGCAATGCAGCGTTCCAGAAGCAAAATGGACTGAAAAAAGAGCTAAGATTAGAGGTGCTGAACTGATCATACTAGCAAGTACAGCCTGTTACCCCTTTTCCACCAAACTGGTTCCAGTGCTAGTTCGGAGCCAGAGCCTGACTTAGCACCAGTTCTTTGTGTTTCCACCGCATAAGCACCAACTCCAGGTGCTAAAAACTGGTGATTAGCAAGCACCAACTCTTTGCTGGGCCAGAGCCAAGCACTGAGTACGTCAGGGGCTGGGGGCGGGGTTATGGTGACCAACCATCAAAGGTGGAAAGGGACACAGAAGCGGTAATTTGTGTCCTTTATCGTCAGGACATCCCTGGTCCGATTGCAGATTTATTGGAATGACTCCAGGGACACACGGAAGTTTTACACAAACTGCTGCACTAAAATCCGGTACAACTGTGTCCCACCAGTATCATGATCACAGATGTTGCCCAGGCAACAAGCAACCTCCGCCTCGCAATCAGCCTTAAGACCATCTATAGAGAGAAACATAGATATTATCATCAACATATTGCGTTTGTTTAACTGCTATGTAATAAATGCAAGCGCAGTAGATCTAAGGTGATGTAATGGTGTGGCTCCAACTTGGTTCCTTTCCAATGGAAAAACAAACAGGTTCTTAGGAGGAACCAGAACAAACTAAGCACCAGAACTAGCACCTGGTTCTTCTTGGTGGAAAAGGGGTATTTGTACCCAAAGCCAGACTTAACTTATTTCCCGTTGACGGATAGCTCCATAAAAATCACCGACACACACCACTGAGCAACATGTTCTTCATAATAACAAATACGGGCACTATAGTTTAGTGATGAACAACTCCAGAGACGGATATTCGCTTTCAGATCTTTAGAAAGTAGGTGTTAAAGTGTCAGATAAACTCACTATTTCAAAAGTGTAACAGGAGAATGTGAGTGTGTGACTGATCGTGTTTCACTTACATGAGAGAAAACACTTCAGTGAAGGATTAATAACATCTCAACTTTCAAAGGTGCATCAAAGGATATTCATGTTGGACCACCTGCCATCAAAGTGTTTCCCATGTTCAAAAACTAATTTCTTCAAAAAGCACGTGGTTGTCTTATAATCAGTTGTATCATGTTGCACATATATGTAGTGTGTATTTCTTGCTTCTTAATCACCCAAAACAAATGGAACAAATATGACTGGTAAATGTCTGAAAGTCTTGGTAGGATTTCACATTTCTTTGTTTTTATACACTGTGTCAGTCAGTGTGCATGGAAACAGAGAGAGGCAACTATAATCTAGGGAAACACAGATTTACCCACAAGTCAAAAATACACTTGGGGAGGCTTCCTTCCATCATATCCATCCATCCCGTTTCCATCATAAAATAAAAAGCTGCAGAACAAGACTCGCTATGAAGCTGAAAGAGCAAAAGTTTAAATTTAAAAAAAGCCATTTGTCGATTTTAGCCTGCCCACACCAGAATCACGGTTCTTAGTTATGTCATTATCGCCCATCTGATACCTCTAAAACAACATGATGCACTGCCATCCTGTTTGAAAGAACAAGCAGATGCTGAGGAATGTATGTACTGCTCGTTACTAAACATCGTGGCATTAAAAATAGATGGAATCAAGCTAAACCACAAATTACACAAACCGAAAAGCTGTGCACCAAGAAGCACTGACAAGTAGATTTTTACACTGTAAATCTTCCCACCCGGTATGTATTGTGAAAAAAAGGGATCCATGTCAAGTTGGTTTGTGTATTTTTGTTAAACAAAGATCATGGATGTGTTAAAGCGAGATGGATTTCAGGGAACCTAATTCAGAGAACCAGAATATGATGACAAAGTAATCAGTACAAATGGATCAAATTCTGATAATTAAGTAATTTCAAAGGGTTTACAACATTTAAAAGTAATCTTGTAGTTTTATAATGGATCTTTTCCGATGTTTGCTTATGAGAAAAGTGCTTTTTGGGTCAGTGTGCATCAGGAGATGAACACCAAAGCTGTAGTAACACAATCTGACCACTATGCTTAACACTGAACAGCTCGGTGCTATTCATAGGGGCTGGATAGGACACTGTTCAGTCACAAGTCAACCTGCACTCCTACTTTCCTTCAAGTGAGTCCCACTTTTTCCATACAAACCTGCCAAACTGTGATTCTACCGCAGACTTTATAATGAGTGCCAAGATGGACAAACGTTCTCCTCCACTCACCTCGTAAACACCTCCTGCCTGCAGCTTTACAGGAAAGCAAACGCATGTGTGTGTGCGGTACATCCTCTCATTGTTCCAGCCCTCACAGGGGGGAATGCTCTCATGCTATTGTTCCACTTCTAGTGCGATTCTATCGGCTAACAAACAAACACAAACACACAACCGATACATCAAACACACTGAGGTAGCAAACAGGCCAAATGCTGCATTTTGAGTTCGGAGTTCATTTCTGTTATGCAGGAAGAGAACTTTCACAAACCGGGTGATTGAAGTCCTTTCACCTCATGACTACGAGTGTCACACCAAAATTTCAGAAATTTAAACCTCTACTGAGAGCCTGCAAACGCACACATCAGGAAGAACATTAACTCAAGATCTTTATAAATCGGCAGGGTATGCCGCACAATAATGCATCATCTATCAAGAAACTAAATTCAATAGAAGTGAACATATCAAAACGGACTCATATTAAAATACAGTAACCCTATGGTTTATTTTACCTTTCTTACACTGTATACAAAATATATATGCTAAGTGTCGCACAATCAGGTGAAGTCATGTCACTGAATGGAGTTTGGTATGAAAAGGTCTCTTGCCTGAAGCGCTGTCACTCCTCTATCTCATCCCTGATTGCAACATACCGCAAACTTAACTTGGTTGTTTTATATCTGTACAGAGGGAATGTTCTGTCCTTTACAGCGAGTGATACAAGAGCAAACACACTAACAAGAGAGGAGGAGCAGGCCGAGAGTTTCCTCAACTCCAGCTGGGAGCTGTCCGGAGGAAAGACAAACACAATGCCATGAAATACACACACATGTGGGTTTGACCGATATAGTGTTTTTGAGGATACAAAGCTGCTGCTCCACTTATTTGTTCTCGGAAAACAAAGGGCTTCAACATGAATGTGGCTTTTAAAGGTTGACAGTTTGTCATGTTTGATATGAAGCTACACTAATGGATAGAAAATAGGAAAGTCTCTCTCCTGGTTTAAAATATGTAGAATAACAACAACAAAATACCATGACTGTATGCATATTTCTGCATCTCAAGTGTCTTAATAGATTTAATTCAGGTTAACTGATTAAAACAACATTACTGACCAACTGTATGTTACAAAAAAAAGAAAAACACTGAGCAGAACGACAATCATTCATTACCCAAACTTTAGTTTTCACCTCCTGCGTCTCTCATGTGTACCTTAGTTTAACCATTGGCAGAACGGCCCTGAAAGCAAACAGTCAAGAGTGACGAACCAGCCGGCCATCACACTGGATAATCCATGAACTCTCAACCAGCTGCTACCTATTTTACCTGCAAGTGCTCGTGGATAAAGCCAGTATTTTAGCAGACGCAACGGTTGAATTGTGACAGAGCACAAGAATCAGAATATTAAAACGACTGTAAAGAATCTAGTCAATCAAAAAATGAGCACATTAAATATGCATATCCGTAATCTGGCATATATTTACACGAGCATGCACTAACCATTCAGTTTTCACATTCAAAAATAACACCAAAGAGAGAAGGAATTTGCAGAACCAATTAGGAAATCTGCTATAATAAGACATTCTCTTGAAAGTCATTTTACCTGGTCTCTCCTGCCAACCACAGAAAACCACATGTTGCTGCAGCCTTTTAGCGATATCCAGACCAGCTCACACTGGGACGGCCAGACTGGAGGACACCCGCACGTGCACACCTGCTTTTAACTCGGAGAGCGCCTCACTCTGCTAACATGAACCGACAAGTCCAAAACCTCCCAATTACACCGGCTGGGAGTGATCCATTCAGCAACGCTCAAAATCACTATTTATGGATGGAAACGTGGGGATGAAAAAAGCACTGAGAATTCCAACATGTGCAGCAAGAAAGTGGTGGAAAGTCACCATTTTAAAGAGTTGGCTGAAAAAAAGGGTAAAAACTCCTAAAAAATGCAGCAGGAATTTAAAAAGTTCTGTAAACTCCAGCGTGTGTGTGGTTAAAAAGCTGCAGTAAATTCCTTGGATGGTCCCAAGTGCAGCTAAATTCCTCCACAAGTTCCTAATTGCAGACTGTTTGTTAAGAAGCAGTAAATTCAGGCAGCAATCCAGAGGTGAAGTGTCGGCTGGGACGCCGGCTGGCCAGACTGAGGTGGAGCGCTGCTGCAGCTCCACCAGGCAAATACCACACACACACACTCACACACACAGTTATATAACAGGACAGCGCTCAGCCCAGTTTGCCGAGAATTCAAGCAGCTGTTTGACAAAATTCGGTCTACCTGCCTTTTCTATCCCCCCCCACACACACACACATTTCTCTGCCTCCTTCTTTTACATCCACACAGCTTTGAAAATAAACAGAGCAAGGAGGTTTCCTCAGTACGTCCTTCCTTCCCGCTCTTCCTCTCCACGCTCAGACTGCACACACATGCACAAAGCCGCACAGGAAAGCTCTTGCCTTCAGCAGGAAACCCACTCTACTCAAGAGAAAGACAGAAAGTGTCTCTACGTTATGTGCAGGGAGCAAATACTACTAGTCTCATCACACTTATCCACCTTATCATTAACAAAGACTAGAAGTTTTGTCCATCAGTGATGTGGAGGTAACAGGTTTTACATCATCACCCTCCACATGATAAGATACAGTCCTGTGAGAAACGCTCTTAAGGGGAAATTCTGCTGATGGAAAGGCCTCAACTCACAATTACGCAACTGTCTGTCCTGAAAGTGCAGGGTTTCCCCCCAAAGGAAATTTGTTAGTCAAAGTGGACACCCAACTGAGCTGCACTTGTCTTTGCCATTTGAAATTAAAATCCAAGCGATATGAGACAGTCTGGTGGCTCTGAGGTGCATGGCGTGGACATGCCCTGCTTTTGTTTCCCGCTCAGAATACTAAAATGCTTCCAAAATATTTAAACCACAAGAGAAGCAAACAACACACCCGGTGGTCTGCACTGACGAGTACATTTCCTATTAATGTCAGGGAAGATGGAAGGTAATGATGACTTTCATCATTAAACACAGGATGAGCCAACGGATGATCGTCTAAACTATGAAATTGGAGAGTGGTGATGGAGATGCTGTTTGAACCACTTATGATTGGTTTGGGTGATGATGGCTTAATATAGTGGGCTTTATGTTTATGCTGTTAATCAGGGAACAGGTGAACTGATGTTGTGTAGTAGGCTTTTGTGTTAACCTTACGCAACGATATGTTTGAGGTGTTTTGTTATATGTATGTATCTTACATAGGCATAGCTGTAAGTATGCTAAGTACCTAACTTGATGACCAAATTCATTTCAACAGGTTCATCCTCTCAGCTGTAAGCTCTCGTGACAGTCGACTGAATATATTTTGTGAGTGTTTGTGAAACAAATCAAACAGTTTGAGATTTTTAAAAACGGTTTCTGACATTTTACAGAGCAAATGATTGCTTGAGACAATAACTCTAATCTTATTCAATATAGAAAACAATCCTTAGCTGCTGCTGCTGTAGCTGAAAGCCGAAACTGTGGGCCCCAACCTAAATTTGAGGTGCATGGTGAAACTGCAAATGTGCCCTGGCTAATGGTCAGAACAGAACTTCTAGAGAATGTCACAAGTGTGGCAGGGGCGCTGTGAGCAGTGTATCGCTGCACATAGAGACTCCTTCAAAGAGGATATCAGCCAAATTTAAATCAGATTTTGCTTTTTATAAGCAGTGTATTGGACCTTCTTGATAGCACCTTGTATAATTCAAATTATCCTGTTCATTACATGTATATTGGGCAAGGATGTATGTCCTATGGCAGTCGTAATCGAATCAACCTATCCACATATATTAGGCTATTTAATTAATCCAATCAGCTGTAAAACATATTTTTAACAGCCAAAACAATCGACTATGTATGCCAGATTTACAGCTAACATACAATAGCTGCCCTTTTGATGAATCTGTACACTTTAAAACTGGAACACAGCAGTCACATGTATAATTTCCAGTGGTTTTGTCAGAATCAGAGGTGTGTGAACAAATAAACACGTGGACAGTGAAATTATCCCCCACCACACACCCACTCCCTTTACAACAGCAAACTATACAGAGCATGTTTTTGTCCAGGACTCATCCAGAAGTTTCTTTGCAGTGTCACTGTTTAGTCTCTGCACTGCTGTCAGACTCAACAGTGAAAGCAGTCTATTTAAAACAGCAGCCTATTCTGTCAGCACTGTGTCACTCAGACTAACACACACACACACACACGCATGCACAATAACACAAATCCAACGCTCTCCATCTGTACAGGCAGGACAAAAAAAATTAGGGGGGAGGATTTCGTGTCAAATCATGCCAGTTATTTACTCTGCAGTTTAAAATTTAGTTTACAAATAATATGAAGTTTTCTTAAAGACCAAAAGAAATCTTGAAAAACTCAGACCTCAGATTTGCAACAGCTTGGATTTAACTCCTAGCACACATGGACACACACATATAAAATCTATTCCAGGTGCAGTTTCCTACCTTGGCAGCCACAATGCTGAGGCCCATGCCGTTGTGCTTCTTCAGGGTTACCGTGACAACCTCCGGCTCTTTCCTCATTGGCTGAAAAGAGAGATGGACAGGAAGGACAAACTGTAAATGAGGATGATACCTCTTAAATGTTACGGCCTCAGGAGAACTCAGTGAACGTAGCCTAATGTGTTCTCTCCGTCCGCCTCTGAAACATGGAGGAAAATGAGACCGTGGAGTAAAAGAGGGAGGGATGAGAAAAGGGAGGAAGGAATGAAGGAGGGATAAAGGGGAAAGGGGAAGACCACAGAGGAACCTGTGGTTGCTGGAATCAAGTCAAGAATGGAAACCACATCATGGCTACCCGCACACACACACACATACACACACATATATACACACTAGGGCTCATTTGAGCAGGGCTGGGTGACTGGGTGGGGAGAGACGGAGAAACAAAGAAAGAGAGAGAGCGACCAAGGTTTCCCACATCATGAAAAAATATTCTGACAAAGGATACTCCAAAATAAATAAGCTCATGTCAGACTTATACAAAAGTATGTCTGCATCGTGTCGTGTATTTATGTTTGCTGGCATCTCAGTGTTGGCGTATGCGGCTGAACGGGGAGCTAAGAGGCTATTCAGCAACCTGCAGGAACACCCAGAACCAAGCAAGACAACAACCGCACATCAGCGGCAATGCAACTACTGTAACAATGCAATTACAGCTACACCACCACATCACAGAGACAGTGAAGCTACAGTGTTAATTATGACAACTTGGATACAACACTGTTAGCTTGTTGTGTAAAGACAGTCACTACCAAGCACTCACTTACATCCATCTTAGAAAAGTGGTGGTTTGGCTCTGAGTGGGCCAACTTATGTAAGGCTTTTATCATAAAGCAGGTATAGCTTTCTGCCCTCAGCAACCACTAACCTCCTGTTGCATAAAAGCAGCTTTACATCAAGATATATGGGCATTTCTTAGGCCTTTTCATTTCAATAGGGCCTTTATAGACGCTGCAAGCACGAATGGTAAAAGAGGAGACATCCACAATTTATTTTAAAGATAAAGATAATTGGAAAAAATGCGAGTTAAGTGCCAGACCAATAGTAGCCTGAACCCTTCACTGCAGTCTGTTAGCACCCCTACAGTGAAGGAAGCACAGACAAATTGGAATTTGGCATCTAAGCCCCAAAAGAACTTGAAAACAAATGACAAACTTACCACTAGTAGGCCCCAAAACAAACATGTTATTCCCTCTATCGCCAAGTTATAAACTCATTCAACAGATGGGGAAACCTAAATGTGTTTATCACAGAAATGAGTCGTCAATTAGACCTGTTAGACTGTTCAAAATGGGCACTTAACTACTCGAAATCAAAGCGTGTGGACTGACGCAGGCAAAAGGAGGGTTGCGATGCATTCCGGTAAAAACACACAAACACCTCCATGCTAAACTTCTGCACCATCACACCCCCTTTCCCCCCAAAATGTTCCCTCTGTCCTCACAAATCTAGCTTTCCCAACACACTGCGCTGCTTGGCTGAACAACAGTCTTCAGTGTTAACATCACTGACAGGATCGCTCTCTGGTAGCAGCTTGAAGGAGGAGTGAGAAAAAATCCACACGACTTATCCATTTATAGCAGTTTTGTGTCTACATTTGTTGTTGCTTTGCTCGTGAATACTATTCTACAAGCACTGGGCTTTGTTTTGAAAAAAATAAAATAAATACTGAAGATAATTCTGATAGTGTTAGAAATCCTAAAGTCCTGCATGTGGTATTTATCACATCTAAAACACATAAACACACTACATCACATCCACCGTGTTGAAGTGGATGTAGAGCAGAAATGTACTTGTGATGGTGGCATAAGAGCTCCAGACGAGCCAGGCCTCAGCCCTCCAGTCGGCCTGAACACACACCATTAATCAAAGTGTGTGTGTGTGTGTGTGTGTGTGTGTGTGTTTGTGAGAGACGCCTGCATTATGTCGAGTCTACAGTCATGAAATAGTAGAGCAGGGATAAACAGACCAATTACAGAGGAAGTGGCTGTGTGTGTGTGTGTGTGTGTGTGTGTGTGTGTGCGCGTGTGTGTGTGTGTGTGTGTTATGAAAAGAAGTCTATCATTTACTGCTCCAGGCTCACTCACTAACTAACTTCTGCGCTGTGATTGGTGTTGATTAAATTGTGTGTGCGCATGTGTGTTTGTGTGTGTCTGTGAGGGCTGTTATGAGGAGTAAATAGCTCCTTCTGAAGTCACTGTAATCACTGCCTTCCAACTGGGAGACCACACACACACACACAATAACACACACACACACTAACACACTAAAACCTCTGGACCCAAATCAAAGACACTTCCAGGTTCAAACTCCTCTAAAAATAGTCAAACTATGTCAGCCGTGCCGTCAAATTGTCTACAACTCGGTTTCTGTTCAGGAATTTTACCTTTTTTAGTCCGAAATTCACCTGGAAGCTGATCAACGTTCTCATGCTGCTGGGTCTCAACTACTGGACTTCCTGTACAAACTTTCCTAAATCCTGCAAATCCAGTAGAATTTTCGACTGAACTGTTCAGTGTAGCAGCAAGACAAGCAGAGCCAAAGAAGGTATACATCATCCCTAGCTGATGGAAATCATACTAGTCTTCTATTCAACTGTTTCAGAATCATAACTTGCAACTAATCTTCCTGTTCTATTTCACCGCAAAGAAAACTGACACCAGTATTTATCTTTCATATCTAATAACAAGCTTGGAATGCTTATTAATACTTGTTATAACTAACCCTGTTTTGTTTTTAAGTCCAAAAGTTAACCAAGAGGAGTTTGTTGACCTGAATTTAAAATGCACGAAAAAAAAGCATACTACTAAATAAATATGATATGATATGTAGTAATATGTCTGCATGTGTCTCTATGTAGGTCATCCAAGTAGATACAATTACTTGGTCTCAATTTAAGTTAATCTGACACAGATACCCCTTTTCCACCGAGCTGGTTTTAGTGCTAGTATGGAGCCAGAGCCTGACTTACCACCAGTTCTTTGTGTTTCCACCACCTAAGCTCCGGCTCCAGGTGCTAAAAACTGATGCTTAGCAAGTAGCAACCCTTTGCTGGGCCAGAGCTAAGAACCGAGTACGTCAGGGGCTGGGGGCGGGGTTATCGTGACCAACGATCAACGGTGGAAAGGGACACACAAGCGGTAATTTGTGTCCTTTTTCACCAGGACGTTCCTGGTCTGAGCGCAGACGTATTGGAATGACACACTGAAGTTTTACACAAACTATTGCCCACTGAAGTCTGGTACAACTGTGTCCCACCACCGGCACATCCACGGTTGCAGATGCAGATGTGTCGGCGGTGGGCAACAGACAACAAGCGACCTCAGCCTCACGGACCTCCGCGGACCTTATAACGATGTTTATAAACATAAGATAAATATAAATATAAGATAAATATAGATATTATCAACAACTTATTGTGTTTGTTGACTCTATGTAATCAATGCAAACGTAGTCATTTTATGCAATGGCTCCAACTTGGCTCCCATCCAATGGAAAAGCAAACAGGTTCTTAGGAGGAACAAGATTTGAACCAACTAAGCACCAGCACCAAACTACACCTGGTGTTTCTTGGTGGAAAAGGGGTACGAAATGCCTAATTTCACTTTTTCAAAACAATATTTAGGTTACACTGCTGTCTGAGTTGCAGCTGCACTGCATTAACTGAGAGATTAGAGGCCCCTCAGTGCACAGTTGCCTCGTAGCATGTACTGATGCATGTGTGGCGTCTAGGAAACATCAGTACATTTTAGCTTTTAAAAAAAGCTGGGTCTGTTCTTGTCCTCTAACCTGCAATGGTCTTTGCATGCACATCAGCCATGCTATACCACCAACCACTACATCTAAATCCTGAGTTGAGAGAACCACAGAGTTAGCCTAGCATCCTTACAGCTACAATAGCACGCCTTATGAATTCAATGTAAAGTTACAGTGGTCTTCAGTTTGTCTTTTTTGCTAGCATGAAAATTAGTTTGAGCAGTATTTAAGGCCAAATAATTGTGGCATATATGAAGTAAATCAAAGAACTCCAATCAAAGCAAAGTCACTTCAGTGCAAAATGTAGATATGAATGTTGAAAGAGCAACATGTCCTGAAACTACTCTGCAGCAATCAAAGACTCAGGGGCCACTGGGGCTTCAAGAATTTGTGTCTTGTGTTCTGCTTGCTTAGCTGTCAGATCTACTGCACACTTCAGTCTACGCAGCTTCTTTGAGTCAGCATTATTAAACCCGCAAGGTCCTCTGTGGAACCAACCTTACCCAGAATGCCCCACTGCCTTGACACATAACCTCATACACACACAGTGAGAGCGGTTTCCGTGTGTTAGCGTCCTACCATTTCAGAGTTGTCAGCTGCAGAGAAGTGACTGTCGCAGTCAGCTCCTTCAAAGTGGACGGTCCAGGTACCGGGCGAGCGTGGATGTGGCGTTAACCTACAGAAACCTGTCAGAGGAGACACAAACACATTGTTCTTTACAGTGCATTAGTCATATTCTGTGCCCTAGAGCAGGTTCACAATATAACTTACAATCATTGCAACTCTCTCTTCCCCTAAATCACACACAATGATCCTAATCCATATCTTGAACCACTTTAAAAATGCAGCAGTATTTTTGTGAATCACAAAGAAAGTATGTTAAAAGCAACTGGGTCGCAACTGACGATGGCGTCAATTATTTTAATTTCTAATCTTCTCATACCCCTTATAGTAATTTAAGCCCAAAATCAAGCCCTAAAACTGCTGTTTTTTTCCTCACAGAGAGCTCTAAACTCCAACATACTCAGCTTATGGAGGTGTAAAACACAGAATGGCAGGTATGTCTCACAGCTAAGACGCTGAAATCAATAAATGTCTGGTATTTTAGTATATGATCCATTATAAAAATAAAGAGCAATGAGAATAAACTGATAAGAAATTTGAGAAATCTCAGCTAAGAATGTAGTTTTATATATGCAAAAAATTAATATTTACTAACCTCTCTGCAGCAGAGGCTCCAGGAAGTCCTGCAGGCCGTTAGGGAGGCTGCGAACCACGTCACAGGAGTAGCCGTCCTCAGGAAGGAGGAAGGGCAGCTGGAGGTCTGGATCCTCCTCCAGCTGAACCTCTCTGCCATCACTCCTCGCCAGCTCATCTGCTGTGTTTTCTGCCACTGCCACCACGTGGTCTATCAGCTCCTGCACACACACACACACAGCACAGTAAACATATCAGATTAGACAAAGGGCTTACAGACAGTTTTGAACAATACAGGTTCAGAAAAAGTCACGAGCAATGGTTATATCTAATATTCCTGCACATCAGTGACAGAAATCCTAACACTGTGTACATCGTACTGTTCTAAACAAAGTTGAAAAACAATGTTCACAGTTTTCCATGTCGTGAATGTCTGTGTTTCCTTACAGGTGGGATGTACGGCTCATCCGGGGCACAGTGATAGTTGGTCATGAGGGCGTGGAGCTGCAGGGAGTTGAGCTTGAAGCAGGTGTTATGGATGTTCTGCACATCCTGCATAGAGTATTTGTCCATGGTCAGCAGGGTGGTGGCCTGGAAGACACAAGAAAAAAACACTGCACTGAGCCACATATGTTACTGTTTTTTGGTAGATATTTATAATTTTTTTTACATTTCTTCTAAGAGCATGCCACAGCTACACCTCACTGCAATAATAGATGGTTGAGAGGCGGCTGTGGCTCAGGTGGTAGAGCTGGTTGTCCACTGATCACAAGGTTGGGGGCGGATGGTTCCCTGGCCCCTCCACATGCCGAAGTGTCCTTGGGCAAGACACTGAACCCCAAGTTGCTCTCAATAGCAGGCAAGCGCCTTGCATGGCAGCTCAGTCGCCATTGGTGTGCGAATGTGTGAATGCGAAACAACGCTTCGAGGCAGAAAAAGGCGCTATAGAAGTGCAGACCATTTACCATTTACCATAGAGGACATGTCTATGATAAACAATATATGTGTATTTTGTAGATAGGATGGTCTGTTTGATACTGGAGGCCTGCGTGGCTACAGTCAATTTACTACCATCTTTACGTATTTAACTTCAGTCACCATCCCTGTAGAATTCTTGAACTTTACAAGTCAATTAATTAAAGATAATCTTGCATTTTTAAAAACTTTTTAAGAATAAAGCTTATAGTGGTGAGACCAGATTGTGATCAAGGATTCTTGAAAGAAAAAAACAAACAGGGAAACACGACCAACAGAATCCCCACTGGCATCAGCATAAATAAAGTTTTAAACAAATGAAAACACTGATGGATGAAGTAAAATCCACAGCCCTCTCCCCAATAAACCCAGAAAGCTAAGCAACAATCTGTTCATGTCACTGCACACGCTCGTTTCCTATCCTCGATCCTCTTACCTGTACAATTCGACTAAGGTGGCAGTCAGCAGCGAGCTCCAGACCCTGTTTCTCAGCCCAGGCCTCGATGTGGCTGAGCTGCTGCCGGAGGATGGCCCCCCAGTAGTGGCAGCACAGACCCGAGTCGGTATCTGTCACCAGCTTGTTGAAAAGCCACATGTTGATGAAATGGAAGAGCTGCGAGAAGAGCTGGATGGTCAGAGCGGCGTTGACCCGACACCGCCGCAGCAACGACATGGCTCCCGTGAGTGTGTGCAGGACATCCTCTGGAAACAGAAACAAGAGTGAGAGCAGCTCTTTCTCCCTCTGTCTGAGTGTCTTGAAGCCTGGAGTTTTGCTGTTTACATGACAGGAATCAGCACTTCTGTGTGTCTGTGTAAATCATAATATGCAGTGCATGTCGAACTCCTCAGGTAAATTCTTGGTTTCACAGAGTAAAGCGCAGTAAAGACAGGAAGTTAAATTAGAGGCAAGAAAATATGCTTTCCCCTCCTTGTCAGATAGTGGATATTTCATCCCTGCAGGTTTCTTACAACTGCTCACAACTTCCAGATGTGTCAAACCTCTAACAGTGAAGTGGGCAGTGCTTCAGTTTAAGGTGCTATACACTGAAAAGAATTTGGAACCACCGCCATCAGTCTTGGATGCCTAAATGTTTGCACATTACCGATCTTGGGTCTCTGTGGGTTATGCTCCTCTGGGTCATCCAGGAAGGCAGGCATGTAGTTGTTCAGATCAGCCTGGAGACAGTGGACCAGGTACCTGCACCCACACATTACAGCTTGTTAAGGACATCAAAAATCACCATCTGATCTCATCCACTCCTCTGATTTCACAACTTAAAAATGCGTATAATGGAAATTGGCACTTCTATACATCAAAAGTGGAGAAAGAGGACATGTTTTTTGAACTTTGGTTGCAGTAGCAGTGCATTGTGGGACTCAGTTCCTAATCTTTTGCCAATGTCATATTTGAATTAGCATCAGTTGATTTGTCTCAGTATGAGGTATGTTAATAGTTAGTCATTACTCGATTAAAGCATGCCAGAAAATGTATTGTAGATTACATGTATTACCAAGTTATGCCACCAGCTGGCGCCTCTAACTGTTTAAAGAGATGGAAGACCGCAGCTCATTTGCTGTGTTTAGTATTGTAGCTACCCGAGGACATAGTTGTGATGTGTGTTTAAATTTTCACACTTGCTGATGGACGGATGACTTTTCGTTCTTTATGAGGCTGAGACCATTGTGGGGGTTTAACTAGCAAGTGGCCACCATGAGAGAGATTTCTGTTGCGATTAATGGCTTCCAGCGAGTGTTCAGGTGCAGAAAATCAGGGCCAAGTTACATAGAGAGTGTTCCTATAGCTGCATGGCTAGTTTAACCATGTCAGTCTCATGGGCAAAAGTATTTGTTCGCAGTAACAAATGGTC
The DNA here is from genome assembly GCA_024666655.1 of Dascyllus trimaculatus. NCBI lineage: Eukaryota > Metazoa > Chordata > Actinopteri > Pomacentridae > Dascyllus > Dascyllus trimaculatus. Next base: position 7,155,464 of record CM045455.1, on the reverse strand, counting down.
TTGTCATCTTTAGTCAAGACACCTACCGTACTCTGGTCATGCTTATCGATTCCTGATTGATAACGTGGCCAAATACTGAAAATTTAAAAAGTGCACTCATCTTTAAATTTAACAAGGATTTTAACCGTTTTGCTTTAAAAACCAAAACTCAAAATGTTCATTGAGTTGTATTATATTATATTCCATGGTCTGACACTTCCCCCTCCCCACACCCACAACACAACCACGCAAAAACTGACTTGAAGGCCATCTGGACCAGATGAGCGAGGATGTCCTGGGCGTCCAGCGTGACCCGGCTCAAGTCCCGGTCCTGCTTAATGAAGTTGAGCAGCTCGGAGGCGTTGGCCATCCAAAAAGCCAGCGCTCCGGCAATGTTCTTCTGCTTCTGTAATGGTGCAATGACAGGCACACGAAGACAAAAAACATGGGAAGGAAGTTGTTAGAGCGGCAGGATGCAGGAGAGACTGAAGAGGTATAAAGAAGTAGAAGACAGAGGGGTTTCTGTTTGAGTGGCAGCCAGAAGGAGCAGTTGTTACTTCAGGGATAGAGTCATGCCCCGCCCATCCCTCCCTCTAAACCAACCCAGTGTTGAGAAGAAGAGCGGTCATCACTGTCAGATCAATGAAGACACTCAAACAGAGTCTTCACTTGTTGACATCTTCAACACTTAAACACTAAAATGAAAAAGTTTTACACCAAGAAGACCTCTCCTTTTCTCTCACAATCCCATTTACCTGGTCACCAGACACCAGCCTTCTCCATGAACAAGTTCAAATTTCTTTTACTAACATTATGGACCAAATTTTGTCACAGTGCAAGCAAGAGGATCGGCAAAAATCCACTAATTTCCTTAAATCAGAATAACATTTAATAGCCCACTGACTGTCATGTAGAGAATAATACAGGCTGATAAAGATTTTGCAGTTTACTAAATGCCACTAAATCTACCAGTAAAGTTTGAAACCATCAATAAAATCCATTTAATTTTGTTTCTAATTGTCTGTAACTATTGCTAGAATTATCATTAAGCTCCGAGATTTGTAATTCATGATTCCTATAAAACAATGCTGGTCAGGAGGAGCAGTTGTGCTCTGTGTAGATGAATTAAAAGACAAAACTTTCTGCATGCTCAGGTAAGGCAGATTTTGCAACCTTAGCTCAGAGTCAATCTAGTCGTTTGCCCTCGTTTCCAGTTTTGAAGCTTAGCTAAGCTAACCTGCTGCTAGCTGTGGCTTTGTATACATCCAACAGAGATCAAGGTGGTAGACGTTTGAAAAGACAAACTATTCCTCCAACTATCAAAATAAGAAAACATTTTAGGGGCAATGTAAAACCAATGAAAACACATGCTGTACTTTTAACACCTCTGTAGCTGCAGATGGCTGCACAAATGCACTCTGAGCCTCCTACAGAGTAAAGTGATCGAAAAACCAGGTTGCTTGCGGAGTGAACGACAGACATCATCAGTATCTGCCACTTGAGATCAACAGGGATGACAGGGCTCAGTGTCTGAGGAGCTGATTGGTTAATATCCCCACCACTCGCAGAGGGAGGAATGTGCAAAGCTCGCTGCCCTGCACTCATCTATCCCCGCCTTGATACACATAACACAAATCAAACGAAACAAAGAAAAAAAAAACCCATCATTCAAAACAGCCAGAGGATGAGAGATGGAGCCAAGTGCATCCAAAATAAAACACTTAGGAAACATTTAAAACACAGACAGATGGTTGAACATATTAAATGAAATTCCAAACAGACAAATGAAGCAGAGGAGGTGGAGGAGGTCAGAGGGACGCGACTTGTCTCTCATCCACACTGTTGAGTAGGAGAAGCAAGACATGATGTCACACAAAATGGATGCCAGAATGAAAGATGGAGCAACAACGGAGAAGAATAGTTGCTTTGGTTATGCTGTTTTTGGTGTTTGTTTTATGTTTTTTTTTTAGTACCAGGCAGGTCCAGGAAGCTGAATGGAATTAGTCGGGTTGATGTTGCTGTTGTTGCTTAGTTTCCAGCTGTGGGTAGGACGCATTATTATGGCTGTATTTTACATTTCTGTTAGAATGGAGGAAAAAGAAGCAGCAGCAACAATGAAAGGCTGGCCAAAAAAAAAGCAGACAGAAAGAGCTGAGAAGAGAGAAGTACAGAGAGAGAAGGCAGAGATTAATAGAAGACAGCCGGAAGGTTGTTGAGGTTGGGCGATATGATGCTGCATCGGCCTGTAAATGCTGTCAGACTCAACTTAACTGAGATGTAAAGGACGTGACGTTTTAAGCAACAGAATAGTTATTAATATTTTAAATGTATAGCTTTGGTTTTCGCCCAGAAATAGACTCACCCTTCCTTTGGGCGCAAAAGCACACAACAGTCATGTGCCGTTCTTGCAAAGTCATCTTTTTGGAAAGGTTCAATGTTGATGTAGCTTTTTTACTTAACCTACCGTAAATATGAACGTATCAGTATGAAGTAAGTACGAAAGAAGGGCAGAGTTGGTGATTCATTCTACAAAAAGTTCAGCAATCTGTGGAAAATACACTAAGTACATTTATGTATGGTATTCGCAGCTGATTTTTAAAAAACTAACTTTGTTTACTGTAAAATATCAACATAACAAAACATTTGATGCTGCTTAACAGCTTAAAGCCAACATTTGCTGGTAGGTTTGGTGATTTAAAAAAAATTTACCAAAATCTGCACCACTGTCAGAGCTAGAAATGCGACGGAAGCAAAACAGAAAAACACCCAAAAGTTGCTCAGTGTTCAGAGACTGTGTAACCTAGCTAATCCACTCATGTGGCAGAGAACAAAGCACCTTACGTTATTATGTAGCTACAGTTTGTGAACAATATTAGCGTTCAGCATTGAGGCTTCCGACAATGAGGGAACGTGTCCCACATTAACTGTCTTTGCAACCGGGTATTCTCTACATATACAAGGGAAGACTGATAAGTTTTGAGCCTGACCAAGAAAAAAGTCAGAGTAAATATCAACAATGCTTTATTCCTCAATATAATCCTCTTGCAAGTCCACACATTTCTTCCAGCGTCTCTGTGGCGCCTTGATGCCAGTCTCATAGAAGGTTTTATCCGGCTCCTGCAGGAAGTCGTTCACTGCAGACATGATGTCATCGTTGGTGGCATGATGGGTCCCAGCAAGGAGCTGTTTCATGTCTGGGAATAGATGAAAGTCAGACGGAGCCAGATCTGGGGAATAAGGTGGATGCTGCACGAGTTTGAACCTAAATTCATGAATTGCAGCCATGGCGACAACTGACTAGTGGACTGGAGCGTTGTCATGGTGGAACAGGACGCCACTTCTGAGCTTTCCACAATGCTTTTTTAAAATTTTTTCTTTTTGGCCGTACCAGAGAAGCATAATATTGCCCTTTCGGGACAGGTACTGTATCACAGCCCCGTCACCAACTGGGTTCATTTTGTTTGAATGACCTACCCTACCCTACTTGACTCAGGTAATGTACATGCATTAATGCACTCAATGAGTCCAAACTGAACTCAAACTATTGTGACATGTTGCTCTCTCAGAGTACTAAACATGCTGATTAACAAGTCTTGTTTTCTTGGTCAGGCTCAAAACTTACCAATCACCCCTCTTAGTTCTGAAAAAAGACAGAACATGTAATAACATTTTGTAGGAGGGCTTTGGGCAACAACAACCTGTACGGCTTGCACAAACAGTGCATAGGATGGAAAATACTTGCCATTAATTTTATCAATATCGCCAACCCCAAGAGAAAGAGAGAGATAAAGAGAGAAAAATAAGAGCGTAAGAGAGAGGTAGACGAGTCTTTAGCAGCCGTATCATGGTGTGCTATTGTGCTATCCTACCTGATCCCCTTCAGGAATCTCCTGGATGGAAGGAAGAAGAGGAGGAGGAGGAGGAGGAGGAGGAGACGTTCACAGGACAGAGAGAAAACACGTCAACAGCTACAGTATGGACACAGCCATGTAACACACACACACACTTTGACACACATATGGTCATGGTTTACAGTGTAAAGCCATCTTGAATCAGCTGAAGATAATTAACTGATAGAGATGAGCTGGAAACTCATTTGGTAAAGAAAACGTTACACGATATCTATGAGACCGGTCAAGGTTAATTTAAAGCTTTTAATGTATTTATGGTTTATATAGAGGTCACTGTCATTTTAAGTCAGTTAAATTAACTTAAAGGGTACAGATCACTTCTCTGTAGTGACTACCGAGTTTAAAAAAGGTGTATTATGTATATAAACGAAGCTGAAAGGAGCAGTGATAACTGTCAGTAACACATATACATCATTAATATTTTAACATAATAATGTTTGAAATTAACAAATACCGCCTTCTTAATGTGTCTGTTAATGAGAAGAAATGCAGCCTCAGCACACAACGCAAACAACAACGCCAGGTTAGTCAGAAAACTGTTGGCACAATCTTACAGCAGCAAATCAGTTCCTGAAATGTGACATCCTCTCATGCAAAATACGGCCTCAGTGTGTGGAACTACCTTTAATAATAAAATGTTAGGTGTGTTGTCTGTCTGCACACTTGGCAATAAAACCAAGTTACTATACTTAAATTTTAAGATGGTACATTGCACAAAATAATGGAGTTAAGATGTACTGTAACTCAACGCAAAGAGCATTTATGTTCTCACACAGAGCAAAACACCCACTGAAATGCAGTTTTGCAAGTGTTCAACATCCAGTTATTATATGTAGTATATAGTACATTGTACATAGTAATTAATATACCAGTAATGGGAGAAAATGCCCACACACAACACAAACACAGTTTAAAAACCTATCTGAAGTTACCCCTAGTGTTCCCACATTCCGCAGCAGCTAAAGATTTTTCCTTGAAACTCTATAAAACTGAAAACCTACTACACACAGACTGAAATAGATTGAGTCCTACAGTCCACTGTGTGTGTGTGTGTTTGTGTGCTTTCTTTCATAACTTCACTGCACGCCAAAGGCAACGAAAAGCTGGCTGCAAGCTAAACAAATAAAACTCAATTGCAGTGAGAAAGAAGAAATGGCATGTGTTTCATTGAGCCTGACTTCTGGAGGCTTTTAGAAGTGTTTGTGTGACTTTTATCCTCCAATATCAACCTCCCAGGGTTCTGTGCATCATATCAGACTTCATTCAAACACTGTTAGTTAACCCTATGTCGAGCAGGACCGGGCCAACATTAAACCTAAACTAGCATAAGGTAAAAATTAGTCAGTAGTAAATAAGTCAAGTATTAATTATTACTATGAGCTGCTTAGTAATATTCTTAGTCTTGTCTTGATTGTTTGTGTTAATATAATATTAAATTCAGGTGCATTTGATTTAATCTATTTATACAGGTTTATGTACTGATACAGAGAGAAAATGAGATGTCTAGAAATTATTGTTTTGGTATTGCTGCTTAAAAACTCTTCAATAATACTTGCTGCAATACTGACAATTTTGAAATTAAGTAAAGCCCTAAGGAACAGCGACAGCTCCATGCTAGCTGAAGATCAGTATACACTAGCAGGCTTCACACCACAAGCATTTAACACCGACAGGTCACACACAAAAGACAAAAGCACAGATTGGTACGTAAGAGGCAACTGTGGAGAAAAGCTGCAAAACACAGACATACACAAATGCATGTACACGCACCTTACAACAACAACGAAGGTTGTAGTTGGTAAGAATACAGTTAATGGGATGAATTGGGGAAAACATCAGATAATACTCATATTTGAACACAAGCAGAAACAGCATTATCGAGGCGCGTGACCACGCTAACGGCAGCAAGACACAATGAGACAATGAGCAAATCAATTCAATACGAAAATGCACCGAAGAGAGTTTGTTAGAAGTGTTACTAACCTGGATGACGCCTTCCATCATGCTCACCATCTTGTTGACGATGGCGATGACTTTGTGCGTCCTCTCTGAAGGCGACATGTCGGGCCGGTAAGTGGGCGACAGGACGTAGCGGCAGGCCATGTACAGGACATAAGTGGGCGAGAGTTTGAAGTGGACTGTGGAGCTGTTGGTGTAGTTGATGATGGCAGAGAGGAAGGTGTCTTCAGCTGGAGGGGCGCACACAGAGACAAGACGGTTGTGAGCAAACACCAGTGTCGAGCTTTTCAGTTGTGGCTGCTGTATGTCAGACTTTGTGCGAACATTACATATATTTCACGTAGACCTTTTCTGGTAGTGGACTGAGAGGAAAGCAGCCTCACCCAGAAAGGTCTATTCTTGTGAACATGAGAACACTGAGACGATATTTAAAGAGTCACTGAGGCTCTATCATGGCATGGGACACCTCTCTTTAAATAAAAACCTCCTCAGCTTAAGTATGGGAAAAAAACAATCTTACTGGAAGAAGAGTAGACATACCACTGCACACAGCAAATGTCATATACAAGGCGGTACTTCTCACCTCTACTGGATTATTGAGGGGAACCATGCTACCTGTATTACTTCTGCTCAAAACAAGCATCGAAATCAAAAACATCACTGTGTTAAAAAAGCTTACAACCTGTGAAAGTAGAGGCATTTTGTCTGCTACTGATGGGACGATGATTGTGTTTACAAGTGCACCAGTATTCCAGTTACGAGGCTTACTGCAGTTGCGATAATATTTGGGATGCAGCGCTTACATGGAACACAATGAAATCCGATATTTAAATCCATGTACACATGATAAATACTAGTATCCCAGTTACTGATTACAGCTTGTGGTTTGTGTAGGCACCTATGATGCTTACCAACAACAATCTGATCAGACGTTCCTGTAACTGGTAGCCGAACCTTTGATTAATTTGACAGTGGCTTCGGACTGTTAAACGTAAAGAACACCTTGCAGATTTGGCTTAGCTACCTTATTTCCAGCCGTGAGAGACAGGAAATTTTAAAGAAGTCCTCCACTTTGACTGTTGTCAGGCTGCCACTGCTGGTGTTTAGAACAAGGGAACAGTGGATGAAGATACAAATACGATTGGCGGGATAGTGTCGTCTTGACTTAGTTCAGAGACTCCAAGTGGAGAGAAATTTGTACATGTGAGTATGGTCTATTGCCAGCTCTGTATCTCAGTTGAGACCAGAGAAAAAGCAGTGCAAACACCACTTCTGTTACTGATGAGTGCCCATAACGTAAAATGCCGCTTGGTTGCTAACCAGTTTTACCAGTTTGTGTTTGACAGAAGCACAGTCAGAAATTTGTGTGTGTGTTTTGTGGAATTATGGTGAACAAAGTTATGAGCCGCTTCATTTAAGACCCAAACCAGTTTGTGTTTCTATTATATCACTTGGCTGAAGCTGTGTCTGCGCAGGTCATGGTTAGAAAGCAGGATGAAAAGTATACACGCGACAGTAGCCTGGTTTCTGTCAAGAGTACTCCAGCTTGCATATTTGGGTTTCTCAAAACCAGAATTAGGGTTCATGCAGGTTTCTGAAAGCAGGATATGATGTTTATAGGTGCAAACACAAAAACACAATCATAACTGGGATACTCAAGTCCCTGTACACAGTCTTAGAAGGCTGATTTCAGTGAAAAGGCACATTAGATGCCAAAATGATGCACAACTGTTCCTCATGCATTCAGGCTAGAATTTACAACTATAGACAGTTCTTACTTTAGCATTAGTCATTTTGCCTCCCGTCTCAACCATTGTGTGGTAAACATTAGAATCCTTATGATGTGACAAAGTCAATTTCTTGCTTGACAACCCTGCTTTGTCTTTATTAATTCACTAGGGCCCTCTATAATTGATTTTACTGTTGTCACTACTAATATTTCCACCTAAACTACTACCATTACTCCTAATCTTGCTCACCACCACTGACCAAATCCACATAAATATCTATTAAGTCAAATTGCATCACATCTATCCAAGCTGGCCCACACTGCCTGCAATAAATCAAACTGTGAGCTGCAACAAGCAGTTTGTATAAGTCGCTTTGTTGGTGCAGAACTTGGCTGCACATGTGTCATTTGAGATACACCAATAAAACCACTTGCCATACTGTGGAATCATGTTCTTTCAGTTTAGCTCGGTTGGTAAATTATTTGATGTTAAACTGGTTGCAGCTGCTCTTTAGCTGCTCTACTGCAACCCTCCCTGTCAAACCGAGGAGCGCTGTAAGTATCCAGACTTTAGTGGTGCAACGTGCGTCACTGTACCCAACACTTTCTGCCTCTTAGGGCATACGGTTTCACCCAGTGCATTGTGGGTATGGGACTCTCCACCACTCTATGACTAGTCAAAACCCTCCTTTGCCTGGAAAAACAGATGATCTCACACTATGCCAAATATACAGTGTGGACAGAGGCGCACTAAGGCCCCGAGCACACAGAAAGTCAATAAACACAAGTGTCACAAAGACAAAGCAAACAGCAAGAGGAGCTTGGAGCTACAAAGAGTGTGGGAAATGTTGGGTGTCTGAAAATCCTATTTATAAGACTTGATAGACTTCATAAGATGATAAATTTAACAATCAAAGCCAACACAGTTTTGACTGGATCCATCTGATAAAGGATACACTTGAGAGGGAGAAGATTAAAAGCAGAGGATTAAGACGATTTGGTCTAACTCTGACTTTTTCTCCGTCCAGTCCTACAGAAGGAGGAGATTACATTTTCTTTTTATTCTACTATACAGCTGAGGTTAACTGACTGACCTCTGTCGAATGCAAAAAGGCTGTGACAGACATGTCAAGTTTTTGGAATGTGATATTGGAGAGGCAGCGGATGTCATATCGGAGCAGCTGGCTGGAAGAAACATCAGTCTATTTGGTGCATTTTGACAGATGAAGGCAGAGACACCCAGCTGAATAATAACTCCCTTTGATTGGCTTAGTTTGTGTTTTCTCTATATCAGCACTGAATACTGACATGCAAAATGTAATACAGATTCATTCAGTTGTAGCTGTATTGTTATTCTACTAAACTAGATGGTATTTTTTCCCCTCCACATCCGGTTTTAAGCTCCATTTTGGGTTCCACTTCGGAGTGTGATTCACATACGACCCAGTAGGCCTACTTAAAAAGAAGCAGTTGATTTTAATGAACTGCATAACCCATAAGAATAAAATCGTTTTATTACTGCTGTAGCGGTTTACCTCCAAAGAAGCCACACATTAGGAAGGCTAAGATTTGCAGATATAAAAATAACATCTATTTATTTCGACTACCCCATAATAACGAGGAAACCCTACGTCTAAGTGGCCAGTTTATCATATTTCAGCATAACAATATAAATGTCAGATTAACTGTGTTAACTTGATGCATTACAGGAAACAAAGCTTTTCAGCTATAAACTGATCCCACTGAATGTTTTGCAAATATGTGTTGCACACAATGCAAAACAAAATATCAGATTAATGCCACAAAATGAAAATGATAATGGATCTCTGACTGAATTCATCAGGCCCTTCAGTGCAGAAGTCTGGAGTGAAGAAATGTGAAAGGCTTCTGTATTACCTGCATTAACAATTACATATTTACTGCAAAGTACTGCTACCATTGCAGTCAGGTCAGGAACACTTGTCAAATGGATTATAAAAGCAACTAGAAGGGTTCAATAGTTTCCAGCTATTGACTGTGCCACTAACACGGTGAGGGGAGTGGAGAGAGGCAACAAGAGGAAGAAGCACTCACAGTTGTCTCTGAACTCGATGCTGGCTGGAAGAGTCAACTCCGTTCTGTCTGCTGAAATGTCCTGAGACCTGAGAAGACATAGCAACACCATTAGAAGTGGAAGACAACACTTATGACTGTGACAGGAATAAGTCTGAGTCAGAGCACGAAAGGAGACGATGAAGAGGAGAAAGCTGTGCGTCTGACCTGCTGTCCTGCTGCTCTCCTCTGATCATGGGTTTGACCATGCCTCTCTCCATCTCCAGCTTTCCTGAGCTCTGCACACACACAGAGAAGATCAGCGTCAACAAATCCACATTTTTTCTACTTCTACTTTACTGAGGATGATCCACATTTGAAAGTACAGACATCTAAATAATGACTACTGTACTGTGAGGCATCAGTTACGTTTGATCTGTGTGTATACAATGCTGAGAGACAAACTAAATCAAAGTGTCGGCCTTCTGTTGCTTTGTTTGAGAACACTGACATGTTGCCTTGGGTTAAACTCACTGGCCGGACTACTAACAAGCAGCAAACACGGCATGACGCTTCTTTCACAGCTTTCCAGTCACAAATTAAATCTCTATTTCTGTTTATAGTGTACCAAACATACAGTACTACACACGCTCTTCCAATCAAATTCCTTCTATATCAACTGTATATGTCTGGAGCTACTGCAGTTAGACACAGGATTAGTGGAATGACATGAAATTAGTTTGTAGCAATTTAGATAATTAATTTTGGTTCCAGCTGCACGAAATTGTGGGTATGCTGCTTTTCTCCTTTATTATATAATTATAATTGAATCTCTTCAGATCGTTGACGGCTGATTAGATAAAAACAAGCATTCTGACAAGCACCTGACATTTAGGAACATTCAGGAAGTATTTAGCAGACCATCACTGATGACTAATTATGTAAAATAGTAGTTATTTTCATGTTTTGCGGTAGCATATGTGGAACACAGAGGTATGCAGGAAAATATTTATTACAACTACAGATGCAGCAATTGATTGTTTCCTCTCCCAGGGTACAATTAAATTAGCATTTACATCCTGAAGACTCACTGCTGTGTACAAAAACATTAACTTAACATCACTTTTAAACCACAATAAGCTGGCCATTATACTATTTGATCAACATAGCCAAATAAAATTGATGAACTCTACATGTAACATGGATCAATGACAGCTATCCAACCTGATTAATTAAGGTCAGTACTGGCACGGACACCATTACAGCAGATTGGATCGGTGCAACAACTGATAAAAAATGTTTTTACGTCTCTGAGCGGAATCTCTCCATCTTGAATGCAACACAGCAAATGCGCACAGATGTGAGTGAGTGCGTTACCTTGCTGGTAGGCAGGGCAGCTCCACTGTGGACGTCTCCGTGAAGGTCGAAGGTGGTTTCTGGTACGCTGCTGCAGCAGAGACACAAACATTCAGGCGGTTAGATGAGGAGCTGTGCTCTCCGCAGCTGACTTTTCATTACTGACAACGACAAGAGCTCAGACTTAATCCAGACACACACACACAAACCCAGACACATTCACTTATCTAACTAATCGTCAGGGAGGAGAGAGCTGGATGAGAGATGCAGTAAATGAATGACTCACTAATATATGCAGACAGATAGTTTGCTTTATGCACACACGCTTACATAACAGTCTAATTAGATATAGAGAGGCCAGGAGTTATGACATACAGCAAAACCAGGACGCTCAGTGTGTGTCTGTGTGTGTGTTTGTGTGTTTGATAGACGTTAATTGCATGTGACTGCAGTCAGGTTTAAAAGACAGGCTCCTGCTTTACACGCCTCACATGACAGCAGGGCATCAATGTCAAATAAATGGCACACAGAGCATTTGTGCTCTGCTTCACTGACAGGGAGGTCTTTGTCACGTACACAACAACCACCAGCAGCCAAAGTAGGTTGAATCATTAACAGCCCGACTACACTTACATGGATGGAGAGACATCACATAGATTTTCTAAACTACGTTTGCAGAGCTGACATATTTGTTGGTGTTTACGGTTTCATATCTACTGATGACAACTTTAACACTCAACCGATAAGGCCTTTCAAACTTTGTTTATACTAAAGCAGATGAACTTAAAGCAGATGTTTTCAGCCTTTGAACACAGACCTTTTCATCCCCCAGTCAAGTTCAACATGCTGGTCTCACATTGCAGCCTGAGAATAAAGGACTTTCCTTAAGCTTATATACAAGTAACCAGAAACCAGAAGCAAGATCAAGCCACACAAGCTGATTTTTTGGTCTCTCTCCATCTCATAAATTTTTATGAATCCTGACTTGGCGTTACTTGTTTCTTGGTAGGAAATGCTTTTCAGAGAACACAGCAACACCGTGGTCTCATACTAAATACCACTGACAGCTGGTTTGATTGCTCTACAATATTATGCCATAACTGAAGATGAAAGCACAGATAACAACCAAACTTCTAAATTATTAGCTCAAGAAAATCATGCGCTGTCTTGTTACTTTACTCCGTACTTCTGTCAATAGATACCAAGTCAAATAAACACACAACACTTTTATCAACATAAACATAAAAAAAAAAACATCTGGATAAAATGTTGAAATCCTAACTCTGCACTGTCATGTCTATTAAGATTAGTTCATAACATTTGGATTAAAAGCATGTAAGATAAGAGGAATAATCCAAACAAGCAAGGATGCAGATTACACTTCTTTCCAGACTTCTGCCATTTTTCTTTCATGCTCTTCCCCAACCGACTAATGCTAAATACAGATGATGGTCCTGACTAAGTTAAGAGGCAACAGACTGAATGTCTGAACACTCATTCACTACAAGATCGTCTGTGAAACTGCCAAAACCTGGTGCCAGATAACTCAGATCTTAAAAATCAGTTGTCTCGCCAAACTGTGGCTGTAATCGGCCTAAACATCCTGATGTGTCTCCAGCCAGAGTGAACGAGGTATCCTTGTATGTTTGTGCAGCAGGACTTTGGAAAGAAGCCCAGAAAATCACAGGGATCCACATCCACAACTTCAGACTCGTGTTCTAGTCAGAGCTGCACAACATAACTCAAAAACAGTCAACATTAGAAAATTATACAATTCTCCCAATCAGCTGAAAATTGGACAAAAACGTATCGATCCCTCAGCCTCTGCATTGGAATGACAGCAAGAAGCAGCTCCTCCCAGTAGCTCTATATATGCCATTTGACCTTTTGAATGTTAGATAGTAGGTCAAATGTAGATACAATTTGACATTATCGACAAGCTTAATTAGCTTAAGTTGACCCTTTGACCCATTTCTTGTTTACAAACAGCAGTACTGATTTTTTTTGCCATTTGATGGCAGTGAGGTCGGCTGTAAGCACATCACTGACAGAAACCTGGATGATAAAACAATACCGGCGATACATCCATCCATTATCTATACACCGCTTAATCCTCTGTGAGGTCGCGGGAGGGCTGAAGCCTAATCCTAGCTGACTCAGGTGAAGGCAGGGGACACCCTGGACAGGTCGCCAGTATATCACAGGGCTACACATAGAGACAGACAACCAAGCACATTCTCATTCACACCTACGGACAATTTAGAATGTTTTTGGACTGTGGGAGGAAGCCGGAGTACCCGTTGAAAGCCCACGCTGCACAGGGAGAACATGCAAACTCCACGCAGAAAGATCCCAGGCGTCCTAACCGGGACGCGAACCGGGGATCTTCCAGCTGTGAGGCGATGCTGCTAACCACTGAGCCACCATGCAGCCCATCTTTATTATCAATAAATAATAAATAAATCAAAAGAATGTACAACAGTTGTTTGAATTAGCAGTTAGCTAAATGGTAGCATCGGCACTGGTCACTACCAGGAGCATCTCTTAAACGGGCCTGGGTCAGTGGCAGTGCTGTTTGGATTGTGTAGGAGCAGTGTGAACTGGCACTCCTGGAGGTGTCGTGGGACTAAGTAGGCGAAACACCGTTGAAGGGAGGTTTCCACTTGATGACCCTCAGAGACATGTTAAGAATCACTGCTCAGATTAGGGATCCTAGGTCCTTCATTGAGTACGAACCCTTTTTGTTCGAGCACAAGTGTCTTGTGCTTAAATTAACTAACTGGATTAAAGCTTTCTGCCCTCAACAACAAAGAAGTCAATAAATAAATTAAAATACGCATTCAAAATTAAGTAGTTATTTGAGTAGTTATTTGGGTAGCCTGCTCACCTTAGGCCTACTGTAATGTCATCTACTGTTGGACCACACATTACCTTGGGTTTAAAAAGCAAGTTATCTTAATTTTTAAAAATGCCAAAATTATACCATTTACCAGAGCCAGACACTGTAAAACCTGTGAGAACTGTGGCGTATGGTTCTGTCAGGAGCAATAACCACATCCAAGGTTTAAATATTAATATTTCACCCAAGACACTTTTTTATACATGTCCCGTCCATAAATTAAAATATACTGTTTGCACAAGATCCTATAAAAATCAGGAAGTACTGCACACATCAGCACAACTGTGAAGCCTCTTTGCAGCTGAACTGCAGAGAGACAAGTATGGAAACAAAGTTATTGGAAGACAGATTGAGCATGATGAAATATTATTCTAGAATTGATGTGCGGAGTAGTGCGAACGATGCCTCGTCTGTAGGGGATGTACACATTTAAGCAGTAAAATATCTATAATATGTAGAGCCATCATTTTTCAGTATTGTCAACACCTGTGGATAAAAATGTTGAACATATTGATTCCACTTTTCTAAATGTTTTCAAGAGAAATGATCACAGAATCAACTCTTGTCTCTTCTTTATGATTTACGGCATCATAACCAAACGTCATTTTTTAACTGCCCCTTCCAGCCCCGGTTGTCCTGTTTCCACGGAGGTGCAGGACCTTATATTGTGAAAAATAAGCCCAGTCAGGACAAATGTGACAGGAGCAAAAAAAAACACTCCTAGAAACTGCTTGGAGGTTCAGAGGGTTAGAAGGTAATAAAAAAAGCAACAAACCAAGGAGGAAAAAAAAGCAAGCGAGCCAAGTTCACAGGACAAGAACCCTGCAGGGTTGTATTCAAGCTCGGTCCACTTGCTGACTTCTTCTTCCTCTCTGGTTGAAGGTACTAATCAAAATCACCTGATGGAGTTTTCCGGCTGGAATGCAAGCATGTACCGAAGTCTCGCAAACCCTCGGAGGAGCATGGAGTGGGAGCCCAGTTACAGCCCACATCTAAATATATGTACAGCTGCACGTCACTATTCCACCACTGAAATCTTATTCAGAATGCTACCAATCTAGCACCCAAACACGCAAACATTAGGCTTCTGTTGGATTAATATAAACCAAGTAACTGCCATAGATAAAACACACATTTAATTTTAGTTTCTTTCTCCCCTGAGTATATAAATAGAACTGTTTATTCCTTTCTGAAGTGCTTATATCGACAAACTTTACACCGACTTGAAACAACTTTAAACACATTTAGGACCATCATTAACAGCACAGGAAGTTCTATTCTACAACACAAGCTACACAAGAGAAACCAGAATCTGTTGCTCTTCGTCTTGAAACCTCCACACTTCATGCAGGAACACACACACACACACAGTTGTGAGTTACGCTGTTGGCTACTTACACACCTCTCTTCCTTTCTTGCCGAGTTAGTCATCCATTCAGTCATTAAAGGTCTATTCAATCAGGAGCTCTTTTCTTGTCCTTCATTCATCCCTAACTTCCTCACGCACTCCCTTCTCTTATCTCGCGTGTTCCCTTTCTTTCTCCCGTTGGTGTGTGAAACTGCAGCGAGCAGGAGGCCACACCCAACACCATGTTGATCAGATTAGAGGGCAGCCTGCCTGCCATAACCCTAGACCTCCGCTCTTCCTCTCCTCTCATTTCCTCATTCTCTCCATCTGTCCAACCCCACACTTTCCTCCTCCCCCTTTTCTTTCCCTTCATCTATAGATGTGCCTGCCAACTCCAAACCTCATCCTCTCCTCCCTTCATTTACAATAACACTCCATTCCTTTTCAGATTTTGGAAAAGTGTGTGCATAGAGGATGACGGATAGAGGGAAGAAAAAGATAAAAAAAAGGGAGGACGAGGACAGCAAAGGAAAGTGTCACTGAGTTTGAGGTGAAGGCTCAATTTCCGAACACACAGACAAACCACACAACCTTGTCCTTTCCCTCACCCAGACTTGTGCCGGCTCCTCATCATGGCGGCCGGTTCTCTCTTCCCTCCCTGGTCGAACATCGGGTCCACAAACTTGAAGACGTGAGCAGAGCCAAACTGGAGGGTGGAGCCTGAACGCAGCACCGTCGTCTCGGTAACACGCTGCCCGTCAACAAACGTGTCTGCGTCGGGGCCGTGCGGCGTCACAGTCACCATGCCTTCGCTGTGCATGAGGTTGCAGTGGTGGGGCAGAATCCCCGGGCCGAGCAGCTAGAAGCAAACACAGCAGATGCATCAGTGACTGGTGCCGTATCTGTATGAGCCGATGCTAAAAATACTTTGAAATATCACTTCAGCTCCAGAAGGCAGTTGAAATCATTACATCGTCAGTAGTTCTAGTCTCATCTGGGATTTGAGAAGCCTCTATGGTAACCTGTGTCGTAATTCACATTACAGCACAACACGGAGAGCGCTGAACTTCCATGACTATTCTTTGTTGTGTTTTATACCACCTAGAATTCAATTTAACGCCTGTTTCGCCATCATACAGACTTAAACACGAAGACATCAACCAAACCCAGGAGGGGTGATGAGGCCTAAAACAATGCCTTTACCAAATGTTCAGTTTTATTACCATGTACGTCACATTTTTGTCAGTTGCACCAAGCTGCTAATATTAACTGTCCAACCCTGACCACCACTGTGGACAGTTCAGAGCCTTAGATCCTCAGGTGGGGCCCTTCTGGCTGTTCCAAGGTCAAGGGTCAGGGTCAAGGTGATCCTGCTTTTCCATCAGGGCCTGGAACGACCTGCCTGAGGAGATGAGGCTCGCAGAAGCACCGACTTCTTTTAAATCACTCCCACCCACTTTAACAGACTTGCTTTTATGTGATCCCATCTTTTCACTTCTTATCAAGGCTTGTATGACTCTATTAATCTATTTGTATTAACTTATATTAAAATTTTGTGGGGTTTTTTCGCATCTTTGGCCTTCCTGTTTTAACTTTACCTTAATTTTACTTTGCTAAGTTTGGCCTTACCGTCTGGTTTCCGGGTGCTATTTTGCACATCTTTGCATATTGCTTCATCTGCAAAAGCTCTTCGTAAACTACTTTTTTAAGGTGCCGTTTAAATTATTTTTAAAATTCTGACATATAGCAGGCTAGACAAAACATCCGAGGCAGTCATAAAACAATGAAGACTTTTAGACCTACAGATATGTGCATCGCTGCATGAAGGACAGACAATAACGTTAGCAATTCTTTTCTACACTGTGGCTCAAAGACAACATTGAAAGTGTGGGAAGTGCTATTGATACAGCAGATGTTGTCGTCATAACAAAAAGTAAACTTTACTGGGAATGACTGCTAACATTAGCAAGCCAGTTTAACCTAGCTTAAACACTGTAAGCGAAATAAAAACTTAACAGCATCCCCTTAACAGAGATAGTCTTTTAAATAACAGCATATACACATCACCATGCTGGATTGAAGAAAATGAACGAGGGTTCAGTTAATGTCTTGTATCACTGTTTGTAGTTTATATAGTTTGATGTTTTCTAGTCAGCAGAGGACAATATGCTGACAGCAAAAACGTAGCGTATCAGTGATGTCGTTACCTGGATGGCTCCGTCCTCTGTGCAGTCCGAGCCGACCTCAGTGATGCTGTGCTGGAGCCGGTATAGCTTTGGTTTGTCCCTTGAGTCAGACCCGTCTGGACGGACACACACACACACACTCTCAGATTTAGCAGTGGGCAGGGCTGCACTCACATCACATTTAGATTTTAAAGAAACAGTATACAGCCTCGCACACTCATACTGACTGCCACACACACACACGACTAACAGAATGGAATCAATTCATCATTTCGACATCAAAGAATCAATGCAAACTGGTGTATACTGGCATGTGCACTGCTGAGGCTGTAAAATAAACTGTGGGTGGCTGGTGGGGCTGCAGAGCGGTTTACGGCTATTAGTAAGCAGGAGTTTAGTAAAAGCAAAGCGGCACATTAGTTCGCTGGAGAGAAAGATATAAAACATTCGCTGCTCTGGCAAAAAAAAAAAAAATGAATGGGTATTAGAAAAACCTCTGACCACCTTCTAAAAATAATACTGGAATCAAGAGGCAGCGGATATAACAAAGATACCAACTAGGACAGAATGAGATGTTAATTCCCAAAATATGCCTTCTTCAGTTGCTATAATCAGTATTTTAAAAATATGAAGATATTAAATAGTGTTCTTATTACTTTATCTGAACTTTCTAACCAGTATTCCTGTTTGTTTACAAAGAATTCTACAGTCTAAATAATACAAATAAAGGACAACTACAACAAAGGTAGGATATTTCGCAAGGGACTGTGTTTAAATAAAGTTGGCTAAGTGGGGAGTTGGGCTTGCTGGACCTCCCCCAGCAACCCCAGCAGCCACTGCAACAGACACAGAGGAGGTGCGTTGGAGTTTTACCTTCGTGGTGCCGATAGGCGTAGTAGGCATAGTGATTCCCTCGCCCTAGGCAGACAGGCAGGCAGGTAGGTAGGTAGGTAGGTAGGTAGGTAGGAGGACACATGCACAGGCCCCACACACACAGGCAAGCGCACACACAATCACACCATGCCACAAGAAGGTGGGAAAGAAAACAGACACATAGCAGAGGGTGAAAATGCAGCAAGGAGGAAAAATGCAGCATTACCTTGTTAACCCATTAAACGCATGGAAGGCATACAAACACACACACGTACATACATGAATATATTTCCGAGGGCCTTTCACTGCTGACATTTAGGATACAGTTTAGTGTAAATTATACTGTCTTCGCCCTAAATTAACTTTATATAATATATATATATTGCATAACCTTGCCTACTCACTTTTGCGACAGCCAACACAAAAACTTGATTAATAGTCGATTATTCCTACAACTGAAGCATTGTCTTGAACTTAGCAGCTTGCTGTAACGTTCAATTTTAATTAGACACCAAGCATAAGTCTATCTGAGTTCATGTGGCTGCTTGTGTGACACAGAGGGAATCAAATATCAGCAGCAATGTCGTAAATTCTGTATTTTTAATGTAAATGTTTATCTTTTTAATGACTTTTATGGTGTTTTACCCATAGCGGCAATCTAAAGAATGAGTACAGCTCTGACCGTAATGTGAAATGAAAAAGTTTTTCCATCTTATGTCTTCTAAACACAAATTTTAAGCACTGCACCGTGTTCTTATACTAAGTTTATATTAGGGGTTAAAGTGCAGGAATAAACATGTTCACTCATACACACTCCAACACATACAAACGCAGGCCCAGCACCCATTATTTAAGAGAGCCACCGAATCAATTTTCCATCTTTGCTGTCTTTTATGTACAGCGACCCGTCAGCCTTTCAGTGGATGGAGTAGATGTGTTAGTATGTTCCTGGAACAGACCTACTGGTTTCCCAACACCACTTCAGCACTACAGTTCAGACCACTTGTGTGCTGAGAGGTGTCTGGGTCACCACCAGGCCCGGTAAGTTAATGGCATGACAGGACGAAAGACAAAAAGGCAGATAAAGAGAGAGGGATCAGTAGCAAGAAACAAGCTGTTAGGGCAGGACATGACGCATTTCGCAAGACGTAGGTAGGTTTCTTCAAAATGCCCTTTAAAGTGTTTCATAACAATAGTTTGGGATGTTATACTGCATTCCAGGAGATTTTCTGTCATTGCAACTTACCTTTTGCTGTCTTTGTAGTCACTCAATCCGCCCTGCATGCTTCTAATTTAGTTATTATTGCCCTCCAATTCCAACAATGCATATTGCAAAACTCCCAAATTAAGCTGTTATCTTTTATATTATATTAAAAATGCACAGACAAAACAGCCTGGTCACAGCTATTGTACCTCAAAGACTGAGACATTTTTGTAAAACTTTTATTATGATAACACCTACATATAATCTGATCCATATCTGCCTGATAACATTTCACTTTAATCCTAAGGAATGCGAAATGTTTCCATTCACAATTTCCTCTTTGATGTTAGCCGTTTGCAGCCTGAGGGGAAAACAGTGTAACTAAAACGAGCAGCGTTGAAATTAAAATATGCTTCTATTAATAGGTAAAGCTAAAGAACAGCTTAAAGGCAAATAGTGCGTTGACTGAGTGCTTCTTTTGTGACTTCTAATAGTACGATAACATCTTTTCTGAAAGTGCTGGGTGTTGAAAGGACGTCAGGCAGGGGTGGCTTATACGACAACGCACAGGTAAATGCAACTAGTTGTAAGACGTGTCTCCAATACAGATTTCAGTGATCGTTGACCACCTGCAGTAGTTTCTACATAATGAGAAAATGAACAGAAAACACAAGTGCACTGATGCAGCCACATGATTCACTCACCTCGGTAGGGAAAAGAAAGGCAGATTTACCTTAAGCTAAACCTAAATGTTATTTATTGCAGCTACAGTGCTGCCTACTGGACACCGTCTGCCACTGCATGTTCATCAGAACAGCTGCTTCCACTGGTGGTGCTACTGTTCCCATCACTGGTAGAAGCACCACTGATAGATAGCAACACCAATGAAATCACAGATACATGGCTAAACACTGTGGTGTGTGTGTATATGTGTGTATTGTGGTTCTACCTGGGCTCAGCTCCACCAGATAAGGCAGTTTCTCGGGCGGCAGCGAGCTGTCCTTCCCTCGGAGGCCCTTGTCGTCCACTTTCCTTCCCTTCCTCCCCTGGTAGTCAGGAGGTCTCTTCTTCAGCTGGAAGACTAAGGCTCCTGAGATGAGAGGGAGTGAAACTTATTACCAATACTGTCACTATGTTACATTCAAAATTAGAATAAAAAGATTTACTGGTGGATGAATAAATAATTTTCGACAGATCATCTGATACTTGAAAAGCCATTCTGCAGTGTTTCCTTCAAAATGTCGGGGAAAAGGTCTAAATCTCTACACTGCATTCTTATGTTTACAACCCAACTCTTGAGTCTGTTCAAAAAAACTGTAATGGCTATTAGACAGCAGAAGGGGGCGGTAGCAACTCAGAGAAGCTGAACAGTGTGAGAGTAGCACAATGTAAATATAGTGTAAGGGGCAGAGTTAGAGTGAGTGTTTTACCTCTGTCAGCAGGCCAGTCCCTGAAGATTTGCAATGGACACTCCATGTCATCCAGAATAACCTCTTTGCCCGACTTATCATCTTGCTGACAAATAAAACAAGACAGACAACAAATCAGTCCTCTAAGCAACTAAAACTACCAAACTGAATCATTAAGCAGACTACAGGCATTCATGTGATATGCAGCTCTACAGAAACAGAACAACCATGGGTAAAAGCAGAGAGAGCTCAAAAATGTCTTTTGGTTCAGTGTTACAAAGTTATAATATCATAAATCATAAAAAGGGAAAAAAAGATTAAATATTTTTGATTCCCTTTCAACTGAGTACTACTGATAGGCCATTTGACTTGACCTGTTTACATTTTTACAAACTATGTGTTCTGCTAAATACTCTTAACATCAACTCTAGGAAGATATTTCACCATGCTGGATGCATCGTCCAACAACTTGCTCCTCGGTTTAATACATTGAGTCATACTGCTTTTATTTTATTGATCATGCATTCTATTTTCCTCTCAGTCTCTCTTAACAGTTCCTCTCTGCTCTGTGTAAACACAGCCTGCAGTTCGCCTGAGAAGTCTTAATTTTCAGCATGTGACTGTTTGACAAAAGAAAAAGTGCCTTTCAAACCCACTTGTGGGTTTTGGGGTTCAGAGGGTTACTAACCATCACGGATGCAGCAGTTTATAAATCGGAATACTACATGTTTTTCTTGTCCAGATGGTCTAGAATGTCCAATAACTACTTTTCCATGATATTACATGATTTCAAGGTTCTGAGTTAAAGATTCAGTGACCTCTATTTTACCAAATTAGGTTGTCTAAAATATGTACTGGATTATAAATGTTGAATTTCTTGCTTAACAAGAGATGACTGTTGTTTCAGAACTCTAATTTTTGTTTTGTCATGATGAGTCAAAACATATTAGCTGGCTTTCTCCCACAGGTTTGCTTCTCATAATGAAACTATGCTGCTCATAAATACTATAGTTTTGTCTTATCATCTTTACAGAGCTGACTGCAATTTATTGCTGTCCTACATTCTGTTCAGTCTGATCTCAGTTAACATCCCCTCCCCCCGAATATTAACACTAGCTGACATGCTACTAGCTAGAATACCAGCGCTTACTCATCATGCTCACTAACCTAATGGACTTTCCCTGTGCTTTAGTCTCATCAGCAAATTGCAACTGTCTATCAACAGTGTGTGTGTGAGAGTGTGTGTTCAGTCTCTGGAGGATCTCCCACTGTATTGGCTATGGGAGCAGCAGTTATTTCTTATGATTGGCCATAGCCACCTGAGAGGACAGATATGAGAGAGGCTGTGGTAAGGGGCAGCCAAGTTCACTGTCACACACACACACGCAGACACAAAGTAAAACAACACACACACACAACCACACACACAGTCACAGAGCATCTATTGCTGCTATAGCACTCAGTCTGAAAGCAAATGAATTGCATTCCTCCTGAAGGTTTTTGTGCCAAGTAGCATTCTGTTTCAATCTGCTAGTCCGGTGAAGTGTGTATCCATTTATGTGTATGCGTTTGTGTTCCTGTGTGTGTGTGACAGTGACCTTGACTTTCATCTCCACGGCCCCTCAGAAGGATGATGAAGGCGTTTATTGATGAGATTGGGGGTCAAGGTTGTGTTTAGTCGAGAAATGGAAGGATGAAGGCATAGGAAGGGGGCGACGTCTGCCAGTATACTCAGAAATAAAATCAATCCGGTGAATGTCACACATATTAGATTATGACAAATAGATGCTGTGATCAAATTGTGTTATCCCTACATGACACATGAGTGTAACTGTATATGCTGCAGCTGCAGGAGCCAAAACTAATTTAACTTGACTTAGAATTTGGCGGAACACACCAGATTTGATGCTTTTGGCACCTATCTGACATCCGTCTGAGGGGAAGTTCAACGGCAGTATAAAAATGCTGGTAGGTGAGTGTTTAGTGTGTGACTTCAACATGGAAATCCTCAAAGGTAGAAGGTGAAAGAGTTGTATCAAGAAAAAGGGTTATTACCCGAGCAATGCAGTACTCTCTGGGGTTCTCCTTCTCCAGCCCGTACTTCTCCAGCGCCTCCACCACAGCAAAATCCGCTGTGTCTCTTGTGGAGAGCAGGATGGTCTTATAAGGGATGTTGGGCTTCAGACTGTCAGCGTATATCCTCAAAGTGCCCCCTGCAGACAGGAGCACAATGTTATTTCTGTTGGCATCATGGGAGCATACAAGAAAGTGCAGAACAGTAACTACTAAGGCAGTGTTCTTAGTGCTCTTGTAAATATTCAGTGCTCCAGTGACAGTTTGCATGAGGCAAAGCGAGACTAATATCAACCACCCCACCCCTCTTTACTACCACCAATGTGGCTTAAGACAGTTTCTTACTTCACCTAAAAAAAGCTTTTACTAGCACTGTGCATCAGCATTTACCAGTCTAAAATGATGGTTAGTACTAGCATAGTCAATGCCAGATAAAATAAATGTAGATGTTAGACAGTCAGATGTTGTTTTCAATCAAGTTCTTGACACACACACACAGACACACACACACAGATAAGAATTTTAGTTGTGTTTGGGCATTTTCCATGGAATAAACTGTAATGCAATACAACACATCATCTGGAGGAACATGCAGCTATGTGACCACGATGTGTCAACTTGAAATGATCACCTTAGAAAATACCACAAGGGAGTCTTCAGCAAAACAAGCTGGATTTTTTAGAAGCATTACATAAAATGAGCTTTTCAAAATAGCACTTTCTACTGGGAGAACGTCATTGTCTAACCACAAGCCACCCTGTCCCATCGGGTGTGTGTGTGTCTACCATATGCGGACAGTGGTTAGAGCTGTTTTTAGAGTTGGTTCACTGGTCCATCTGTCTGTCTGGCAGAGTGATTAGGTAATGCCTGAGTCACACGCCGAACCAGTCAGCATGTTTGTTTCATTCATTCAATGCAAACGTAAGTCTTTTTGTGTGCATAAACAAGTCAGCGTGAGACTTTCTAACAACATATGGCACTTCTAGGAACCTGCTGATGGTAATATGATGTAGAAAAATCAGCGGCACTAAAAGCAAAACGTGAATATTGCTTCACATGAATTCACACCCGCTACTCAGCGTGTTGTATAAGCACTACTGCTGGTGATAACAGCTGCAGAACACCTCAACCAGCTGTCCACAACTGGATTTAGAGAATTTAACTCAGCCGTCTCTTGCCGGTTCTCTCAAGCCCTGCCACACTGGATGGGAAGCAGCAGTGACCTGTGATGTTCAGGTCACTCTGCAGATTATCTCTGGCGTTCATGCGTTCACCAGCCTTTCTTTAAGCCACACAAGGCCATTCAGACTTGTTCAGAAGCTATGCCAGCTCCGTCTTTGGCTGTTTCACTTGGTCCTTTGTTCTGAACAGGTCAATCTTTGCATAGTGCTTTATATATATATATATACATACATATGGGGCTAGTCCCGTTACACTCGTTGGTATGAAGCATCCTCATAGCATGATTATATTAACACCAAACTCCACCACTGTTATTGGCCAGATTTAACACACTGGCATTTTGTTTACGTTCACTGAGCAAGACATTGTGTTCATGTGCGCAGATTCCTTGTTGGGAATGGGGGTTGTTTTGCTTCGTTTTTTGCTCGATCAGTAAGCAGCGAGTGACATGTCACATAATTTTCAGGGGACACAAAGGGCTGCCACATCGGCTGCTAGGAGCAGATAGCGTTTTTCCCCACCAACCATAGAAATGTGTCAATTTGTGAATTATTTCTGTAAGTCAATTTACAACAACTTGTACAGCTGTGTCAATCTCTGTCTGTCACTATTTTTCATGAATGTAGCTTGGTAATAAGCTCTTTGTCCAGACTCTTTACTTGTCTGAACAGACTGACAGCTGTAGGAAAAGTCTTCTTCTATTTCATAATAATGAATCCCATTAAGCTCATGGGAACTTTAAATACTTCAGCAGTTTCTTCATATTCTTACACGCATCCATGCCGAACCACTAATAACTTCAGTCTCAGAGGTTTTATGGTGAAGTTATTGGCTTGGCTTTTGCTCTGACAACCACTAAATTATGAGACCTATGAGACTACGAAATATGCACAACTGGTGATCAGAGCTCAAAGTGGGTTTGGTAGAAAAGGGTCTGAATACACTGTGAAACAAAGGATTCAAATTTTTAAAAAGAAGCTCATTTGCGGTACCTGAGTCTGGCCTCCCATCACTGCTCATGAACTCCTGCATGCGTTTCTCCAGTTTCTGCTGGCGTCTCCTCTTCATCACCACCTCTGGGTTGGAGATTGTCCTGGTAAAGCTGGTCTCCGGCATGTCCTTGTAAACTTCTGCTGCCAGGCGACTGTTTTCCCTAGAAATTCCGCAAAATGAGAGACATAAATGACGATAGAGAAGACAGTATGTGTGGAAAAAAAAAAAAGATAGATTGAGGAACAGAGAGGTCAGAGTTTAAATCACTATCCTTTCCTCTTCTGGAGTGTTCTGTGCTTTTCTTGGCATTGAAAAACAACAAAAACCTCTCCAAGGACTGAGAGGATGTAAGGGCAGGGCAGTAAGATGGATGACTGTAAGTGTGTTTGTTACCCGTCCTCCCGGCCGAGCGCCTGCTCGTCTCCATCAGGGATCCGAGCAAACTCCTTCTCCCTCTTCTTTTCCTTCTTCTTCTCTTTCTTGGACAAAGTCCTCTTGAAGTTCTGTATCACTCCATCCTTCTCCTTCTCTGGTCCATTACTCTGACTCTTCTGGGAGGAAAAAAAGGGAGTGAATGAAGTGCTTCAAGAGACTATGTGGAGAATTTTACTACAGTATGTAATGGTACATTCTTTCTGAATGAAAAAGTGATGAACAAATAAATAAAGTGAAATAGGAAAAAATGATCAAAAGAAATCCTTCCTTAATCATTTCTGAATGTTACATCAGATCAAGTCAAGTTCTATGAAAGGTTGAAGTTTATGGTTAAACCTAAAAAAAATCTTTAAATAGAAATATGGCTGTTCTACATGTTCATTAACAGACAAAACTACAGCTCTTACTATTAATGAACGCACTGCACAATTCAACAAAATTGCCTTCATGTTGGTGCACAGTGTATTCTTTCCTTCTTGGCTGTAATGCAAAGGGATTTACACTAGAAAGTAAGTCTTGTTCAGAGGATCTGAGAACACAATCTGAAACAAACATTCATAAGTATGCAACACAAGCATGCAAAGTATGTTGCCAGTAGGTATTACTACTGGAGGGAGAGGTTTTTCTTAGCAGGCAAGAATGAATGAGGAATGATTCAGTTCACTCGTAATCACACTGATTAACAGATCAACAGACAGAGCAGCTGACCTTGGGCAGAATGTCATTCTCGTTCTTTAGGACGAAGCGTCCTTCTCTGTCGTCTTTGTTCCAGTTCAGCTGAACAACAAGAGGCTTCTCATCCAGGTCCAGCTGACGCTCTTCTAACACACACACAGAGACACCAGTTCATCTGACAGCTAACCATGACAAACTGTGAATGAAGTTGTTAAGATTATTTTGACCTGGTTGTGCAAATTAATTCTCCTCTCTCATCAGAAATCTCTGGGACTCACCGCCACTGACGTGGACCTCGTAAAGGGAGTATTTTGGTGAGGAGAGCATCCTCATGTCTGGTCTGAACTTCTCCGCTAACGTCTCAATGACATCCTGCGTTGTCGCTGTGCTGGAGACTCTGATGCACTTAGTGGCGAAGTTACCGGCGACCCGGTCCTGGAAGTAGAATCGCATCACGCCATGGAACTCCAAGTCCTTTGAAAGAAACACAGGGAAACGGCAAGTTTATCATTTGTTTATACAAACTAAGCTGCAGAAATAGTCTAAGTCTAAATTCCATAGAGTTATGCTGACCTGCAGCCTACAACCAAATTACTGTGGATACTGAGATACTGACACTGAGGAAGACTGACTGAAATGTACCTGATTCACTTTCTTTTAAACTCAAAATCTTCAAGAAGGAAAACACAGATGATAGCTCTGACATGTTTTTTATTTACACAGGACAGTGCAGTGAGGTCACTGTTCAGCAGCCTTGACTCTGGCAGGAGCTAAAAAGCAACAGTGGCTGAGAGCCAGCAAGTGGAGTGTGTCAGCAGGTTGTGTGACGACAGGAGAAGGAGGCCGATATCATTCACTGACCTGGATTGTCAGCCCACATGCACCAAGTTTTTTGCACTACAAATGATTTTAGTGACACGACTTCTTAAGCAAAGACAGTTCAGTGAGATTGTGTGTGAACTTCCAATTAGGATCAATCAAAAACACAACAGGTATGTCATTTTAGAATAATTTTCAAGAACATTCCATGAATCAAAATTTTACTAGACTGTACACATCAAGGTCTAATTTCAAATCATACAGTTTAAATTTGAGCACTTACTAGGGTTAAAATGCAGCTTTTGTTTTACCAATAATCTGTAGCAAATGACTGTTATTTCCAGGAAACCTCCTTACTTCCTAACCTGTAAATCAAATCATTGTTTTATTGTGTTTTAACCTTCTTATCTAGTTTATCTCAGCTCTAAGTGCAGGTCCAAGGAAACCCCTCTCTTTCATACACACACACATACACACACACACACACACACACACACACAATATACAGGCTCAACACAGCCAGCGATATCTAGGCACCCAGGGCTATTTTCACTGTATGTGTACAAATTCATTACCTACATGTTGACATTTCCTTCTGCAGTCTACTATAGAACCAGACCGTTAAACACCCAGGCCTGATAAATGTATGTAACACTGTGCTGATGCAGCAGCTGTAGCTTGCAGCCCAATGCGTGCATATGCATATGTTAAGGCTCAGCAGGGAAACTAGCCTCATATTTCATCACAACTGCCATTAAAAGATCTTAGAAGGTCTTAGATCTGCCAGGGAGCTTGCCAATACCACATAGTTAGTATGTGCTACTCCTCTAATATAAAAAATAGGATCTTGTCTCGGTCTCAGGGACAGGAACCAGTTTAAAGCAGGACAGAAATGGTCCTGTACCACCCCAGTGAAGTCAGACAGGATGCAAAGACAATATGAGGCCATGCAACACCACAAACTACAGCTCAAAACCTAACTATGTAGACTATGTAGTTCAACTAACAGTTTCCTAAAATGACCTTAACAAACAAAAGCTGTAGTGCACGCTTTGAAACAGCATATATTGCAGGGTTACTGTATTGATGGTGCACATAATATCTTAAAGTAAGCACCGAGGGAGTAACTGCCCTTGGAGGTCTCTGAGGCTTACTTCATAAAAGTGTGTTAATTTTTATGATGTCAGGAAGAATGTTGTGTCTTCAAAAAAGGATGCAGGAGAACCCCGGATGAGGTGATCCTAGGACATAGAAATCTCCTCTGTCAGGATGCCAACAAAAGCATTCTGAATTTGAATTTTAAAGACAGACCATGCCAGCAGCTGAAACGGGAAGCCAACAAGGTAAACAACTTTCTAACGTGACAGATCGAGTGTTTGTGTGCAACGTCAAGTTGAGGCTGGGGAGTGTGAGAAGGATGATTTGAAGCGAAGGCTTAGATGTAACTACATTATTTCTACACTGGTAAGGTCTGTTTGTGCACTCCCTCTTATATGCATACACACAGTTAAGAGAAGATAAGGAGACATGACAGAAGTAAGAAAAAATAGCAAGAAAATGAAAAGGTTGGAGAGTGATAGCACTGTTTTCATTTTCTCTATTTATGAAAAGCTCTCTCTGGCTCTCTACCATCAGTTACTTCCCCCTCCCCTGTTCAGTAAAGACACAGTCAAGCAGAGTGGAAACACTGAGCATAGTTTCGATAGGCAAGGGTGGAGTCGGGAATGTGTGTGTGTGTGTGTGTCTGTGCGAGTGTGTGAGTGTTGTGATTTACTGCTGGAATGTGGGTCATCGAGGGTTGCCGTTGTCAAGCTTGCGTAACTGTTGGTAACTGTTACCGTGGAGACACTAGTCCATTTCGTTTCAAACAAAGCCCAGCTTAGAGTGAGCAGCGGATAATTAACACGCTGGTCGGCAGAACTACAGTCACCTTTCGGCCACTGGGAATGGCCAAGTACAACCACGTGTAGTTCAAGTCCAGTGCAACAGCATAACTTCCCCGTTCCTCTAGGACATGGTACGCTCCAACAAAGCCATGCATCCAAACCATCGGCCACATCCCCTCATGTTCATGGGAATAGCGCAGTCCTACAGTTGTACTTTTCTAGACTGTAGTCAATTCCTGAAACTCCAGACCTCCATGGTTTGGTCTAGTCCTACCCCTCTATCCCTCCAAAAAAAGGAGTAGCCCAACTTTCCTGTATTTCTAGACCACTATCCTGTTGGCTCACGGTTAAATCCTACACTTCCATACCTGAGCACCATGGTTTAGTCCTATAAACCCCATAAGTTAAGGCCATAGAACCGTTCCAACAAAACTATAAACAGATTTACTGAAACTCAACAGTACTATTAGCCCTATTATACTATACTTCCAGGACATGGTCTAGTCCTACATCCCCAATTTCTACACCACCATCCAGAGGTGTACCTCTTTACTTCAATGCTATAGCCAGACCTTTTTACAAGGTACTAAGACGTTCCTTCAGATCACGGATTACCTGCATTTCCACTATGGGCACACAAAGATTACGCAAATTAGTCCGCTGACAATCAATTAGGCAACGGCTGTTTTTACACATTGCTCATAATTAAGACAACAAACTGCTTTACTCCAGTCCAGTAGGTGGCAGTAATGCAGAGAACTACACAACGACAAAGACACCATACAGCAGGGGTGCCCAATCCTGGTCCTCGAGAGCCCCTATCCAGCATGTTTCAGATGTTTCCCTCTTCCAACAGGATCGTTATCAGGCTTCTGCAGAGCTTGATGATGAGTTGATCGTTTGAATCAGGCGTGGCGGAAGAAGGAAACATCTAAAACATGCTGGATAGGGGATCTCAAGGACCAGGACTGGGCACCCCTGTCATACAGCTTTGGAAATAATTATTCGACCACCTGGTTTTTTCTTTCACAAAGTCTACCCAACAATCGTTCAGCTTTAATAAGTCATAGTACAGAATAACATTACATTACTGAATAAGTCTTTTAAGAATTCAATACATACCAAAAATTATGCTTAAAAATATAATGTATTGAAACTGTAAACATTTCTAACTCCAAACTAAGTTATCACTCAACAGAGTCTGAAACAGCCACTTTCATACTCAACAAAGAGGGATACAGCGAGATAGAAATTGCTAGGCGGCTTAAAATCTGCAAAACAGCTGACCATTCGAACATTGAGGAGAAAACGCAGTATGGCTTCACCAAGACCTGCGACGGAATAGGTACAAAACTTTGATCATAGAGGTCTAATATTTATTCCCAAAGCCATATAAGGTGAGGGACAGGTGACACTGCAACAACATTAAGCATGGAATAGATTCAAAATGTGCTTTGCAAATGGGATCACTGAGTCAACAACAAACAAAGCAGATTCAAAATGCCAGAGATTTTAGACTTTAAGTAAGCAAACACATTTTACAAGCTATTGCAGTGGTACTGATTGACTTTGAGATGTAGGAGACAGTCTGGCCAAGTAACCAGAAATGTCCAGCGCTGCTAGGCCCACCCACAAAGCTCGTGAACTTTCAGAAAGCATGTTTTGGTGGGTAAAATAATTTTCCTGGAACTCAACCTGGTCCCTGTGGTGGTAACGACAGGAGTTCCACCAAAAAGTTCAAAGTCACTGGGGAAATTCACTGTGGTGGAAACCCAACTCAAGTCGAATGATAAATCACCACACATCCAGGCCATAACATCCAGGCCATAACATCCAGACTATACCCTCAGCCACATCTAAACCCTTCAAACCCATGCATCAAGCCACTGTACAGCTATAAAAGCAATATTAAGGTATGGAAACTGAACATACACATCCACACGGAAGTATTACTTACTGATAAACGATGCGACCAGCAGATCCACTGACATTCAACAGATGTAAGAGTAAAGTTACGCCAAAAAAAGTAGCAACTTAGCATCTAGTTTATATTAAGCTCACCACTTGCACCTGATGATGGAAACTTGAACAAATGCTACCATGCCTCTCTCCTTTTTGGAGCAATCTAGCATACACACTTTGGCAATTCAAGACAACATCCATGTGACTACAAGATGACAAAATATAACCAGTGCTGGCTGTATTGCTAAGATTTAGTTTTGTCAAAGCAATGAGCCCCTGTTAAAGATGGACCTTAGACTTGCAAACTCATATTTATGTAGTCTTTTGATCACTCTACAAAAAAACTGTGTAGAGACAAACACAAATTACATTATGGCTACACTGAATAAATCAAATCTTTTCTTTGTCATGTTTTGGCCATTATGATGATGCTATCTGGCAAAGCTGAATGGAAAATTATGAAAAGTACTGTTTAAAGGTGCACTTTTAAAGCACAGCATTTATGCACGAGCATCCATCCATCCATCCATTATCTATACAACGGTTAATCCTCTGTAGGGTCGCGGGGGGCTGGAGCCTATCCCAGCTGACTCGGGCGAAGGCAGGGGACACCCTGGACAGGTCGCCAGTCTGTCACAGGGCTTTATGCAGGAACATTACAAAGTCAAACAAACACATAAGCAATTGGTACCTGAGCTATATTAAGACTTCCTGAATGTGGAAATATCTTAAAAATTGATGTGAGATGTATTTTACAAATGGGAACATCGAATTTTTGATACCATTTCAACTACAACAGAGACAAGTCATGGGCAATGCTTGAACCCAGGAGTCTGAAACAGTTTTCAGCTGATCATAACTTGGAATTCAGCTCAAGTTTGTCAGCAAAATCCTCAAAATTTCAACATGTATAACAGCAGAGCAAGAACAAACTGCTCATTTTATCCTCTTGCAGCTTTCCTTCTAATAATCCCCAACAGCTTTTTTTTATTTTGCAAACAGCAAATGGATTGACGAGAAATGCTAATGCAGCAGTATGCCACCAAATAGCAGCCCAGATAAGACTTGCTACGCTCAGTCTGCCAAACACACACACTCGCATATTTCCAGTCAAGTCGTTGCAGAGAGGTATCAGCTGAGGTTTAGGGACGTCTTTGATGTCGGACTACTTCTGTCAGTGTGGGAATGTGTTTATACCCTGGGTCGACTTTTGCTGTATGTACACATCCCTACCTCTAAGTCTAGCAAATTAACTAATGTAATTACTGTATGTTGGACCACACATGCCACTGTAGGACTTTGGACATCTGTGTGTTTGCATCCTAATCCCCCCCCCTTCTTCTTCACAGTGTCAAGCAGAGGCATCGGAGAAGGAATTCACACACAAACATACACAAATAGTGAGTGATACCTGCGACTAAACTTTTGAGCTTGTGAGACAGGACTATTTATGACACACACAAAGTAGGCCAACGCTGCAGATAGCCGTTATCACTTAAATGTAACCTAATGGAGAAGGAAGAACGTGTGTGTTGAAGCTGGTGGCTGACACTCAGTGGACATAGGGACAGTCCAAATTTCCCTTTACGGATATTTATTAGTAAATGACTTCTGCCAATGACAAGTTTAGTGACCTACAATTTAATAGCAGCTAACAAGAGCAATTTTGACCAAACAGTAACTGCCCTGATATTTCAATCTATATATATCTGTAATTATTACTACTTTTCCTAATTGTATTGTGTTATCTGTGCAATTTTGTGAATTTTTACACAATTTTATATTGTAAATTTGGTAAATGAAATATTATAAAGGACCCCAGGAAGACTAGCGGCCATTAAATGGGCAGCTAATGGGGATCCTAATAAAACTAACTAAACTAACTAACTATATGAACTCATTGCAAATATATCATAAATGCAGTGGGTACCAAACTGTCCCCATCTCTGTTATATAGTTTGTGCATTATACAGCATGAAAGGAATCC
This sequence comes from Dascyllus trimaculatus, assembly GCA_024666655.1. Classification (NCBI taxonomy): domain Eukaryota; kingdom Metazoa; phylum Chordata; class Actinopteri; family Pomacentridae; genus Dascyllus; species Dascyllus trimaculatus. Next base: position 7,122,568 of record CM045455.1, on the reverse strand, counting down.
ATTTAAAGTGTAAATTTTTATTTTTAAAACTCTGAAAGATTAATATTAATGTCCTGCACAAGAATTCAGCACTGGCTACAGCAGGTTTTCTGTTTGTATATTACAGAAACACATGCATTGTCTGTATTTTCTTTATAACATTAAAATACTAACAAAAAAATATTACATCTATAAACAGATGTGGCAGCAGATAGTGCAGCAGTTAATAAGAATTCTACATACTAAGTGACCGCTACTAGAAATCCCATATTGATTCATTTTTAGTAGATACGTTCCCTTTCATGGTCTCATTTACCAAGCTCTGACACTCGCAGGTTTATCTAATGGTAAATACAAACAGCTCATCTATACAAGTGTGTAAGACTGAGATCAAGGGAAGATAGTGGCAGCAAAGCACGCCATTTCAGAGATAACCCAGACATTCAAATCCACCCATCAACCTCTCCAAATAACACCTCCAGGTCAAAGGTCTCCGAGAGAAGAGTTGAAAGGTCACGTCAGTGTTTGCATGAGAAAGTGAGTTAACTTCACACTCTGGCTGTAAAAAGCGGCCTCCACCTGGAGCTCGTCTCTCATGCGTTTCAGGGACGTGGGAGTGGGAGATTAAACTTTCAGCGGACTGTAGCTTTCCTGCTTGTACACCAGAAAATTCCCTTTGGGCTACACTGGATTTTGTTGCATTTTATTATACTAAAACACAGATAAAACACAGATAAGTAACAGATTTTTTTCAAGGCTTTACTGAAGCTGGAATGTTAGTATGTGAAAAGACACTGAAGGAAACCAGAGGAGCGCACGGCCAAGATAGTTTGACTCAGGCTTTCTTTGTGTAAGCTGGCTCGACAAAAGTGAAAAATCCAGTTAGAGAAAATGGGTATCACAGCACTTATTATTAGTTTCTTTGTTTGAGGTCGCTCCCATGACAGGGAACGTTTGACTTGTTTCTGCACAAAACTGACCAATCATGTATCACCTGCATCAGTCAGAGGAGCAGGTTGTTATGAAGGAGAGCTACGAAGAATATAAAAATGTATTACAGTTAAATGATACAAGAGAGGAATGCTCTTGTTTGTGTAAGTTAATATATTTAATTTACTACTCAGTGGCTCTCAGTGCAGCGGATGACACACAAATTCGAGAAGCGGTTTTCATTTTAAAGGGGCAGTGGCGGCGCAACAGTCCCTGGGCTACTGATCAGAAGGTCAGGGGATCAAACCCCAGTCCGGCCACTGTTGGGCCCTTGATCAAGGCCCTTAACCGGGCTGCTCCAGGGGCGCCGTACCATGGCTGACCCTGCGCTCTGACCCCTACTGGGATATGCGAAAACAACATTTCACAATGCTGTAAAAATGTATTTGTGACAATACAGGTTTCTTCTTTTCTTCTTCTAAATGTGACAGCTGCACATTAGAGCTCTGAAACTTTCAACTTTATACATTTAAATTATAGTTCAATGATACTGAAGAACTGCATTTTGGTTTAGACACTGTTCCACAATGAAGGACACATGGAAATCACTTTAGCTTTTCACGAAATCTAAGTGAAATTGATGTTATTGACTCAGCAGTTTTCTAATCTGTTATCTATCAGCTGCAGTACCAGCAGTGCAAAACAAACCTGACAGCAAATCAGGACCAAGCATGAAAACTTATTGATGCTTTTTCTGCATTACCGACTGAATGCATGCTGGTTCCCAACACAACACATTGCATCACATTAACCTACTGTAACTCTGTGGCTGTACTCTGTTGCATTACTAACAGACATTAAGTATTCTCTCAGCTGAGGATTACCACGGTGATCCAGCAGGTTAAAAGAGAGTCCCCCTTCGTGATGCTGAAAACTTTGACTTTAGGGACAACATACCTTACTAACCCAATAATCTCACTTCATAGTAGACCGCTTAGACATAACATCTTTTCATAACATCTACAGTGCTATAAACAGACTGACACATAAATCACTGGTGATAATGTGCATACTGAAACACACCGCAGCGCAGCACAAGTGCAGCCCACTAGGAAGTCTTTCTTTTATTAAAACATATGTAGCGCATAAATAAACAAGGGGAATCAGACAAATGTTTGTGTTGGAGTTTGTGCTGTCTAAATTTGAATACAAACATTTTCACTTTCCCTGCAATTGTATATAGGTTTAAAATATTGTTTACTGGTCTCACTGACTACTAATAATCTGAATAGGTATTGTTACTATTTAAAAAAAAAAGCATAATCAGACGACTGCTATTCCAAACGTTAACAGCTAGCATCTCCTCATCTATTGTTCTGGACACACGGGAAACACTGACAGGAAGATTTGAGTGGAGAATGATGCCATGGGTTCAGAGAAGAAGAGTTTTTACGGGAGCGAGCGCCAAAAAGTTGTTTTTTCAGGAGCGGAGGAGCTAGAAATATGACGGTGGCATGCAGTGGCACTGGTCAACGTGCTGCCACGTGCCAAACCAGTACACAGAAAATAACAGAGGCAGCTGTATTGTCACGCGCCGTTTGGTGGCAGTGTATTTTGGCCTTTACAGTCTTAATTACAGTCCTCTTTGTTCTTTGTGTCTGAACAGAAAAATGCACAGACTTAGTTACAACATAAAAGAGCCGACCACCATAAAACCTTAAGCATTCAACTTTAACGCAGTAACAATACAAAGAAAAGTTGACATGAGCCTGTGCTTTCATATGTTATATGAACGCATACATACTGTACTTATTTTCATAATGAACTGTGTTGCTGTTTTGTCTGACTAGCAATAAAAGAAAAACTCTAAAAACAATGATACAACACAGAGAAAAATCTCAGACGCTGGAGCCCACAATTTTCTGGCATTTCTCCTTAGAAAACTTTAAATGATGACCTAATTATCAGAATTGTTTCATATTAATTTTCCTTAATTTGGTTTCACCTCCGATATACACTTTGTTACATTAATTCAGCAGCTGTAATAATATCAAAAGCCACTGCTGTTGAATGTTGAGTTCAGGTATCTGTAATATGTCAAATACAGTCAGGTGAAAGTCTTCTAGTCAGCCTCAGGAAGAAACAACAGAAAGTCAATTTAAATCTGCTGGCTTGCAAGACAGTTGTGATGAACACACAGACCTCTTGCCTGAGGAAGAGCACTAAGCTTGAAGCATGTTGCATAACATGTTACAGCCTCTCTAATGTTAGTCATTTGCTCAGTGTGCACTTTTGTCAATGCACCTTCATCCTAAGTGTTAAGGAGTATTTTCACTTTTTGCAATGAGCAGCTTTCCATTGTGTTAATGAAATACAATCTAAGCAACAACACACTAGTGGTGTTTGACAATACTGCACAATAAGCACCACAGGATTTTTTGCAAACATAAATAGGATTGGAAACAAGTTGAAAGGTTGCAAATTGACAAGCTTATTTGAGCCAAATACATTTGCTTAAAACGTGCAAGAAGCCCTGCTGTGAAGGAGAGAATCTGACCGACCAGAGCACTTCTTCACATACAATTCGTATCCACCACCATCTCCACGCTCTGCACTCTCCATCACGTCTCGCTCACTCTTTTATCATTCCTCCACATCTCCTTTTCACTGTTCTCCAAAGTAAAAGCAGCATGCCTTCCGGAGCCTTCTTAAATCCACCCTGCACATACGCAGCTTGGGTGTGTGCATGTGCGGTTGTGTGTGAGAAAGTGGGCGAGTGGTGGGTAGGGGGTTATCAGGTGTTAAGGAAAGTAACCAGAGCTCCATATCCAAGCACTAAACCACTTTTGGCCTCGAGTGTGACGTCCCTGTGCTGAGGCTGAGCAGAGCTGCACGTCTGAGCTGGATCTGGAGAAGCGGTAAGATACTATACAGTATTTAAGATAAGGTGTACTCCGTTCACAGCTCAGTGGCCTTAAAAGCCCTGTTAACAGACTTCCAATACTGTAATAAATCAATCTTTACACACACACACACACACTCACACGCCTAATGGAGACACAACCAAGAGTAATTTTCAACTGAAGGAAAATACTGAGATCTAAATTAGATCTTAAATAACTCTATTGTTTACAATGAATTACTGCATATCAATCAGAAAGGTCTTATCAATCAATCACTGTTGATAAAAATACAAATCTTAAATAGCTCATGAGTTTAAATGTTCAAGCCTTTCATCACTGTTTTTTATTTTTAAATCTGTAATTTCCAAAAGCTGTGATCCCACAATATTGATTATCAACTGTGACATTATACATTTTCTGTGGGCTACAGTTTTAACCGCACTGTGTTACTGCCCCATTCAGTCTTACATAGCTTTCTGCTCTCACGTTTTGCAGCATTTTTTGCTTATATTGAACAGCTGATTTCAGATATGGGAAAAGCAACACTACTGCTTCGTCAGTCTGTTAAAGTGATGGCGTTCTGTCATTCAGACATAGGTCACTTTAATGTTAATGTTCCTCCACGCCGCATTCAGACATCGCAACGAACGTGACGGAGAGCCAAGCCAAAGTTGGACAGTACATCAAGTGGCACAATGCACAATAATGCATTAACAAAAGGCTAAACATAAACCTGCTATGTATGATTTCACTGTAACTTATAAGCTGTGATTCTGTGTGTAACCGCTCACCTGTCTGAAGTGAAGAGCAACACAGTGTGACTTGCCCTTAGTTTGACCTATTCTGTCTCCACGTCAGCTGTTGTCCCACATGTGTAAATGCACGCAACTCTCCCTTTTTGGAGATGGACCCTGCTGCTGTCTGATGCTGCAGTTATTTTAAAAACTCAAAGGAAAGACTCCCACAAACAGCCGAAGTATGCAGATGAGATTCACTGAAACCGAAATGCTACTAGGTCCACGTGAAAAATTGCCCTTTTAACGTTAATGGAAAGTCAGACATGAAGCCAGCGCGTTCTGATGTGTCAAACTAACCGAAAGGTGTGCATGTCTGAAAGGGGCGCTGTACAGATCAACTAGAAACCTGTCCAGAGAGACGTACAATGAAGACCTCAAGCTGAAATGCAACCAGGGGCATTTCAGCTATGGAGTATCTTAACCACTAGGACACCTCAGCAAATGTAATCAGTTACTGTCCATCTCTTTTTAAAACTCTGAAAATGGCTGGTGTGCACCCCAAGCCCAACGCGAACATGTGGTCTTAGTCTAGACAATAAGAGCAGGGCATCAGCTGCTGAGGTGGGCTCAGCTTTACTGTAGACCTGTTGCAACAGTAAGCAGGGGTTTCAGCTGGCTTTGAGTTCTGATCTCAATTTAGTGGGGATAATGCTTAAATCGATGTTATGTAAACGCAATATGAAAACAATCATAGGCAATAAAATATTTCCTATTTTATGGTCATATCCTACTGACATCCTAAATCTGGTTTTAAGGAGATTCTCTCTTTTGTGCAGAAAGCTGGAAATGCAACTTATCGGAGTGTAAATGAAACACTGCAGCCCCAAACAGCAGTTGTTCTGGACAATATGCGGCCCACCTTGACCAGTTTAAAGTTAAGCTGCTGCTTTGCTCGATATCAAAACCAAAGCTATAGTTCCCACTCTAACATAGAAATAACCAAATTTTTTTTGGCTTGCCAAGTCTGGGATTTCTCTTGCACTGATACTGCAGTCCTGTGTTTAATTAAAATACCAATAGTGGCAAACCAGACAAAGGTTAAACCCCTAGTTTCCATGGAGACACTGAATTCTTAAATTTGGATTTTTTGGCGGTGAAGTGCTGAATTTAAAGAGAAGGGAGGAGAGGAGCTTTCTGGATGATGGCTGTTTGAAAATGAGAATAGATTCCAGCTGCTGTGCGTCATCTCAGTTTCCTCCACACACACACACACACACGAATACGAGCCTAATAAAATGAACTGAGTTCCTGAGTCAATATTGTTGCAGCCCCACCTGCAGTAACATGGGGGGATTCCTCTCTAAGCCCATGTCTAAGGTCAGCTGGACGGAGGTTTTAACTCAGACGTGGGGAGGAAAAAGTCATCCGAGCAGAGGCGTTTCAAAGACATCAGAGACACACCGACAGACCGAGAGGAATAAAGGAGAATAAGACAAAGACACCCTGAAGGAGAAGAATTACTTTCCTATTTCTTTAAATAGCCATAGGATGTGAGGCTTATACCACATTATCCACAATATCAAATATCTTACTGATACTTGCGGTTGCAGATGTAACATCAGAAACCAAAGTCCCCGTCTAATCCTACTCTTCAGTTTACATTTGGAAAAAAAATTACAACTCAGCCTTTAGCCAGATTAGAGAATTAAACAAAAGCTTTAAATGAGTGTAGGGAATGCACTTCAGCACCTTTGCACATTTGAAAATCTGACATTTACAACTTTCTAAGCCCTGTTTAATGGTGCAAAAAATAAATTTTTAATCAATGTTACGGCCCTTTCTTGAGAAAGCAAACAAGACATCAATGAGGCATTAAAAATATTACTAATTCTGCCTTCTTAAGTTCGAACATTTGGATGTTTTCTTGGTTTTCTATGATTGTAAGTTCAATATCATACTTTTGGGAGGTTGGGCAGACAAAATCTAAAGCTGTCCCCCAACACTTCCAGAAACTGAGAGATATCCTATCAACATTATAGTAACACGAACAACCTTGTTTTCAACAGCAGTACAAACCAGCTAAATTCACCAGTAGCAATACAGGACAGAATTTTAATGCAAGCCTCATGTAAAGCATGACTTTGCAGTAGTTCTTCAATACATACATGTTTGGAAAAAGCAAACAACGAATAAAGTAGAGTAGAGTCGACAGGGAAGATATTTCTATTTTACAACTGAGTATTTTCTTTTTTGTATGGCAATGAAGATGTGTAAAAGATATGAGACTCAGTAACGTATTTTCAAATGGTTTCACAAATCTGGTGCACAGACGGCCGTCATTTGATCAGCTATTGTCAAGGGAACAGATGGAGAAAACCTTGAGCTGTTTTTGATTTATTACTGACCTTTTAAACTGTCTGTGTGATATATATACAGTAGGAATGAGTCCTGCAATCAGCCCAGTCGTTCTGACCAAACTGCAAAATCCTGAACTAATAAAGCAAACCAGTCCTGTTCTGGAGTTGTGTTTTAAAGTTAGTAATGTATCAAAGTCAGAAATCCAGCATCATGACAGTGCTAATGTGTAATGACTGTAATTTTTTAGAATTTCCTGCAGAGTAAAAACAACCTGAATCGCCAGGAAGCACAAATGCAGGCAGCAGAGGCCTGTTGTCCTGAATGAATGAGAAAACTAAATGCACACATTTCCTCTGTGGCTGCAAAGAAAAGCCTCTTTGTTTCAGGTGAGTTTCTGCCTCGGTATCGAGCCGTCCAGCCTCCACCCCCATCCATCCAGCCACCCTGTCATTCTGACAGAGTAAGGCATTGTGGGAAGGTACGGTATAAATCGTCTGGACCCAGCGGTGATGCCTGGCCACAAATCAGAGCTGCTCACTGCCTCAACGCCTCCATAAGCAACCCACAAGGATCAAGGCTGGCAGATAACAGCACAGCCACTAGAAGGAAATCACCATGTGCAAGTGTGTGTGTGAGATAATTGCCCACCACAAGGCTGTTAAGGCCTGATGAGCTTGTGTCCAGCCTTACTGGCTCACTCATACGTGCACAGACACAAAGTAAACCCCACAGGTGAACTGAGACATGATGCATACCTCATGCAGTTGTCAACTTGACTAACAGTGTTGTTGAATGCATTTCACTCCCTAAAAACCCCCCTTCATATTAATCAGCTGCAAATCTGACCCTCCTGAGGCCATAAAACTAAAGTTATGCACAGTGTTTCCCCGAAATGGCTGCAGAATCCCCTGAACCAGCATTTAATCCACAAGACACAAACTCTCCAGTAAAACTTGAACCGCAAGTGCATTTTGAAATGAGTTATGGACACAAACTCTCCATCTCTTTGGTTGGACGTAAACTCAATATTATCTTCACCACTGATTTTTGCTCATCACAGTTTCCCAGGGTCCTGCAAAGGCAGCAGATCCTTACTTGCTATTTGGTTTTTATGTTTAATGGCGACTACTCAAATGTTTTGTTAATTCTGACTAATCATTTCAGCTCTAAACATACTCTGGGCATATTTTTGAACTATTGATGGGGACTCGTCAATCTTGGCTGGACACAAACACTCACAAAAAACTCTGTTAATAAGTAGAGGCCCAGGCTGCTGACTGTTACAGAGCAGCCATTGTTCTCCAGTAAACATCACTGATTCAGCAGCTCGAAGTTAAGATAAAATAAAAACGTTGTGGCCTTCAGGTCTGCGTTGCCAAAATCTGAGAAGTTAGTATTTGCAGCAAGTAGAACCTAGACATTTAATAATGCAGAAATTGGCTGGTGTAATGATGTGAATCTGATGTTGGCCTTAATTTTAAAAAAGAAAAAGGAAAGAGTCTAAATATTATGTGGGATATGACAACACTGCCAACAGCTTAACACTAGTCCAAAAACTAAAGGGCAAACTCTCTGAATTCATTAGTAAATGAAAATAGTACTTAAGGTAAACATAAAAATTCAGAGCAGCATATAACTGACAAAAGTACAGTAAATTAAGCCTACGGTGTTTCTGCATTTATGAATAAGGAACATTATTTGAGATATCATAGTATTTTCACATCGCTTGACAATGAATTAGTCAAATCTAAATATAGTGATGTCTCTCACTGGCAGATGCAATCCAAAAATATCACTGTGGGTATTTGTAAGAGCTGTAAAAAAAAAAAAACTCATCAGCCTAACTGTAGTGGAAGCATTTAAAGTGAGAGTCAGAATGGGAGGAAGCATTCACTTCTGCTCCATTTACTAATATTTTCGCTCTCATTCTCAGTAACTATGAAAGAAGAGCGAGGGGGAGAGAAAACAGAGACTTCAGAAACAGCCAGAAAGGTCACACATGCTTCTGGGCGTGTTCATGTGTAGCTGTGTGTGTGTCCGTACAAGAAAGATCAATAGTAGTCTGCAGTGGTTTACAGGGGGGCTGGTTAAACACGGCACCTTGTGATCAGAGCTATGGAGTTACACACACACACGCATGCAAGCACACACGAACGTGAGCGCATGAGAGTGTGACCTTACCAGGCATTTTTGAAGGTCCCAACGTGCAGAGAATAGAGAATCACTCCTAAGAATGCAGCGTGCACGCATGCACACACAAAGACGCATGCACAAACACACTCGGGATGAGGCGTTGAATTATGCAGGTCCGCCCACATCTTTCTTCTCGCTCAGCCTTGGAGTGACTTTGGTGCAAAACAGGGGGAGGAAGTGGTGACAAACTATCGGAGTGACCAACAGACCAAAGCAGTCCATCCACGCACACCGAGTCAAACAGTAAACCACCTGATAAACTCACCGAGAGAGGCAGCTTGAAACAACTGACACAGACTGGATGAGCTTTGTCTTGACTGCCACAACAAACTTAGGATGTTTTAATAAGTCTTCTTTTGATTACCTACTGTATTCGGGGCCTCAACCGTAATTAACTGCTGTGTAATTTAGCTTTAAAAGCTCCATTGTACTGGGACCAGTATTATCTGGGGTCCTCTTAGGATTTTTAATAACCACAAAGGTCGTCGAAGTGCTTAATCCTGTGTGAATCTGCTTTGCCTACAATCTGTACAGTAAAAATTCTACCACAAATTAGCTCAAACTCAGAGGTCAGCTGATAATATGAGTATCATGTGAGGCTGTATCTTTATTCCACATGGATATCGGTTATTTTCTCTGGAATTCTGACTCTGTTCTGTGTGGGATTTCTATTTAACAAAACTCCAGAGAAACTTTGACAGCATACTGGAAGCAAATTCCAGAGATTCATTTAGCTACTCAGCGTAGAGTCGAACTTGGGGAGGGAGCAAACTCGCATCAGGCAGTCGGTAAACCCAAATAAAATACAGATTTCGTTGTTGATAAAACAATCTGAACTCTACGACTTGCAGGGCTTCCAGTGGTTTGCTACGTTGTCATGTGAGCCGCAGATGTTGAAACTTTCCAATTTCTGTAGATGTTCAAGCCTAACCCATCAATCTGCTGAAGTCTGCAATACAGCTGAAAGCACTGGAAGAAGTGAGTATAGGGAACACGTGATTGCACTGTCTGCTGTTTCTCCGATCATGAAGGAAGTGCCAAGCTAGAAAGATTAGATTAGTTATTTTTATTTGTGATTAAACAGTTTTGTTGATAAAATATTCCTGAAGGTGACATCAACATTTGAATAAATCCACTATATTTTTCCCATAACAGATGGAAAAGCAGCAAATGCACGCACTTCTAACAGCTGATTAATTTTCTGACCATTGACTATCAACTCAACAAAAGACGATGTACATCCAAATGAATCCAACCAGGTAATTTTAGTCATGCTGGAATGCGAGTTGGTGCTAAAATTTGGTGCAGATTTGATAAAATGTTCTCTCACGAGCCCAGAGCTTACTTTATTAATAGGATTTCTAAAAGAGATTACGCTGAAGGTTGGTTGACATTTATGAAACTATCAGATGCTTATCCACTTCTACTAAGTGCTGCCTCCAAAAACAAACACTCCCCTGAATAGTAGCTGCCTGCCAATGGAATCCAACACCAACAAGCTACTGAACACTGCTATGGTAACCTCCTCGGCCGGGTGTCATGTTGCCATGGTAGACAGGCCATGCCCACTACTCAGGTGTCAGGTGGACAAACAAAAGAGGATGGCAAAATATGCTACTGTGTATTAATATACATATAAGCTCACCATGAAAACACCATCCATATGAGTTTTCTGCTAACATCAGACAGATGCTAGGATTTCAGTCCTGTATATAACACGTCACATAATCCTGCTCTAACACTGAAAACATAAATCATTATCAGTTTAGAGTTTTTCTAGAGATGGTCAGAAAGTAAGACTGGCAGACTGCAATGTCACTCCTTCTCTTCCTCATTCTCCTTTTGTTACCTCAGCTCCCTTTCCTCCTTCTGCTACCTGGATCTCATAACCCTGCTGACGAAAACCAAATATGGACATCAATAAGAGTCTCAACTATGGCTCCACGTGTCAACAGAAATAATAATGCAAAGGGCTGCCAACATGTCCCACTTTGGTAAATAAACATTTGAGGGTCATTATAAGTATGACGGTCTTCGGAAAAACCAAACAGGGGACCAAGAAACACAGACAATTTCACAGCAATGGTTCCTTTTAAATCACAAGCACATTGGGTGTCCTTTTGGGCTGCAGCCAAGAATTATTTTTATTTTTAATTAATCTGAAAAGTACTTTTTGATTCTTCAGTTATACATTTTGTATTCCAAGTTAACAGAGTCGGAGAGAGTCTACACAACTGTTCTGTTTGACCAAATGTCCAAACCTAAAGGTGCTAAATTTAAAATAATAATAAAAAGACAAAGAATCTGCAAAGAGTCACTTGGAAATATTCTTGTGTAATAAATGATTTATGTGGGAGCTGTGTACTGACCATTTGTTGCCTACACATCACTAGACCCAGACATCTTCAAACAATGCTGTATAACAAATGAAGCTACATTGTTGATCTCTTTACAAACTTGTACAGTTTCCAAAAGAATTTCATAACAAAGCCAGGGTGTGGACATCCGATTTTATACTGCTGATCATCAAATGAAATCATACTAAAAAAATTACTAGTGCAGAAGCCTTGCATTTCATCCTAACTGGCATTAAAAGAGCAAAACGTCCTGATGACAGTTGCAGATATGCTGAAACCGGTGCAACTGTTGCCACAAGTATCCAAATTAGTACATGACATCATCTGGCCTTCACTAAAAACACAGTCCAAAGAAGTAGCAGGCCTGGTCTGAGCTTCATTTCCACATGTGCAGGATTAACTGCACCAAGACAAGCCAGCAGTCCGTCACAGAAAAGTTTCACATACTTTCCTCTGGTTGGCTAAATTGGCTGGTATCAACAGTGTTATGGAGAGAGCCCAGTCACTGACTGTACCAGTGAATAATGAAGTGCATTTGCATCAGACGCTGCCTCCTTCGACAAACAACTCACCAGGAACAGTAGCTTGGACTGCAGCCTCTCCCCTTCTAAACATGCACACAAACACACTGTCCGGCCACACATAATAACATCCAGAAGAAAGGAAGTTACAGAGAAATACATTTGTTCCCTTTTCCTGGGAAAGATATCCACCCCAACTCTGAACTCATAGGTACACACAAATACCAGTACACACACACGCACACACAGTCAGTCTGGGCTTGCGTCAGCGATGTCAACCCAAGTCACACATCACCACTATGCTGCTGCACTGCTGTGTGTTTGTGAGTGTAAATGTGTGTGAGTGTCTGTCAAAGCCCCTCTTATGAAGCAGGGTGGACAGCTAAGATCAACAAATATGACGGGGTGGAGCAGAGCGTGGGGAAGTCCCCGGCACACTGAGGACACCCACGCACTATTATTGCATTTCTGTTCAAATTCTTCACCCGGGCCGTCCAGGTGGGTGGGGCTGAGCTGAGACAGGGTGAGGACAGGGTGCAGCTCCGTTGGGGGGTCTAATAACAACCAGCAGATGAGAGGAGTGGACAAACACACAGGCCTCTCTGACTGAGTTGGTATGTAACTTAGGGCTGCTGGCTGCACATCTCTGCCTGAGCAGTGATGATGTCTGTGGCATATGTTGTTGCCTATTTTGCTGCCAAATGTTTCGATTCTCTCCAAAAGACATGTATGTTAGCCGAAGACTGCTCACTCTTCAGTCTGAATGAGTCGCAGTCAGTGTGCAGTCATCAAATATTTGTACTGCTTTGATAACTTGCAGCTTTTATGTGCTGTGCTTTCATTTAACCTGACGGATTTATGATCAGATTGAGTAAACAATAACAGATAACAATTTATTTAAACATGCATTTCATACAGTAAACCAAACCTTAAGTGCTCCCTTGAACACATGCCATGGTAGTTAATGCCAGCCTGTAAGTTAAGCATTGATTTTTTTTTGCCCACTTAGGCACAGTGGTAACAGGCTGCAAATACAATGGCATAACAACACTTTGTGAAGTTAACATGGTGACTGCTCGCAAACAAAAGCTGGTAAACACACATGCAGTGCTGTGCAACATTATCATGTATTTAAGATTAACACTCTCCTTTTAGCTTTGTTTTGGTTTCCTCCATCTCCTGACTCTTCAGCTATGTTCACCAGCTAGTCGCCAGGGATCTGTCTGCTATTCGCACAGAGAGGTTATGACAGTTGCTGCAGCTGAAAGAGCCAAACTGCTGAGAGCAATGACACTGAACCAAAACAGTAAAGTTTCAGGTCATTAAAGTACAAAAAAGTGCTGAAAAACACTAAGCTGATGTGCAGACTAGTGGAGAAGTTGCCGCTATGGACTCCATTCTTTGATAATATGACAGCTTTGACTGTACATTTCTTCCTTTCATTAATGCTTTGACAGAATACACCACTGTCACTGCGACCAAGCCTCTGAAAGCATCACAGAAAGAAAGAAAGAAAGAAAGAAATCATGACATGAAATCCAGCAATGTCCCTTTGAGTCCATCCACACATCTGCTGTCATAAGTTTGTTAGACTAAAACTTTTCACAGACCAACAACGCCAAACCAGCAAACATTTCAGCACACAGAGACAGCACCAAATATTTTGTGGTGCCGGCTTTATGAGTTGTGGAATGTCACTTGTGTGCTGGGTTGTTTGTTTGCCATAGCTGTGTGTGAGTGTGAGAGATTGTGGAAGGCTTGTTAAAATGTAATTAAGTTTAACTAATCCAAAAGTATCACACCCATGGTTTTGACCATTAGACTCATAAAGACTATTTTCTACTTACTAGTGTTTCCAGAAAGTCTTTCTTTACAGAAGAAGCATTTTATTGTTAGTTAAGTACAAGTATATGGACACATAAATGTGTTGCAGCAAGTTATCCAGAAGCACAGCTAGTCTTTGATGACTACAACGGCCTCACTCAAAAACAAACATGCCTTAGGGCTGCACTGCATTCACAGCCACAAAATCTTCTATCAGTGTAGCAATCTGTCCCGGGGTATCTTCTGTGATGGATTCTTTCAGTGTGACTGTCTTGCATGCCGCAAGATTTCTGGAGAGAAGCCCGACATGTCATTTAGGATTTCACACAACACAACACTATCTCATTGTATTGGGAACATAGCAAAAACAAACAGAGAAATACAAGGTTCACCAAATGCTGCTTCTTATAAATAAATTTTAAAGTCCACTACTTTGCTGCCCTACAACTACTGCCATCCGACCACAAGTGTACTGCCAGCATGTGACAAACAATAGGTTTTACTCCTTGTTACTCTCAATGATTACACAGACTGCTCCTGCTTGTTTTCCCTCCTTGTGGGCCACGACTTAGACATTGATCTGCTGCAAAGCACCATGGGAGCTGGTCGCGAGCGGTGCTAAACAGTCATAGTCAGTGCTTGCCTGATTGCTGTCTGATCCTGTGAGGTCAATGGGGGGTTACGTCCCGTGTGATTGGCCCGTGTGGATGCGAGTGGGTTGTGATTGACAGGTGGGAGAGCATATCAGGTGGTTGAGAGGGCAACACAAGCCAATGAAGGCCAGAGGAGGAAAAAAAAAGGGGGGGACAAGGCGGGGAGGAGGTGAGCCGGGCCTCTGAGGGGATTAACGTGGTCTGACAGGCTGGCTGGGACAAACACACTCACACACATACACGCAGCTTTGAGTGCGGGCTGCTCTGCTGAGCACACACAATACACTGCTTGTTTTAGAACAAGAGGAAAGAAAGAAAAGATAGATAAGAGAGAGGCCAAATCACAGAGAAGGAATGTGTAACTGACAGAGGCAAAGAGCAAAGAGAGAGCGAGATTATGGACCACAGGTGCTTCCCAACAAATGTGCTTCCGTGGAGAATGGAAGTCCTGCTGTGGTCCTAATGTGTATTCCATGACTCTTCCACGACTTTCCTAAATTACTTTTTTTTCTTTGTTTATTAAGGAGTGAACCGTCTGAATCCCACTGCAGCCTGGCTGAAAACTGTCTACTGCAATAAATCTTCAAAACTAGCTGAGAAATACCCTCATTACATGCAAAAAAGGAACAGATTTCATTCTGCTTTTAGGAATCCCTGACATTCCTCAATTTCCACTGAGAATCTATCAAGTTACCTGACCTTCTTTGACTGGAATTCTCCACTCAAAACCCCATTTGCATTCCTGGAATACCATGACCAGCAGGAACCCTGAAAACCATGATATATTACCCAACTGGATTCTCAAACACCCACACCCTCACTACAGAAACCATGCTGATGTGTTATTTTGGATTGCTTAGAGATGCTTCTTCAGGGAGCAGTTTAGCATATATTGATCAGAATCCGGCGGGCCATCACAGAAAATTAACTGCCTCCAAAGTAGAGCAGGGTTTCTGCAAGATTGACCAAGTTTAATTTAAGGCTTAAAGAACCTGTAAATTAAAGTAACAATCAATTATCTGGTAAATTTCGCAACCTAAACAAAATGTGTAAATAAAAACTGCAGAAGTCTGTGGACGACTTCTCCCTGAATGCTTTGCAATGAGACACCACAGCATTTTTAAGATTTCTTCTTAAGTCTTAACCTTTTTTAAGCATTTTCTTAGAACCTGCAGAGACTATGTAAATCTGTGTTTGGGAGACACTCAGTTGCTGTGTTATATTAGCTGGCATTTCAGTCTTGTGATGCTTCCTTTGTGTATAAACACAAAGCAGTCCAAGGTTGGGCTTGATAGCACATGCTAAAATGTGAAAAATACCTGTAATTACTTGTTTATTTACCACATAATAACCAGCTCCTGTTGCTACAGCTTAGAAACTACAACAAGCTTCCTTGGTTTGCACCTGGACGCAGAGACGTCAGTGCTTCAGTTAAGATTCTTCACCATTAATCAATTAATCATTTTGCTGCTAACAGAGTACCAAGTATTATCACATACATCGGCCTATTTTGGACGAACAGCAACTACATGACTTTTGTCAGATATACATTTACATCAGGGCGGCATGTTTTTCTGTGATATATATTACAATATGAAAAAATAAAGAAATTTCACCAAGTTGCTTAAATAACTACTTGGAAAGAATTGATCATTCTAGAAGACTGTGGTGATTTTGTAGTGGAGTGCATGTGCATCCAGAAATGAAAAATTAATTCTACAAAGGCTGAGAAAAGCAATTTGGGACCTTTCTCATGTGGTGTAACACGGTGAAAAGCGTCCAAAGTAGTTTTTTTTTCGCTTTGGACAGCATTCAGATCTGGCTTTGCAATCGTCTTACACAGCTCTGTGGTGCTGACTGAAACAGTAAAACAAATTAGTTGCGCAGCCTGGTGTAGCAGCAACAATCGTAACCACCGCTGGCAGAGTGCTGGGTTTCGGTCAACGTCATCCATTCTGTAGCCGAAATATTTCCATTCAATATTCCATACAACATAATGACATGCACCTCTTTTTGCAACCAAATCTTTCTTTTCAGTGTTTCTCTCCTGTTCCTCAGTCATTTCTCTGAGCACATGCGGAGCACAGACGTCAACAAACTCTGTGTCTTGTAAATAAAGGAAAAAAAACCCTTAAGTCATCGTAAATTATGTTCTATCAGGCAGATTCTCATGTAGATTAGACATGGGAAATGAGAACCATGCAAGTTTTCTTTTTGAACCAAAGCTGCAGCAAGATGCCTTCATACACATCTCAATTCTAACAGGACTGTTGCACATGCACACATCGCAATGTCAACGCTGAAACGATTTACTGTGCAGCTCTAATTTACATTTACTGATAATGAACACATCTTGATCTGAACAGTTCCCCCATGACCCAAATAGAGGCTCAATCACTGCACAGGAGGCTAAAGTGGACTTCCCAACATGCTGGAAGTAAACAGCGGTGATAAATATCCTGACTGTCCAGCGTGAACCCATCCTTCTCTTTAATAGGCAGCAGCCAATAGACCAAGGCCGGCCGCATTAATTACAGCTGACACAGTGAGCAATGTGGCTGTAAAAACATTAGATACTGACGTGGTAAAAAAATGCTGATAAAAGGATTTTTTATTGTTTGTCTTTTTATATTTAGCAATTTACAGCTACAATTTCCTTGACTTGTTTAAAAAAAAAAATCAAGCCTTCCTTATACGACTGAGATTATAGAGCGAAACGATGATTTGCCCGAATGAGCTGACCAACAGGCATGCAAACAACTGCCGTGGAATTGTAAGTTCACACTCTACAAAAAAATCATCTGAACCGTCTAAATACAGAAACGGCAGCATCACTCACTTACATGCTGTCAAATCGTATGACTAAAGTGCAGTACAGCACTAGTCCAGACTGAGTAAATATGACAACTTGTGAGCAGAGAAATACATCTACTTGCTACTGTTTAAATGACAAAACACCCAACCAGTGACAGACACTGAAGAGATTTTCATAGGACTGACTTTAGTATAGTGGAGAAGTGGAAATGAGCTGCAAGGTTACCCATCCAGTCATGTCTGTGTATTTATATGTGTGTGTGAGAGAGAGAGAGGTGGGCAGTAAGTCTGCTGGACAGGCTATAAGACTTGCAGTCGTGATCTTTTGCCCTGCTTCGTAATGAACCGCTGTGGTGCGATTACTCTCATGCGTGCACACACAGACATACCCACTGTTTGGCCATGAAATGTGACATGCAGCACATTTACAGCTTCATCTGGCCGGGCTGATACCGTGTACAGCAACAGGGACAACACAGGTGGACATGGACTTTCAGCCACATCCAGAGCTGGATCTATCTCAGGCCTCCGGCTGGATGTGGCTGGGACTGCAGCTATGCTACTGTGGAGTAAAAGCAGTCTGTGAGGCCAAAGGTTATAGTGGCAGCTAGAATTAAGACTCAGACCAAATTAAACACTGAAATGATCAAAACAAACAGCTGTTCTGCCCTCTCTGCATTGCACTGAGCTGATTTCTGGTTAGAAAAGCACAGAAGTGTGCTACAACATAAGCAGCTGAATTCAAAAGAACTGATACAGCGTTTCCACACGATAATGGAAGAAAGAAAACTGGAAAAAGTCACATCACTGCTAGCGATATGAGCTTTACACCTGCCTCTATATGTGTTTACATTTATCCAAGGAGTAGATAAGGGTGCATGTTCCTTTCCATCAACATTCTGTGTTCTGTTTGTCCTCCAAACTTTCAAAACCAAACTCAAAACTCACCAGTTCAGGACTGCTTACTCCCTCTCATCCTAATTTCACTGCTTTGCACATCTTTGTTGTTCCTTGTTTTATTCTTGTTATTGTTGTTTTTATTGTATAGTTTTTAATCATTGTGATTTTTATTCCCTTTTTTTAGTCCCCAAGTGTCCTTGAGTTTCATGAAAGGAGCTTTCAAATAAAATGTATTATTATTATTATTATTATTCTCTAACTACAGACAATAAAGAGTAAGTTCATGCTAATGTGTTTTTGTTTGAAAGCGTGAAACTTTTACTCCAATTACACCTGACTGTCCTTATTAGTCCAGCATTTTATAACTCCTAAAAATGACTTTAAAAAACTCTGCTAACCGCATTTTAGTTTGAAAGCTCCAGGACTGTGTTTTAGTCTTGGTGGGCAGAAGCTGAGACGATGATGTTGAAGATGATGATGCAGACATCCAGGTTCACTCTGAACGGGCCTCAACTGTCACTAGGTGCTGTTCCTTGATTTGCTGCACTCCTATAATGCCATCGTTTCCATCAGCTTTGACTACCAGTAGTTAATTCAACCACTGATAACAATTTACCGACATTACTGACCTTGTTGTCCCAGTTATCAGCTGTTGCGCAGTTCAGGAAATTTGTGGCCTTACTTTTCACCATTGCTGTTCTTCCTCCGTAGTATTTTCTGCAACCATACCACCAACTCGCATGCCCAGTGTACGTAATGGTTATGTGAAAGACGTTTCCAGGCGTGTTAGCATCCTCAGAGACTATTTCTGAAATGCAGCTAAAACATTTGTCTAGACGGAGATTGTTTTCTACTTTATAATGCTGTTTTAAAATAAAAACTTATTTGTGTGGATGTTGCCTGAGATGCCCCACCATGGTGCTTTGCCTTTCAACAAACTGCAACTTCAAACAAGCCCAAATGTGCAATTTAGGTCACCATAAAGGCTCAGGTGAGGTACAGTGGGCCCCTTTTCCTATGCAAACATCAACACTTTGATGTAGATTTAAATTTTGGTTTTAAGCCAGCAGCTTCAAAGTACCCACCTGCTACTCAGAGGACAGTAAATTGTGCAGATGCTGTTCACTTGTCAAACTAATTGGTAATGGTCACTTTAGCGTGTACTAAGAATACCTTCAATCACAACTGTGTTCGTTAGCGCACACTCTTTTGTACAGGCCTGTCAACTACAGCGTGTGAGTGTGTGAGAGGCCTCTTTTTTGAGCTCCAGTAGTCTGCGCTCATCACAGCTACAGCGTTACCATAGTGACGCAGCCAGCCAGCAGTCACATGACATGCTGAGGGAGAGACAGAAAGAGAGGGAGGGCATGGCCGATGAACAAACAGAGGAACAATGCAAACTGAGATAAATGCACACAGCGGTCAGCTACTGTATGTGTGTGACCTCATGGTACTGTCATTGTGGCTGAAGTCTCAGGTCTGTTAAACGGGCCTCCACTGTGCTGCTGGCAAACATGTTTCTAACAGCAGCTGCTGCTGAAAACAGGTATTAACCAAGTCGACACTGACTTTTCAGTCAAAGGCAGCTATGAGCCAGGCAGCAAATGTCTTCAAACCTTTTCTTCACTACGAACGAGACCCCATGCAATCAAGAAACGGTATCATCTTTCAACTGGGCATTTTAATTTCCTATGATACTCCGATTCCCAAACCTGTCAAACTAACACTGTGGCATTTGCTCCATCCAATAATGACTAACCTGCTCTATATGATCTACTCACTGCTTAGCATATTAAATGAAAAGTGACCTTTGCATACATGTAAAGAGGCCCACAGGGGAATAAGTGATGCCTATGTGACGGTTTTAATTAGAACTAAAACAATTAGACAGGCGATGAATCAGCAGTTGTTTTGATGACTGATTCATCATTTCAGCTATTTTTGAAGCAAGAGTAGCCATTTGATGGATCCAGCTTCTTAAGCTTGAGTTTTTCTCATCAGACAGTATTAGTAAACTCAATTTCTGGGTTTTAGATTGTTGGTCAGACAAACAAAGACTTTCGAAGATTATGACTTGAGTTCCAACAAACTGTAATGGGCAGTAAAACGTTGACCAAATGTCTAATTGTGAAGGTTACAAGGAGAATTGATAATGAAGTGTACTGTCAACCTCTTAACGTATATACAGAAGTATTTATCTCCTCTTGCACTTACGATCAATGTGCAAATCACTGATGTCAGTGGGAATTTGCAGTAAATTAAAAACCGGACATAGGTGTCTGGAAACTTTCTTTACTAGGAGTTCTCAAAACAACATAAAAAAAAAATTAAATCAACATTTATTGTCATTGAGCTGTACATACAAACGCAGTGCAGGCAAAATGAAAGGGCGTTTCTCTAGGAATCCCAATGAAGAATAAAAATAAGAGCAGATATTTAAACACACACCACGCACACTTTTACGTACATACACACATATATCCCTGAGACGTCTGCAGCTAAACTGACAATGAAATGAAATGGACATTGGAATTGTCACTGTTTAAGTGTTCAAGTAGTCCAAACTAGCAGCTTGCATTAAAAGTGCCAGTTAAAGTGCTACTACTATTACCATCTAAAATTCTACATATCACAAGATTTCATCTATTTTGCCCACGTCCCAGTAAAAACAGCAACGATTAGCTTTCGCACCCGTCATGAGATTGCTATGCTTGAAACAAAAACCTTTGCCAAGCAAACAACTAGCAATTAGCATATCCTCTACATACAGAACCAGATGTGATAACAAACACTATAGATGTTTTA
The DNA here is from genome assembly GCA_024666655.1 of Dascyllus trimaculatus. Lineage (NCBI taxonomy): Eukaryota > Metazoa > Chordata > Actinopteri > Pomacentridae > Dascyllus > Dascyllus trimaculatus. Next base: position 7,101,594 of record CM045455.1, on the reverse strand, counting down.
ACAGCAACAAATATTCAACCTTACTCTCGTTGTTGAGAACACAGGTTTTAAACAAACGTTGAAAGCAATCGAGCCCCGTTACCTAGTCCTCTCTCATCTGCATTTCAGTCAGCATGTCATAGTAGCGCTTTACAAACAAACACAATGTCTGCAACTAAACCAGCGCATCTGCTGTCGCTCTCATGAAGAATACATCTAGAGCTACTGAGAGTTACCTGACAGCAACGGCACAGTTCAAGTAGTGGAATGAATATTATGTATGTTTTATTTGAGAGAATACTTGTGTTGTGCATTCGTAGAGTGAGGCTGAAAGCTGCTAATGTGAGTACAAGTAAAGTGCAGTTTACTCATAGTTAATTCTTTGAGTGCTGCACCTCAATGGATATTTGCGTTGCTATTTTTTTATTTGAGAGAATATTTATTTTGATTTATTTTTACTGGTAGGTTGCAGCCAGTATTTGTAGTATTGGCAGACTTTTTAAAAAGCCGCAGCCATGGAGCCACTGGTGGGAAGAGTTATTCTGGAGATGCAGAATCTGGAAATAGTTTGTAAAATAAAAGAAAATCGGATCACGCATCACGCTGAAAACAACACAGTCATTCCAGCTAGACGACAGGAAACACACTATCTCCACGAAACACACACTTCCTGTTCAGTTTCCTGCTTCCTGAGCAGCAGGGAAAGGGAGAGAGTGGCGGCTGATGTCACGGCGAGTCCGCTTACATGCTGCGTTTCTCAGCACATGGGAAAGAAGGTGGACACGAGCTTCCTGCTAGTAAGTACCTTTCACCTCAAATTATAAGTACTATGGGAAAGTAATGTCTTCCTGAATTTTAACATGATCAGAAGAGACCAAAGACATTTTCTGACAAAGATTATTTCTATGTTTTTGTGGTTCAGCCTATGACTAGAGTCAAAAAAAGCAACATAAATGCACCCCAAGCCTCTAGTATGACACTTCACTGCATAAAGAAATCAAATAAATACTTTCACCGTCTGTCATCCTGCCGTTTATTTCCGCATATGAAGAAAAAAGTAACCATATGCTGCTGCTGCTGCAATACTAGCCAGTGAAAGTATTGTGCTGGAAACCATTGACCAGATGCGGCCACTCCTGCCATAAACCTGCACCCTATAGTCTCCTGCGGATGTCACAAACCACCAGTTTCTAAGTCTCTCCACCTCTCTGGGCTGCAGCACAGATGTAATGCTGGGAACGTCATCGCATACTAACACATTGTCATCATATACAACACTTCTATACATAATGGAGCTAAGGAGTTTATTTAAAGCCATACCTATACAAGCCGAATGCATTTTTAATCATGCAGTTTTACACCTTACTCTGTTCTGCTGCTAACACCTGCATCTTTTAAAGACGGCTGTATTTTATTTAAAGTCAACCTTCCAAGTGTAAGAACTTTCCATTAAAATAAGAGCAAATGGGTGGGAGGTTACATGAACAGCTATACTTCAATCTCACATGTGACTTGTGTTGTTCTGTCACAGCAGACTAATTACAGGCAAAGCTGACGTTAAGTGTTGTTGCTATGTCATCTGAAGAGACAAATTCAGGACATCTAAAGACTAAATTGAATCCATTAGCAATTCTGACAACTAAAAAATCCAAACCAGTGTAACAAAAACCAAAATCAGTCCATGTCTGACTAACGGACACTTACAGAATTCATTCATCTATATGATATAATGTAAAGAAAAGTGTGCATTAGTAGACAAGACTTTCTGCTCTGGTTACCTAAGCCGATACAATACAGAGAAAATATCTGTCGTACTGTATTAAGCCTGTTGTTCTCTGTGGGGACATGATGCCTGCAGCTTCGACTAACAGTGGCCAAATGAAGGTAAAAGTATATAACATGATGTAATATTTGCTTTATTTCTAGCTCTGCTGCAACTTAAAAGCTCTATAAAGGCTATTTAAAGCATTTATTTCTCTTAAACATCTTAAATTTAGCTTGAATAATTCAGATCTAATAATAATTCTCTATCTTTTTAAGCTGCTGCAGGGACCCCACTTTGGGATCAGTAATCTGCAGGCAGTAAAGTCAAGTCAGTGTGAGTGTTAGCAAAGTTGGAAACTTAGATATGGATAAGCATAACTTATTCTGCAAATACTGCACAGCCTGCTGAGGTTTAGAGGGATCACTGCACAACGTAGGTGACGTGGAGGTGCAGGAGGCCTTTTTCAATGCAGGATCAATTGAGAACTGTACAAACTAAATAGCTGCTGTTCACATTCTTAAGCCTTTGTTTAGCTGCTCGGGAAGAAAGTGAAAAACTTCCCTGGGTCAGCACTCAGGACAAGTGGAGGGACTTTAAAACTGTCTTACCTGCATTACACAAATATAACAAATACTTCAACCCATCTCACTTTGCCTCGTCCCCACAAGAAGCGGCTTTTGAAAACATACAACCTGATGCTCATGATTCAGCACACGCATGAGGAAAATCACGCTTATAAAGAAAGCAGCCACTGAACTACAGCTTCTAACTGCCCCCTGCGAAGGAAAATGTCAACATAATAAACGTCAGACCCTCCTGATTAATTGCAATGTTACATGCAGTTGCCGGCTCAAAGAGTGCTACTACCTGCTAATTACAAGACTGTCACTGTCACTTCCTTACACCTAATTGTATTGCTAGACGCATGCTGGCTGAGTGCACAGTGTCTGAACTCTGAGAGTACATTTGTAAGGCGATATGCATCATCTACTCTCTATCATTTATCTACAATTGTCCCTTGCTCCAAATGCAAGGTCTGCTTGTCCTGTACAATGTGTGTCACTGTACTGTCAGTGTTTTAGATATGTGCCTCCAACACTTTTGTTTATGGTTTAGCTACACGGCATGTACTGGAGCTTATTCTCTATATTACAGGTCATGAAGAAGTGGTTTATAAACTGAACCCACTTCCAAATTTATAAAAACTTGCTTTTCAGTTCTGACCATTGCTCTCTAAAACATTGCTTTGGATCTGCTGGGCTTGTTTCCATATCAAACATTAAATTCAGGGAAATCTTGTCAACAATTTTTCCCTTTATGTACAATTTCAACAGCACAATGAGCTGCAGAAAGATTCTTGCAGACGCTGTGCTCACAATCTTAAAAAAAAAGTATAATGCTTCTCTTCACACAGGACTGACACCATCATTTTAGGTGGTATGTAGCAAATTTAACAATGCTTTTACAATGCTAGCTTTTTGAACGGCAATTGTCTGAGCTCGATATAGGAATTAAACATCATTTAAAGCCGAGCATGGTGCAGATGCCTGTATATTCCATCCCCACCATATCACCACATCACACTAAAACCTAGAGGGAATGTAAATGACCAGATCTCCACCTTTTCATTATGTTCACTTATAACTAAGCAGTGTGTGAGCCAAGTCAGTCTATATACAAAACTGAAACAAAGCAAACTTTCCCACAGTCTTTTTATCCAAATAAAATAAACCGTTGATGTGAATGCGTTTGAACACTGTACAACTATTGTGCCAGGCCCAGTGTTTATTGAATCTCTGCCCTCTGTGAGTCCCCACGTGATTCAAGTACCTGTTATGAAATAATGAGCCCCACCATAAGTCTCACAGCAGGACTTATTCAGTTTGGGTTTGCAAGATTAAAAAGTTTGAGGACCTTTGCTCCAGACTAATCAGTCAACCATGGCTAATCTAATCACACGAATGATCTCACTGCTCTCAATGGCAGGTTGGTCTGAAATTCAGAAATCTAACAACGTAAATTATCAGATATTCTGATCTTGTGTGGCAAATCAAATGTAACACATCATAGATTATATCATACATTTTTATATCTAGCACAGCGCATTACTCCTAAGTGTAGCTCTGCTTGAAGTCTAGACAGTTTGAAGGACACTTGTGCAGCTTGGGGGCTCTACCAGCTGACATATGGGCAGGGCGTGGTGTGGCAAGGAAGGCCACGCATCTGCTTACATTTAATCATGTTCTACTGGACTACACTCTAAGCATGCTCCGGCAGCAACGCTGAGGCAATGCTCCTTGTGCACTGAGAGAATTACAGCCTTGAGAACTTCTGGACAGGGTTAATCATTGCTCACAGAATGGGGAGATTGTGTGTGTGTGCAGTACACAACTCTGGCCAACGGCTGGCCAGCTTCAATCCTGATAAATTAATCGGCTCAAGAAGAGGAGAGGGGACCCTGTGGCCCCCCTACACCCTTATCCAAGGAGAGGTGGGGGTGGGCTCTTGCCCGCCTAAAAACACTGCAGCTGACACAATCACAGTTGTAGCTTTAAATCAAAACTACTTGGCCGTGAGATGCTCCAGTCAGGGGTAAGGTTAGATGGATATTGACTAACTTGTTAAGGACTACTGACATCATCAAACCTAGCTGCTCTCTGGTAGCTAGCTAGCTCAGAGCCTGCAGGGTGGAGTTTCTTATCCTGTCATGTTATTAGTAAACAACCTGATTCCAGACAGGCGATTTAATTACAGCACTGCTCCTCAATATGTTGCAGGGTCAAATTATTGCTGGTCAAACAAGCAGCTCGCATCAAGCTAGCTAGTGTAAGGACAATGCAGGACGACATGACATGGCCAGTGTATTGCACTGTCAGGGGGACTGTGTTGTGGCTTGTAGGCTAACAGCATTCGCTCTTTGTGTGCCCTACCGGGTGTGAGCATTTACACCTAGCTTGTTGCTAATACTTTAAGCTTTTATCTATTTGCCCAACGTATCTAACAGCCTCACCGTGTTGCTGGGTTCATTAGCCATTGCAGGCACTGCTGCACACTTGCTACACGCAACACACACAGCTAACACTGGCGTAGCTGGATGTATCACAAGTTTGGGCTCTCATTAAAATACTAAGGATATGCAGGGACGCCAATAAATAGGCGAGACTATTTCTTTTATTTAAGACAATGACAGGGTTCCTGTTTGTTCTACAGGTAATGAGCTTGCTAACTAGCTAGCTCTAGCCCCATTACGTGCCGTTCCCTCTTGTATTGGAGATAACAACACGCCGAACTCCATTCAAAATCTGGCTATTCATTCTCAGGCTTTCCTATCGCACACATACACGTCTCCAAGAAAACAATACAATATATTTAATAAATTGCTGATATTCACTTCACTTCGGCATATTTATTATTCATAAAACACAAACTGTTTAAGTAAGCTGTCAACTTTAAAAAATATTCTTGATACTTCCCAAAATACAGAGTTGTGGGCGGCAGCTAGTAGCTAGCTACGTTATTAAATGTTCATTTAGAAACAGGGAGACATTTACCTACAAACAATGTTGAACATGACAGTTAAATAATTTACCTAGTTAGTCGCCATGAAAGGCCAAAGATTAAGTTAATATCAAAGGCCCCGTGTTGTAGGATGTGTGTATGCTAGGATGTAGTAAATCGTCAGATTTTTCAATGGAGTCTGGCGTTCATTCTCTCCGTGCACGTAAGGGGACTTACCACCGAGTAAACCAAGTAAACCACGCTGCCCACAACAGCTTGGCTTTCAACATTTCCAACACAAGTGTCAGCCAGTGGTAGCTTTACGTACTCCCAGTCCCCCAGGAGGGGGCCTGCGGGTCCGCGGCCTCTCCTGTTACTACAGGCTGGTCTCCTACCTCTGTCGGCCGGCTGATCTCGAACAGGTCGAGCCGGTTGGCGTTCCAGTGGTTGATGATGTCGGCCAGTTTCCTCCTCTCCTCCTCCCTGCTCCCCGACATGGTGGACAGCCTTTGTGACCCTCTCCAAGCGTCTGTGCTGTTGAATAAAACTTCCCGTAACGTTAGTCCACAGGAGGAGAAAACGCCGCCCAGAAGCCAAAGGTTCAGGTGTGTTTTATCGCCACTACTTCGTGTGGTCTGTCTCTCTGCTCACCGACCGACCTGCTGTCTGATCTGCTTCTGCCTCGCGTTCCCGGTGCGCCTCTGCGCGCTCCCGCTGTATGTCTGTGAACGCGCAGCACTGTTAACTGTTTGAGATCCAATAAATGTGATTCATGACGCTGCTTTCCTGCACAAAGGGTCACTAATAAGTAGGCTACTTAGGCTAGTAAGCAGGATTACGTCAATATGTGTCAGTTAATTAAGCTGGCCATTTTGAATTAACCTGCTAAACGATTTATCCTCATAAATGTTTGATATCTGCAAATCTGACGCTCTTTGATGGAATCTCACAATTATTCATCTTTTTATTTTTTATTTCCAAATTAAAAACGCAGTTATTGTAGAAGATATGATGTGTACACAAATAAATATGCAGATATACATTGATTTGAAGTAACCAGAAGCTTGTATAGGTACGGTAGAAGGCTAAAAGGTTACATTAAATGAAAAATAACAAACAATGGAAAACAAATATCCATACCATTGTTTTTATTGTGCCCAATTGTTTTATATATATTTTTTCCATGTAATGCACTTTGAAGCTGTTTTTGAAAAGTTATATTATGTTATATATTAAATCCTTTTTGTTATATGATACTCAGAAAACAGAAACAACAAGACAGGCAGATTAAACCATCCTGCCTTGTCTGAAATGGTGCTGTGTACTGATAACTCTACTGGACAGGCTGACATGATTTTTCATAACGTCATGCTGAATATTTGGCATCACAGTGACAAAACAAAACTTGTTTCCATGTTGTTTTTTGGGTTCAGGGTCATGATTTTGATTTTGATTGTCCTGGATGGGTGCTACTGTCTTCTAACTGGGGTTCGACAGATCATCTGTGTTTGATATCAAGGTTTCCATTTATACTGCAGATTATATTAGCTGGAAATATTGGTTATTGGTTTGATATTGTTTTGCCAGACCACTACTGTAGATAAGCAATAACAGTAATGACTGTCTGATAAAATAAAGGTTGAATTAAAAAAACAAATAAATAAAAGTTTGCCTATTGTTTTTGCTGCACAAATATACCACGCAAATGTCATTACAATTAGTATTGAATGAATTAGTAAAGACAGAATGGTGAGTATGAATAAATATTTTTATATATCATGCATACGGTTTAATTCATTAGAGCTGTAGCAGAGGAGTCTTTTCTGTTGTCTCCAATAACAGCTTTAGCCAGCAGGTGCTAAATGCCATGATCTATCTATCTATCTATCTATCTATCTATCTATCTATCTATCTATCTATCTATCTATCATCCATTCACCAACCCATCTATCCATCCACCCATCCATCCATCCATCATCCATCCATCCATCCACTCATTCATTCATCCATCTATCATCCATCCATCTATCTATCTATCTATCTATCTATCATCCATTCATCAACCCATCCATCCATCCATCCATCCATCCATCCATCCATCCATCCATCCATCCATCATCCATCTATCCATCCATCTATCCATCCATCCATCCATCCATCCTTCCATCCATCCATCCATCCATCCATCCATCCATCATCCATCTATCCATCCATCCATCCATCCATCATCCATCTATCCATCCATCCATCCATCCATCCTTCCATCCATCCATCCATCATCCATCCATCCATCCATCCATCCTTCCATCCATCCATCCATCATCCATCCATCCATCATCCATCCATCCATCCATCCATCCTTCCATCCATCCATCCATCTATCCATCCATCCATCCATCCATCCATCCATCCATCCATCCATCCATCCATCCATCCATCCATCCATCCATCCATCCATCCTTCCATCCATCCATCCATCATCCATCCATCCATCATCCATCCATCCATCCATCCATCCTTCCATCCATCCATCCATCTATCCATCCATCCATCCATCCATCTATCCATCCATCCATCCATCCATCTATCCATCCATCCATCTATCTATCGACCAATCTATCTATGCCAATTCACCAGTCTGTATAATATATTAATCTTATTTCTATAGTTTATTGTTTTCAAAAGAATCGTTTCTGGAAATTTTGGTAAATGTGGAAATTCACAGCAGCAAAGGGAATTTTCTCAGCCCAGTGAATAACTTTCTAAGGCACTTTTTCTCCTGACGTAAGTGACCACACACACTCAGTCACACACCTACATTTTTGGGATGGATAAGCCATTGTCTGCTAAGTGATAACCTGTGTCACTGCAGGTTTGTCCTTCCTGTGGACGCACTCCTCATAATCGGGCCTGTTTCCCTGTTTCCTCTGTGTGTGTGTGTGTGTGTGTGTGTGTGTGTGTGTGTGTTATTGGAGGACTAATGCCATGTGCATGCGTATGGCAGTGCGCTCCATCCATGTAAACACCAGCTCTTATTAACACACAGTTGTCAGTGACTCTGAAAGGTCACCAAATATCAGGCAGATACATGGGAAATGTCAGGACCATGGTGGTGATCACATCGACTGAAATAGCTGGGATACAGCAGCGGTTAGTCATGTGAGCCTCCCACCTACTCTCCCAGACAGCAGCCCCGGCTTCTTATAAACACGTTAGTCACTGTGCCCGAATTTGTGGGTGTTGGTCTGTAATGGATGAGTGCTGCGTTGACATCATGTGTGAGTAATGAATGAGAGTAGACGTTTATCAGAGCAGCTGATCTAACAGTACACAGAGGACTGAAGCAAAAGGTAAACAACAAAGAACCTAGAATAATTTAAGTTTAGCTTAAGAGTTATCACATACTACTGACGCTTCCCTCTTTCACACCACTACAGGGGGAAGTGTATCTGTGTAAATGCACCTTCAGAGGCACCACATTCATCTGACAGCTATAGTTAGTCTTTTGCTCCAGTTACATTTTACTCGCTGTAGGCTCATTTTTCACTGCAGTATAAAGTCCTGCACCTCTGTGGAAACAGCTCAACCACTGCTAGAAGTAGACAGAACTCAAAAATGTCTTCTGAGCAGCATAACAAAATTAAAAATGGCACAAATCATAAAAAATCAGCAACTGAATTTCAATCATTTGTTTAGCAGGTACTGAAAAAACCCTTTCAAACGTCCAAAGCTGATACCAATACTGGAAAAAAGGTGGTCCGACGTGCAATAAATATGTTACTACTTAAATTTTTACAGTCTCTATAATCTAAGAATTAACTCTAGGAGGATGTTTCACCATGCTGAGTGTATCTTCCAACAGCTTGCTCCTCTGTATACTATATTTGAGCCATGCTGCTTTAATCTTATTGACCAAGAATGTTTATTTTGCCTTTCAGCCTCTGTTGTCTTCTCCTCTCTGCTCTGTGTAAAAGAACTTTGCAGTTCGGCAGAAAAGTCTCTGAATTTTTGGCCCCTCATTTTTGGTCACAGCCGAGTCAGTCGCAGCTTCTCGGTAGCATTGAAGAGCGCGGGTTTTTATTCACCCAGGAAGGCTGCTTAGTTTTGCTTCTTTTGAACATAATATAGGTTGAGGTGAGTAAACTCTCAGCTGTTTGTTCATTCAGCTCATTATAATAACTCAAAATGCCTCAAGATCTAAGAACTCAAGTTCCAAAGTGAAAAAAAATCACATTTTAAGTTCAATTAAATAGAAATTAGCAAAACGCAACCACTTACATTCAGTAAATTATTTATATATTTTTAAAAAAGCTGATTTAACTAATTTCCTCTATGATGTTTAACAGTGTAAATACCCTCTATACATGCTAAGTTCAAGTATAGCAACAAACGTCTCCAGATTCTATTTCCACTAATTCTTGCTGAACTCATTTGACATCAACAGCAGAAGTGAGAAACCACAACAGGAAACCAGCTTTACCAGATAGCCTTACCACTTCCTGTATCTCTGATGTCATCGCAGTTTCAGCACACACACACACACACACACACACACACACACACTGCGAGGTTACAGTCATAAATTGCACTGATTGTCGAGAATGTACACCCTATACAGTTGCTGCTACCAGTTTAGACATTTTTTATCAGTGGGCAGCTCCAGTAACTGGAAGAGTCACTTCAGCTGTCAGCTTCTGATAAACAGCCAGTGAGATCATTTGTTTTGATCCTGCTCTGCTTTGCATTTCACACACTCACAGATAAGAATCACATGCCGCTCCGATGTCCTCGTCCTCCCGAATACTTATCAGTTATTTTGTCTTCTACTCTGACCACAACTACCCACTGTAATCTGTTATTTTTTAAAATGAACTGTGATAACATCTAGTTAGGCTCATCTTACTTACAGTAACTGCATCTTAAAAGTTAGACTGAAGTTAGAAAGATAAAACGTCACTACAATAAGCAGCCACTTGAGGATGAAGGAGGAGCAGCTCAGCATGTATAGTTAGTGTATATTATGCTCATGGACCTTAGTTAGTCAGAGTATCTTGTTACAGATGTGGCTCTATGGGTGGCGGTATCAATCTGACGGTCCACCACTTTGTTCCACGCTGAAGACTCTCAGAAGCCACAGGATGAATTGCCGTGAAGTCTTTTACAAGTGTTCGTGGTCCTCAAAGGATGAATTTCAGTGACGTGGGAGATTCAGAGATTTCTGTGGTGACGGAGTTTACAAGGTGGATTCTCATAAAATTTCTTTCAGACATCCACGATCACTTATTGATGATTTAAAATTGTTCCATCTGCCAATATCAGGTGAGATATGCAGCAGCTACTTACGGATGGTGTAAGTTAGCGGGTCAGAGGCGCAGCACAACAAAGCATGAAATATAGATTTATTTACAGTGATTTAAACTTACAACTTTAAACAGGAAGTGATATGTAAGCAGAAGTAACACACAGAATGCTGGAATGAACAAAATGCACCCAAGAGAGTCAACTACAGGTTGGAGGTATGAAGCCAGATCGAGATGTGGTTGGTTCAGGAACTAACCAGAACTTGGTGTGACCAAGCTAGGACAACAAGTGCTGGACTACAGTAAATAAAAAGCGCATATGATGCCACATAGACTATTGCCGAACCGGTGGACTGTACAGAGTGGATGAAGCACACAATCACAAGATGCTCACACAACACTAATCTTGAACCCACGAGACTCAGGGGGTAAGAGAGGGTGAGGGTTAGAGAGGCGGAGGAGGTGTGTAGAGTGACCGGAATGACGTCCGGGCAGGTGCAAGGCCCTGAGGGTTTCTGTGGTGGAATCCAAATAGAACCAGATTGGATTGAGGAGAAAGAACTGAAGCTCAGTGTCCGGCAAGCAGACGGGATCTTGGCAGGGGTGGTCGCAGACTGTCAACGTAGAGAAACATGAGTGAGTAAGAAGCATTAAAACAGAGACACTAGAAGCAGAACACTGACTTGAGCTGACTAACTGGGTTGTTCAACAGTCCAGCACCTTGTAGTCGTCTGAGCCCGGTTTATATGAGGAGACTGATGAGTTTCAAGAGACGATCACACCCTGCTGCAGGTGTGTTCACTCAGGTGATTATCCGATAACCTGCACCTGCCCGCATTCCACCAGCAACACCTCACTCATGCAGGTACCCCTGACTGCAGTGTGCAGTTTGGGGCGGGAACTCAACACTCAACGTAAGCATGCTATTTGGCTGAATCTAACATTTGACTCCGCCGAGGACATTGCCTGCATGTAAAACGAGTGCCACCTTATGCTCCTAGCGTAGTCACAAACCTGTATTTGGTTCCACTCTGAATTGCATTAGATATGCACGTTCCTGAAGGGTGAGGGTTAGGGTGAGGGTGAGGGTGAGGGTTAGGGTGAGGGTTAGATTGTCACCAAACTGTTGCAAAATGAAGTAAAGTTGAACGTTGAGCTTCCGCCCCGAACTGCACACTGCAGTCAGGGGCTTCTCCACTCACACACACCTGAGGGAGAAGGGAAAGGAGGGAGAGAAAACAGGAAGTGGCTTCCCCTACACTGAGATGGAGGTGGCAGGCATGACAGCTGGGCCTGTAGCAAAGTATCAGTGATTAGTCCTGGGGTATGTTGAGCACAGTGGGCCAATATAACATTCAGAACTTCCTACTGTATTTGGGCACCATTGATGGAAATCTTGTACAAAGTTCCACCAAAAGTCCTCCAGCGACTACCTCAGTTACAACTCTTTTAAAAATGAATTAAATGTGATGACGAAGAATCTCCTCATAGAACATTAGTCTTCAGCACCATTTGTTATCCTGCAGTGCAGACAGTCTATGTGGCTGCAAATTTTGCGCTTCAGAGGTGTCCACAAGAACCCTCAAGGACCCTGAGGGACTTGTTTGAATAACAAAGTTTACATTTTGTGCCTTTGCAGACCCTTGTAGACATATGGAAAGCAGGAATTGGTCTTTAAGTTTGTTACGTACCCAGCAGTCTGAATCCCTGCTTTTGAGACTGCTATGGGCACACTGCAGATTCAGGATGGAAATACTCAGCCGTGGTGTTGACTGCTTGTTTCGCTCATGATGTGTCCTCCAGCATATAAAAAAAACACCATATGGACATGTTAGCAAGGTCAAAAGCTTGATTTTCACCAGAGGGGGGTCTTTAATGCTAATTAGCTAATGTTAGCATGCTGAGACACTTAACTTAAATGGTCAAAATGATCAACTTTACACATGCTAAACAACATAAGTGTAAGGATTTTAAGCATTTTGCTCAAAGCACCACTGCTGGTATTGCTGCAAAGCTTCACCGTGGATGACAGTCTTTGCTTCGGTGTCAAAGTCTGAATGTCTGCTTTAATCTTTTATGTATTCCACAAAGACACTTGCCACCGAAGCGTTATTTATAACAGTGAGCAGGGTAGAGCGAGACCTGACCTCTTGCCTTTGTATTTCATTATGGGTTTATGAGCAAAAGGGTTTCTCAATCTCAGCCCACTCCCTTTAATTTATCATCATGAGTGAGTGTGTGTGTGTGGGCGCATAGTGTCGTCTAAAGGGTGTTAAATATATTGCCATCGCAGTGCGTGGTGACCTTTTTAATCATCACTCAGCTTTGGGGCCAATATTAAAAAACACTGTTGGGTTAAGTGAGCGATATAGAGAAAGACAGAGAGATCTGAGGTGGGGGTCATGGATGATAATCAACGAGCATCTACAGTGGGCGTGTCAGATGATAAAAATGGGTGGAGCAAGATGGAACAGAAACAAAGCATGAATAATAAAAGCGCTTGTTTTTAGAAATACAGAAACCTTAAGAAGACAGATGAGGTAGGGGAGGCGGAGGGATGAGGAGAACATGTGCAGGGAGACTATCAGACAGGATATGACATTTTGTGAGATCAACATCTGACCTGCAGCTTGACATTGACCAACTGTTCATCTCTCACTCAGAAGAGCACATTAAACTCCCAGTTACAGAGGGAAACTTCACCTTATCAGACCTTTCAGTTAACAAGCAGCACCCCTGGTGTAATCTTTATCCTGCTGATTTGTAATAGAAGAGAGAATATTTTAGAGGAGGACGGTTTAAGTAAAGTGAGTCTAGATTTTTATCAGCAGACACGTTTTAGAAAGCTAAGAAGGAAAACGTCATAGGTGCTCAGACAGTAGCTGCATCGGGAGAAAGAAGGCTCTGAACTGAATTCAGAATCAGCTTTTCCTCCTGAAAACGTCAGTGAAATCCTAAACTGGGCAAAATAATAGGTAAAATAAACTTTACTAGGTGCTACTATGGAGTGTATTTGTACAAAGAGCTGCAGTGTTCAAATACGACACCTGTCTTGACCAGGATGCTCTTGTAAAAGATGCTCTTAATCTCTGTGAGACGTTTATACCTTAAAAATAGGTGAAATAAAAATATAGATCGATGGAAATGTGGATAAAAGAGCTTTTGAGCAGTGCTGGACTGGAGAGACTGACATATATTATCAAGGGCAAACAGACAGACATTTCTTAGGCTCTGGGAACCGCAACTGTCATCAAGGATATACAAATTGACTTTTTTCTAAAATGAAACTGTGGAAATCAGCATTTGCTAATTTAATTTATTTTGTCTACTTGTGATCTAGTTTTGATATGGTCAGATGATGTGGGTATGGGTGTGCATGCGGGATAAATGTGTGTTCATGTTATTGACTGTTCTTGTTTTTAAAAATGACAATAAATATATTGTGAAAATAAAAATATAGTCAGACAAAAACAATAAACGTATTTTCTCATTTACTTCTGTGTAGAATTCAGAGTAAACTCAGGAAACCAGAATATGGACCAGACTCACTAAAGAACTCCTCAGCTTAACACCACATTTGCAGCTTTCCTTATGTAAATCAATGATTGGTGATTGCTTCCACGTCTTTGGGCTCATCAGGTGGGAACCTCCCTTTAACGCTGTTTCATCTAGTTGGTCCCACAACACCTCCAGGAGGCTGGACAGTGATCACTGGCGTCCCAGAGTCACTCCCCTAATGCCAGCCATCACCACTCCTCACCAGAACACTTGTTTCTTTAGCCTACACGACCACAAACAGCCTCAGCCTCTCACCAACTGCACCAAGAAAAGCGGAGTGGGGATACAAACCCTGGTTCAGGTAGGGGATTAAAGAGGTAGAGTTAAAGATGAAAGTAGGGATGGATACAGACCCTGGTTCGGGTAGGGGGTAGTGAAAGTATAGAGGGTGCTGCTGCATAGAATAAACTAGCAGATTCAGCAAACAAACGCACCTAAGTAGCCATACAATCTCAGTCACACAGGTCATACTTTGCTCTTGAACAAGCCTCACCTCTCCTCCAAGAGGCTTTCTCAGACTGGTGGGGAGTCTCAAGTATTTATTCTCACACCCAAATCACACAACTCATAGCCCATTAACTACCCAGAACTACGTGCCTGGAGGTGTGAATGGAGGTGAAAGTGCCTGGGGAGGTGCCTATATGTAGGAGAGATTAAACATCTGGTCCATAAGAGCCTGGCACAGCACAGGGGGAGTCAGCTCCTCAGAACAAGACTCAGCAGTCCACCTGCATCTAAAGGACTGGAAACACTCCTTTAAAGACAGCAGTGTTCATATCCTGGACAGAGAAGACAGATGGTCTGAGAGAAGCGTTAAAAAAACATTTGTGTCAAACGAAAGCAGTCATCTCTAAACAGAGCAGGGGGGGTCTAAGATACCACTTATCAGACACTTATAATACAGTCCTGAGATCCCTCCCTAGACGGATTCACAGTTAACACCTAGAGGCTTGGGGGTTCTGGTGTTTTAGGGGTGAGAATAAATACCTGGGACTTCCCACGAGCCAGTTAGAACTAAAGAAGCTTCTAGGATGACAAGAACCAGAAAAAAAGAGAAGTCCACCTTCTGCTGAAGCGCCTAGGATTTCTTATAGTTGTTTATCCATGTTTGACATATATTCTATTCACTTTAACACAATGGAGGTGAAAGGAACCAAATCTGTGGTGATATTCTTTTGCACAACATATCTTCATATTAAAACATAACAAAACTGTAATATTATAAATTAAAATGCATATACATGTCAGGAAATTTGTTCATCGCTTTCTTGTCCAGAGATAGACAAGTGAATAATTAGCTTAGCTTAGCAGAAACACTGGAAGCAGGGAGAAGCAGTTAATTCCTGTTAACCATCTCCTGGCTCCGGTTTCGATGCTCAACACACAGACATGACACTGGCACTGATTCTCTCATCTGTTTCTAAGCATAAATGTAAATAGGTGTATTTTCCTGAAGGTAACAGTGAAATTACTGACTTTAATTTCTCTTCTAAACACATTTTTCAGCTCCTGATTTATCGCAGGGGCTGCATGGTGGCTCGATTGTTAGCAACGTCGCCTCACAGCTAGAGGATTAACTGGTTCGCATCCCGGTCTGGGATCTTTCTGTGTGGAGTTTGCATGTTCTCCCTGTGCATTGTGGGCTTTCAACAGGTTCTCCAGCTTCCTCCCACAGTCCAAAGAAATGCTGAGGTTAATTGATGATTCTAAATTGTCCGTAGGTGTGAATGACAGTGTGCTTGATTGTGTGGCCTTGTGATAGACTGGCAACCTGTCCAGGTGAACCCTGGCTTCACCCTGAATCAGCTGGGATAGGCTCCAGCACCGCCGCCGACCCTACAGAGGATTAACTGGTGTATAGATGATGAATAGGTGGTTTATCGTAAGAAAACCCTGCTGTCTGTGACTCCTCCTTATCACTGTAATTCATTCAGCTCATCCAGCCTGTTCATCTGGACTGCCTTCATAGTTAGAAACAACTATACTATAACATGCACTGATTCTATACGTAAAACTAAATTTGCTAATAATAGTTACTAAACGTATCCTAAATTTAAAAAATGTAATTCTATAACCAAATTCAATTTTAAATGCTGCAAATGAGATATTTTTTGAAGAAGCAATAATACAGTGCATATTACACTGCAAAAATGTCAGATCTAACCAACTGTAGTAATCTTACATGTTGATTTTAAAATAATAATTATAATAATAAATTTAATTTGTTGGCGCCTTTCTGAGCTCACAAGGGCGCCTTACAATAAAAGATGCAAAAAATACAAATAATAAAACATTAAAAATAAAAAAAATACATGACAGAGAACTAAACCGGATGGGCAGGTCTAAACAGATGGGTTCTGGGATTTGAATTATCCAATGGAGTCAAGCTGACGGATGCAGGGGGGCAGAGAGGTCCAGAGTCTGGGTGCAGAGCAGCTGAAGGCTCTGACACCCATAGTGGTCAGTTTGAAAGTGGGGACGGACAGAAGAGCAGCTGGGGAGGAGCGTAGAGGTGGGGAAGGTCTGACAGGTATTGGGGGGCCAGGTTATGTAGAGCTTTAAATCCGAGGAGAAGGACTTTGTATTAGATTCTCTGATGGACCGGTAGCCAGTGGAGCTGAATGAGGAGGGGGGCGATGTGGTCGGTGGATTTGGTCCAGGTGATGGTTCTGGCAGCAGAGTTCTAAATCTATTTGGTTTTGTATTAAATGGACATTTTAAAAATATTATTAAGGATTTTATATGCTATAATAACAGTCGGATAGCCGGGCTTATTTCAGTTATCAAGTAAAATTGATTTACTGCAGTTTCAGCAAACTTTGCTTGTTTGGGAGAGCCTTAAATGTAAAAGGGCTTTTTTTCAGAGTAGCTGATGGTTAGACTAGTTTAAAGTATTTACTGCATCACAAAGTGCAAATTTTATATTGCTTCATTGTACTTGCACAATGATCAAACGTTCATCTACAGCAGGGGTGGGCAATTCTGGTCCTCTAGGGTCACTATCCTGCATGTTTTAAATGTTTCCCTCTTCCAACACACCTGATTCAAATGATCAGGATCATTATCAGGCTTCTGCAGAGCTTCATGATGAGCTCATCATTTGAATCAGGTGTGTTGGAAGAGGGAAACATCTAAAACATGCAGGATAGCTGCCCTAGAGGACCAGGATTGCCCACCCCTGATCTACAGCTACGATAATAGGTCAGCATTAAGTCAACAGTTTACTACCATCCACTCCCTAAAACTCACTTGTCCACTCAGGAGAGTGCGATTCCTTTTTATCTTAAGTTAAAAAAGACACGTGATCAGACAGGCAGCTAAAAAATGCGCCTATCTCTGCATGGTGGCACGATTCACTGTGTTATCTATCAACACACCTTTCTTTTTTTTCCTGCTCTGTTCTCACCATCTGTTGCTCATATTCCAAAAGAAACATGAATTTCTCCCACACGGCGCAACAGGAAACATCTGCTGTAGTGTGAAATGTGGCCATACAGGATACACACCGAGGTGGAGAGAGGATTGTACGAATTTAAAGGTGTGAACAAATGACTGGGAGCTCTTATTACAGACGTGCGAGAAATGAGGCCAGTGATTTAATGCTTGTCTCTCTGTTCTAGTGTCTCTTAACTGTCCATTTCTTTAAAACATCATCACATGACACAACTACTGGATTAATTAAGTCCGGTTTGGAAAACATTATGCTAAGCTGCTATCAACACAACCAGCGAATTAATAATCAGAGTCATCCATATTCATGTCAGAGATCAATGCAAGGCCAGTGGAGCAGCAGGATGTGATTCAATGCCCGACTTTACAAACAGAATATCAGACTGTTCACATGCAGTATGTGACCCAGATATCAACCAGCAGGGATTAACCACAGTGAATGAATGCTCCTCTAACAGGATTATTCTCAAGCAGCACAGGTGAATGGTAATTTTAGGATAAAAAAGAGCTGGAGTGTCTTGCTTAAGTCGTGACTGTAGCTTTATAGGATACTGCACAACATGTTTTATGACCGTATTTACTGAATACTGAAAGAAAAACTCACTTCACTTATTTTTATTTTGGTACAAACACACTCCTAAAGCAGCAAGGTGTGCATTTCCTTGAACTTTTACACTTCTCAGAGGCTGTGATGGAAGAGCGCAATGCAGTCTCTCACATCAAAATACGTAATACATTGGTGCAAAGTGCAAAACTTATTAGTGCCATAATAAAGGTTGTACAGCTGTGAGGTACCTACATTGTTTTGGCCTATTGTTTTCTACTGGCCTGCATCCAAGTCATGTGATTTATAAGTTTCACACTCAAGGTTTCACATCATGTGACTCATCAGTTTCTTTTGCTTTGCACATAAAAGAGGAACAGAGTCGTCTTTAGGAAGCCGGAGGGATGGTTAACCTGGAGTTCTAGTCCTGTGTGGGATCATTCTCTTCTGGTATTATTCCTACATTTTGTTGTGTTTAATGTCATTTTCATTCACTTTTTGTTTTTAATGACACTCCAGAAGTACTTCTTTAAGTTTAGGCAGCAAAAATAATTGGTTAGGTTTAGGAAAAAATTGTGCTTTGAGTTAAAACAATTGAGCAAATGCTATAAACAAAACTTTGGTTGTTTTCTAGGTTGCCGGGGTAACAAGTACTGCCACAGAAACGGCACCTAAAAACATCAGCACCTTACCATGTCACAGCATTATTTGTGAAAATCATACGTTTAATGCTTTGGGCTGACATAGCTACCACTAGGGGTTGACTAGTATGTTTTCCAGGGTTGACGATGGACGATTCAATTGACCATTCAATTCAATTCAATTCAATTCAATTCAATTTTATTTATATAGCGCATATTTACAACATAAGTTGTCACATAGTGCTAAACACTGTAACAAGAACAGAAAACAGAAAACAGGAAACAGAAAACCCAACAATCCAAAGGTGCTTTTGGATTCCCTATGAGCAAGCAATCAGTGACAGTGGGAAGGAACCAAAAACCCCCTATGATAGGGAAGGGGGGGAAAAAACCTCAGACAGAACCAGGCTCAGGGAGGGAGGACATCTGCCTCGACCGGTAGGGTTGGGAGTGGGGAAGAGGAGGGAGATCAGGGACGTTGAGCTCCAGATCCAGACACATCCATGGAGGGAACAAGCAGGACACAGAACCTCAGGGGGGGAAACATGGGTCAGTCATATGTAATGGTGATATATGACAGTATATCACCATTGATATACTGATATTTAAAGACTATCTGATTTAAATATCAGTAACTGATATCTAAAGACTGATACACGTTTGCAGCAGAGATAAAAATCTGATGAAATCCCTTTATGGGTTTATGTTTAATTAAATGAGATTATTTAAAACTAGCAGTATTTATATCAATGCTGTACAGTAGTGACAGACTGTTACTGGGGATGTGTGACCAGTCAGATAGTGCTGTGGGTGGGGCATTGCTAAAGACCACCGAGTGACTCCAGATGGAGAGAGGCAGCTGCATCAGAACCAAATAAGTGCATTTTTAGATTAATCTGGGACTTTGAAAAGAAAAATGACAGGATGATGCTCAATATCAGACCTGAAAAGTGCCCAGGCCAGTAATTGGACTACTCCTCATTATTACATATTTTCATGTGAACTGGGCTGAAGAGAGGGCTGGAGGCTCATGAGCTCATGGAAGGATTAGTGACGGGTCGACTGAGCAAAGGCCCAGTGACCCAAGGTCAGGGGGTTCCTTTCCCAGAGCCTCTGTTTGAAGTGTCAGGTAACAATTCTTGTTGGAAAATGAATCAAACAACCTCAAAGAGGCTCAAAACAAAGACAAAAGAACCTGAAAGAGATATAAACCAATGCAAAAAAGCAAAAGGAACACAAGGAGATTTAAAACTACAGCAAAAAGACACAAAATGATCAGAAAGCGTTGCAAACCGACTACAACAGGCAAACTGGACGAATTGCAAAACAGAGACTGCAAACACATTAAAGCACCGCTACAAGATGCAAAATGGCTGCAATGAGACGTAAAATGACCACTAAGGCTTAAAACAACTAGAGGGAGACTGCAGAGAGATGCAAGCTGATGAAAAAGATATGAAAAATGAGCAGAAATAGATGCAAAACAGCCACAAAGGGACCTAAAATGTCACTATCAGATGCAGAATGATTACAAAAGGGCACAGCATGGTGAGAAAATGATGCAAACTGTCAACATAAAGATAGAATGGAGTGAAAAGAGATGTAAAATCAATACTAACAGATCAAATGACCACAAAGAGCCTGAATACACATCAGCACTGTTGTAGTTGTCTGATGTGCCATTAAGTGTGGACGTTTTGCTTCTATGTAGGAGATGTGGGAAGCTTTAACAAGTCTGTGCCAAGGAGCGTTTTTGGTGCGTCCATGTAATAGACAACATTTTCTGTAAAGACTATATACTTGTAGTTAGATCATGGACCAGTACTAGTGCCCAAACAATCTGCATTATATTGCTCTGAATCTACATATAAACACATAAAGCACATACTGATGTTAAATGAAATTAAACACCAAACTAAAAATCATTGATCTACTGTATCCAGTGACTTCATCAGTCTTCTCTTTCCTCTGACTCAGCATCCTGCTGCTCCTTCTCTGGGGAAACAAATCAATAAATGAACTATTGCAACATGCAGCAGCAGCAGCACAAACATGCAGGCTGATTGTACATACAGGCCACCAACATGCATATTCTACAGGCCACAACACACATGGACTTGGTGAGATGAAGTCGTGGTGTTTGCAGAAATTTCGTGCATGAATAAAAACACACACATACATGAACAGCATTGTGACTCTATGTTTGACGTTTGTCCTCTGGCATCCCAACATCCGTCAGTGACAAATATCCTGCACTGGTAACTATGACACATTAGTCTCCTTTGTTAATCAGACAAGCCATGCATTGTTTGTCCAGCTGAGGAGCTCAGTCATATGTTGTTGAGCTGTGCTTATGGCACTAATGAATTGCTATATTTATAGAGTCCTTCAGCTCACATTCAGAGAGCTCAGTGTATGTAGAGGCCAACGCAGGCAAGGAAGTTTTAATGGATTATTTCAGATGGAAGTGGACCACCTTATTCATCCACAGTTTCTTTTCTTACCTTCCTTAGCACTGTGTCTTCTTTTCATCACATGTGTATTTTCATTGTCTTCTTGTATTGTTTCCAACCCAACCAAAGATCTCTACAACAATAGGTCAGTGTGAACCCTTCATTATATGTCTCTTGAGGACACACACATGCACAGCTGCGGACACCCACGGAAGATTAGTTGTTATTGTTTTACTACTTTTGTAGTTCACAGGAATCTTCTTGGAGGCTTCGTTGCACACATGTGCAGTAGGTTGTATCTCCACATTGCGTGCGTACACGCTATTACTGAGCATGTGCACTCTTGCCCTTGTAGCATTGTTGCAGCGTGGACAGTTTGGGCTGCACGCACATGTGTGGGGAAGGATCCACACAGACTTTAGCAGACTTGGAGAGATGATGAAATATACGTGATGTGGAGCCTAGAAAACCCTCACAGATTTTAAACCACGGGCATTATATTCCCTGCATCCGTAATCAGACACAACAGAGTCTTCCACGTTGACTTCTGCAGACTAGAAAGTAGCGTGATAACAACAACGTAACATGTGAACTCTTGATTGATTGTGGGTTATCAAACTAGTGAAGTCTGCTGAAGTCTGCACCCCAAGCAGACTCTCTGGAAGTCCGCTTGAGGCTCCTTGTGGACTGGATGAATTGTGGATTTGGACAGCCCTCAGCACACCCGGACTTCCTATGAACGCGACCGCAAAGTCCGTGAGTCCACAAATGCGTTGAAGTCCGGAGATTTGGATTCAGTCTGTGACTCTGCTCAAACACTGTAAAACTACTAACTAATAGTGAACTAATTCAGCCATACGTGTCCAATCCAGAAACTGACTCTGAAGAAAAATAATGACAGAGAAAGTTCCAGCTTGCATCTGAGACTGTCACTGGTACACTGTAGTTTCAAGTGCTCAATGCTCAGTCATGGTGTCGATTACTTATTTTGTGCAGACACCATATGGACACTAGACCACCGCATTTTACACTATAGGAGGCAGACACATCATGCTAACATTGTATTACCCATTAACCAAGGCTGAGATGAAGATCTGTTAGTGTTGGTCATTATCCTTTTTGGATAGTATCTTTAAGAGTGCAACAACTGTGAGATAAATTTAACCACAATGCACTGCAATTACTGAAGGACACTTAAAGTTCTCCGCAATAACATCACCAACAATCAGGACAATGAAATGCAAGCAACACACATCTCATGTCACCTGGATTTGTTTACTAGAGCTGTACTAAAAGTAAAGAGGATCTCTGGGCACAAGAAGTCCACAGACCCTGTCAGACAATGTTGTTTAGTTAAGTTCAATTTACAAGGAGGTATCAGTACAGTGTGCGGGTTTCATTAGATCTTTGATAAATAAAGCCCCGGAAGCTACAAGGGGGCAGATAAGAAAAAGAAAATGTACAGATAATTTAAAGAAAATGACCAAATAGCATCAGCCTGTAACACTGGTGATACCTGGAATACGGACACAGGGAAAAATCTAAATGCAACAACTTTGAGATAAGAAAAATCAGAAATTAACCTTATTTTTTACATATATTTAGGAAATAAACATATGCAGATTTTGTCTATGCAGTTACACACAGTATATAGCACAGGCCCATACTGTACCTTTTGAGCCACTGTACGCATTATGCATGGAGAGCGGAGCTATGATGATGTGCTACAGGGGCTTTGCAGCATCTGTTGATCCGTCCTGTTGACTGAACATTTATTAGTCATGAGGAAGCTGCTCCACCCACACACAGCTGACATGGATTCCCTCAGTTGTTAGTGTTTTTCTCCACGAGGACATAATTTTGCTGAGGAGTGGAGTAAATCTATACCACCAATACGCCAGGATTCTCAGCATTTTTTCATATTTTCATTCATACATTTGCACTTCATATATGTTGAAACATCATCTTCAGTTTTCTCCATTTTCCTTGTATTTGCTAAGGACTAGTTTCTGAAACAGTGTCCTAACATAGGCCTGACTGACTATCATTATATGTGCTTTGTTGCGTCTTTTCCACTTTTTTAAAACATCTAACCCTGTGTAGTTGGTCCGTGTATGGAATATAGTTCATTTGAGATCATCTTAGAACTTGAGTCTTTTGTTTTGGCAGGTCTGTCCTGGCGCCCCCAAAAATATATTACGTCACATACTGACATCATAAGAGACAAGATCACCAAATCAGGATTTCATTTTTAAACGAATACGTAACATTTTGGCAGATAGTTTCACAAGAACTTTGACACCGCTGTTACATTTGTCAGTGAAATATGAAGGTAAAGCCAACAGGCAGTTAGCGTAGCTTAGCATGAAGACTGGAACAGGGGCAAATAGCTATGTCCAGTCGCACTGACAAAACCACCTGTATAACTACAGATTGGCACTTTAGTTTTTGTGCAGTTTAGGTGCTGGTAGATGAATTTTCTTATTGTTCAAAACTGCCAGGTTTCCCCATTGCCCGTTTGTATGCTAAGCTAAGCTAAGGTGAGCTAACCAACTTTCTCATCTAATTCTCAACAAGAAAGTCGTCCTTGAACAGTATCAGCAGTGACAGGTCCTTTAAGTACCGGTAAGTAAAAGTGCCAGTCCAGCAATGTAAAAATACTCCTGATATGCTACTACTTCAGCAGGATATTTCATGTTTATAATGTATTAGCAGCAAAATGTAGGTACTAAGGTACTTTATCAAATTAAAGGTACTGGTTTGGTCCCGCTGACTGATATATTATTATTATTAGGTGGCTTCCCACTGCAAGAACTCATGGCAGGCTAAAAGTGGTATTAACTCAACATTAACTCAAGTGCACCAACTTTGGATGTAACTCTAGTTCTATAAACATCTAGGAAATAAACAATGGAGGTTTGTTATGTTTGGCTGTATGGTGAATTCTATGTTCTTGATCGTGATGTTTTAGGGCAGGGGTGTCCAATCCTGGTCCTCGAGGGCCACTATCCTGCATGTTTTAGATGTTTCCCTCTTCCAGCACACCTGATTCAAATGATCAGCTCATCATCAAGCTCTGCAGAAGCCTGATAACGATCCTGATTTGAATCAAATGTGTCGGAAGAGCGAAGCTTCTAAAACATGCAGGATAGTGGCCCTCAAGGACCAGGATTGGACACCCCTGTTTTAGGGGATAAGACTATGGCTGGACGAGGAAGTCAAGCAGGCAGAAATACGTCACTTGTTGTCTTCTTTGAGTTTAACCAATCGGTGTTGAAACCCACACCATAGCCCCTTGAAAGAGGTTCTATAAGGTGGCTCCTGCAGTCCGAACTGAAGGTTCAGGCCGCCTGAAAACAGTCCGCAAGTTCCTGCTGTGGAAAACAGCCTGTATCTTTACTTTAACAGTGAGGCATCAGTGCATCAGCAGCAGATCATTAATGGGAGAGAAAAGAAGAAAAAACTGAGTTCTGATGCACTTATTTGTCTACTTTTTTGACTTCATCTCTAATCTTTGATTATTGGCAAGAATTTTGGATCATTTGAACATTTATTAAAAAGGAACAACTCATAGACATCTGAAATCCATCCATCCATCATCTATGTACCGCTTCATCCTCTGCAGGGTCGTGGAGGCGTTGAAGTCTGTCCCATTTGACTTAGAGTGAAGGCAGGGTTCACCTGGAGGTCACCAGTCTATCACAGGGCCACACTGACAGACAGCCAAGCACATTCATACCCACAAACAATTTAAAATCATCAATTAACCTCAGCATGTTTTTGGACTGTGGGAGGAAGCCAGAGAACTTGGTTGGAACCGACCCTACACAGGGAGAACATGCAAACTCCGAACTTCGATTCGAACCAGGACCTTCTATAGCTGTGAGGCGAGACCCCCGTGCCTCCTGACATCTGAAATGACATCTGTTTTTTGCAAGTAGGTAAAAATGTTAAAAACTGCTGGTTTAACCTGTAGCAAAGTGTTGTATTTCAAAGCATGTTATGTGATCCACTGTGTGAAATCAGTAGAAAGCATGATATTTCTCTCTGAAAGTGGAGTAGATGTACAAAATAGCACTAAATGGAAATTACACAGGAAAGTACAAGAGCCTTGAAATTGTACTTAAGGACAGTGTTTATGTATTCAATATAATTTGATTGTTTCCAATTGTTGTTCCTGCTTTCTCCTCTCCCTTCCCTTCATTCATCTTCCTTCTTTTAATGTATTATTTATAGTTGTAGTGTTGTCTTTGCCTTCTATCCTCTGTCTGACTTGGTGTTTCAGTCAGTGTAACAACAGACCCATTAGCTTCCACGCTGTTGAACAAGCAATTCAGCAGCAACACAGTGGAAGTGGAACATCTTCGTTTTGTCTCGCTGCACTGACCGTCTGCAATCCACCGAGACTTATTAAGTTTCTGCTGCACGCCCCGCATTGACTCTCAGAACAGCAGGACCACGCTTGAAATGGAGGAGATGGAGGTTATATAAAAAACCGAGAGGAAGGCGAGGGAGGAGCGGAAGAGAAGAGGCGACAAAACCCACAGAGAGGAGCTGCCTTTTACAGATGTTTGGGGGCTCAGCGGCCATCGACGGGCATCTGGAAAAGGCATCACTGGCTGTGGTTACAAGTATGGAGAATTCTTCTGTAAACGTGGTTTCTTAAAACAGCTGCAGGGCTGTTTAGGGTTGACGCATGTTAACATTATAACTGGGCTGGAATAATCTGGTAAGAACATATTTGGATAGTGAAAAACAAACATGTTGGAGCTGGCAGGTTTGATGCTGAGGTTTAAAGAAAAATATATGGGTCACGTAAGGATCTTTGGCTGGTAACCTCCTTGAACAATGACTTCACCGCTTTTGGATGTATCAGTTGCATCTTGCATGAGATTCCCCTTCATCACAGCAAGTTTTTCCCCATCATGCCACAGTGTAGCATGTGTTCTTTCCATCTTGCGTTTGTAGACTTCATTTGCTGACGTCTATTTTGTTATAATTCTGTGAATTTCTCTTTGAGATGAATAAAGTATCTATCTATCTATCTATTTTATGTATGAATTGATTAAGTCAAGTTTCAGTCTTCACTGAAGCTCAACAGTTTATTTATGTGATGTTACAACTACAGAAACAGAAACAAGCCTGAGTGCGCAGCTGAGTGCAGGATATTCTACTAAAGCCAGCTACGTCAAGTGTAAAATGTTGAGTTTAACCAACATTAAAGCAAAATGCAAGTTACATTACAGCTTATCAATCAATGATGTAGCAAACTGAACATGAAAGTTCATTATTTTTGGGGGGGATGGGGGGGTTTCCAGTTTTATTGATAGAAGTAGAGAAAGAGTGAAAGGGGGTAGAGAGGAGAGAGAGACATGCAGCAAAGGGTCGTGAGCTGGACTCGAACTCACAACCGCTGCTAGTGACCTGCACCCACATGGTAACGCCTAAACTCAGCGAGCTATACAGCCGCCCATATGTTCATTATTGACCTGGGATTAATCATAATTAGACAAAAATAATTTTAACTTTCAGCCACGTCTCAACTAGATGTTGCTTTGGTCTAGAAACATCCTAAAAAGTTCTGCACAGTTCTGGTAATGTTATTGGTTGGAAGTGTTCTTCAGCTCACAGAATAGTCTTCTTAAAGATAGGTTAACCTTTTTTTTAAGGCATTCTAGAAATGTACTAACATTCCTCAAACGTTTTTGAATGCTGCATTGGGAGCCTCATTCCTTTGCCGTCATGTAACATTGTAAAAATATTTATAGAAGTACATTACATAGGGCTGCACAGTGGCTCAGTTGTTAGCACCATCGCCTCACAGCTAGAAGATCCCCGGTTCGCGTCCCGGTTAGAACGCCTGGGATCTTTCTGTGTGGAGTTTGCATGTTCTCCCTGTACATCGTGGGTTTTCACCGGGTACTCCAACTTCCTCCCACAGTCCAAAGACAAGGTAAATGATTATTCTAAATTGTCCGAAGGTGTGAGTATGCTTGGTTGTCTGTCTCGACTGGCGTCCTGTCCAGGGTGTCAGCTGGGATAGACTCCAGCCCCTCCATGACCCTAGAGGATAAAGCTGTGTATAGATAATGGATGGATGGATGGAACATTTTATAGTTGCAGTAGCATCACTAAAACAGCCTCTGAATATTGCAGGCAAAATGTTCTGTCTTTTTTAATGTATCACATTGCATGGACATTTTGTTGTCTGAGGCCTCGACATTTTTGGGATGTTACTTTGAGAACGTTCCTCCGTTGCTACCATGAAACATAATCCGTAGCCCAGACAACATTCTGAAAACATCTTCAGAATGTTTCAGGTAAAATGACTTAGTTATTATACTTTTTTATACTTTTCCTTACCACCTTCCTTGAACATTAGATTGAACAATTTTTAAAAACACTATTAGAACTTGTAATGTTAGCTAATATTGTGGGAACGTTCCCTGCTAGCTGGGATCTTACAGTCCTCATGAGCAAATGGATCCACCCCGTTGTCATGGAGATAGCACAGGCAGTAATGGAGGAATGGAGGAATAATTTATTGTTACATCTCAGGGAATTAACACCAACACAGTGTCCCACAAGCAGCTTTAGTCCTCCATCAGGATGCATTCAGGCACAAACTGAACGCAGGACAACTGAGTTTCAGCAGCACTTGCGGTCTAATACACAGTGCAGTGCAGCTACTGTAAATTATAAGAAAAATGACTTGATGCCTATAATTATGCTTTGCGTCACCGGTCATAAGGATGAGTAATGTGTGACCTGTTGTGCAGCCTGTGTAGACACACTGTTCCATCAAAAGCACATGACACTGATGACTCCTGTGCAGACGAACCGTGAGCCTTGTGGCCAAACCATCTGCTAACAGGCCACAACATAAACTGTCAACCACGCACTGACAGCCCGCTGCTCCATGTTTGCAACAGTTCACTTAAGTCGGCGTGTAAACACAGACGGAAACTGAATGCATCAGGGATGATGTAGGAGTTTGTTGCGACTCTGCAGCACCCAAACTTTAATGCGATTTCTTCGTGGCATTCGTATTAGAGCTGTTGGTTTGATGCTGGGCAATAAATCCAAACGTCTACTGACAAATATGTGAGCTGCAAGTGGAGAGACCATGAGATGCTGTGGATTTGAAGCCTGTGTGAACTCTGCTAATAGATTTAATTGTATTTTATTGCTATAGAATGCCATTTTTTTTACATTTTGGTGCTAAAATCTAGTTAGCAGGACTCACCGAGAAAAACTTTGCCATGTTATCTAGTCAAAAGCAGTAGATGACATGCTGATGACTCCTACAGTAGCTCTCTTTATTGCTTCATATCAGCTGAATGACAGTGGATGGTGGAAGATGAAACTTCCACCGATCGAAATCCACTGTCAGAGCTGTTAAAAGTTAAAATGAATTCACCACGTAGAAGTACAGAGGACATTTTAAAACATGTTGGCA
Organism: Dascyllus trimaculatus; assembly: GCA_024666655.1. Taxonomy (NCBI): domain Eukaryota; kingdom Metazoa; phylum Chordata; class Actinopteri; family Pomacentridae; genus Dascyllus; species Dascyllus trimaculatus. The sequence goes on along the minus strand of CM045455.1, from coordinate 7,072,947 downwards.
AAGTTTAAAAAACAATAAGAGGCAGAGAGTTGGGCTCAGGCTACAGCTGACTGGCATACAGACTGATCCTCACTTGGATTTATCTTATCTGTTTGCACTCAGAAGTACAAAAAACAAAAGAACACATGCAAACACCAGACTCCCTCTGCCAGACAGATGGAGAGACAGTCAGGCTTTCTCAGCCGGGCCTTGCATTTCTCTCCTGAACAGTATCCCTCCCTGACCGGCAGCAGTGTGGAAAGTCCTCATTTGAACCAGGTGCAGCCATCACTCAGTGGTCCAGCCAAGAGCACACTGCAGCCGCTCCCTGGCTCGCTGCCCGCATGTTGTGTAACTGGACTGCTGCCAGACAGGGGCCAAAATAATGTTTCTAAACAGATCTAGGTGGTGTTCTCCCTCACCTTGTTAGCTGCAGGGAGGATAGCGTGCTCTAACTAAGACCGTGCAAACATTGCTCATACATTTTGAGAAGCAATTCTGTTGAAAAGTGACATTTCTCTGCTGGAGCAGTGGGCAGACCACCCAGAGCATGAAGCTCATTAACATTTAAGCGGGAAACAGGGATTACACAGGTCACATCATTCAAAGGCCTTGTTTAGTCGTAAAGGTCATTTTGTTGAATGAGCCATGGCAACAGTGACAGCGGCAACAGTTCTCACAGTCATTAAAGAGCTCCATGCATGTCCACCCTTACGCACTATGATGCACATATTCTCAGATGTGAGAGGTCGTGCTGTCTGACGCCATGATCTCTGGCTGAAGATTTCAAAAATGCTGTTTGTATTTGCTTTCCACATTTTTTTTCCAAATCATTGCTAAGAATGTTGCTTGAGGCCTGTCTTCAGTTTACTTTTAAGGAGAATCCAAACGGTTAATGAAATGAAACTAGCTAACTTTCAGTGTGGAGCTAGCTACTACTTTGTAAATGTATGTATTTAAGTTTAATTTTATTCATTTGCGGCCTACAGATAGTGAAAAATACATAGCTGGCTAGTAGTTAGCTGCCAAACTGCTGGTTGGTGTTACTGATATGTGTATCAGCAATAGACACATCATTAGTAGCAACAGGAGAATTGCTCGATAGAATCTTCTATAGTTAGACTTAAATGCCTCATGCAAACCACCATAAAAATACATGCAGAAAGTGTAAAGTTCAGTTGCATAAACAAACCCTAGCATGTTCCTCCATAGCTAATAAACAGCTTATCATATCCATTGATGATGGAGTCCCTTGGCCCTGTGTTACTCTCCCTGTTGGCTACATTGCAGGTCTTCCAAGGTGCATTAAGCCTTAATGATTCTTCCTTCAGGACGTGTACACTGAGAGCTATGGACACCACAGACACATAGTTGATTTTATACTGCTTTGTAGTCCGCTGGAGTCCGCTTAGAGGAAGTTCCATACACACACAATAGGCCATATTTACATATGTAATATAACGTAATGTAATGCAAGGGTAGAGAAGAATAGAACGCATAGCCTTTATTGTCATCATAAACATCCATCAGTTCATTATCTATACACTGCTTAATCCTCTGTAGGGTCGCAGGGGGGCTGGAGTCTATCCCAGCCGACTTGGACGAAGGCAGGGGACACCCAGGACAGGTCGCCAGTCCATCACAGGGCTACACATAGAAACAGACAACAAAGCATGCTCATATTCACACCTACGGACAATTTAGAATCATCAGTTAACCTCAGCATGTTTTTGGACTGTGGGAGGAAACCGCAGAAAGATCCCAGGCGCCCTAATCAGGACACAAACCAGGGATCTTCTAGCTGTGCGGCAACGGTGCTAACCACAGAGCCACCTCATTATAAGCATGTACAGTGAAACTTCAATAAAATTTCATCATCACCCAAAGTCCACGAGAATCCACGCGTACGTCTTACCACCAAAAATTTGTGTCCGTGTTGTGACTATCTGACAGCAGCAATAGTGTTCATGCGCAGAATACATACATATATCCTACTGGGCATGCACGCAGTTGAGTCTTAAATGCTTAAATGACTCCCTTGAACAAGAAAAGCAGTATGTTAGCAACAACTATGTGTCCACAGCTGTCCATGTGAACGTCCACAAGGGAGTGTAATGGAGGTTTAACACCGGCCTTCGTTCGCCACTGCCCAGGGCTTCCGTAGCAACCCCTGATGGAGATTACTGCTGAGGAGATGGATGGTTGCCCTCATGAGATGGACTTCAAGGTCAAGAAACGTCCACTAAAGTCATATGGAAGTGCTTCTTTTGACTACACATATATATCTGTATTGTGGTGGCGTCACCCTGACCCTTATTTTTATTTCTCTGCTGGGCTTGTCGTATAAAAAAATTCTTGGGAATATGTAGTAAGCTAGTGCACTATTTGATCAATAAAAGACTTTTGCTACTGAGAAGCTTTTTGATTCAGAAAACAGCATGGCTACCACCGTCCAACACCGCCAACTGTACAGCAGTCATCCAGAAGGCAGCAGATAGACACGTGGTACCTCTGTGAAACATGTCCTTCTCAGCAAGTAGGAACTGCTAGTGCACCAACAAAGACAACAACCTTGGCTGCTCTTCACCAGTGACCATCTTCATTTGTGTACTTTTGAATAACTCCTAGTTTTCCATATGCTGCTGTGTAAGTCACATTAACGCAAGGAGAAGTTATGTTCACCACGTAGGTCATGTTGTCATTACTGTTTCATGTTTGACTGTCAACAGTAGGATGAAAAAACTACCATTTTGTGAAACTGACTGAAAGGTGGAGAGGTGGAGCATTGGCAAACAGACAACCAATTAAATTTTGCACATGTCTGGTTATGGCTGCAAAATCAAACATCATAGAACAGTGGAGTGTTGGCCTGAGCAGAAGTCTGCTATATCTCCATGCTGCTCTAGTTTCTAATGTTTTTATGGGTACATGATGTGTGCGTCCTTGTATTGCTTATTTTGGAATACATTAATTTGTGTAACACTTTACAGTATGATAAACAAAAATGCGTGTAGCTGTGCAAGAATAAGTGAAGAAGCTCTGCATAAATCCTAATCTAGGACAACGTACTGGATAATGATCAGTTACTGGAGAACACACTGTGAGATACTAAGTGGTCCTCATTATTTTCACAGTTATTATACAAAATATTATTCAGCAGCTCGGAGACAGCAGGATTTTCAAAAAAGCATTTTAATAATCAAACTCAGACCACATACGATTAGCGTGCACATTCGTGTCATTTTAGGTAACGCTGAACATGCAGGCAGCTTTAAAAATAAACTCAATAAAAGGATTTGCACCAGTTTAATTAGGCTTGTGTGGAAAGGTAATAACAGCAAACACAAGCTGCTTTTTATAAAGAGTGCTAGATATTTGTATATATATATAAAAGTATCTCAATATCCAGGCAAATTATACTTTAAAAAATGAGCGTGACTCATGGTGATACATAGAGGTGCAAAGTACACTGATGTTTGCTCCATTTAAATTAACTTTCACCAATCCAAACGCAGAATCCTCCCAGTAAGTGTAAATGTGTAACCACTTAGTAAGTACTCATGAAGGGTTTGGCAAATAGCAGTTCATGTGTGTGTGTGTGTGTGTGTGTGTGTGTGTGTGTCAGCCTCCACCACTCAGCACCACTCCATTAAGTCAGCCTTTGTCACCAGCAGACTGCGACACAAAGGCCTCCTATAGAAGCAGATTCATGGAGTTAAACACACACATAGTCGAGTCTCCGTCACTTACACTGACTCACAATCATTTCCTGGACACTTACCCTAATGGTGGCCACAGCTCGTCTGACCTGAGCCTTTAAATCAAGTCTCAGAAATTTAACGATTCAGGTTGTAAGGACCTGCCCTTCTCCTAGAATGGAGGCAGCTCATCACAATGTGACAGATCTATGTCATCGCAACAGGAGCGCTACAATCACACAGACACAGAAAAACCCTTTGATTGCAGTGATGCATTCACTCTTGTGAGGTAACTGACTGCTCAGCTCTCCTGTTGTCTGTTTGTTCTTTGTTTGGTTTCACATAGATTGTTTATGTAGAATCAGTCCAGTGATTCCTCCTTTGTTGAAGTTCACTCAGATACCATTGAAAGTTTTATTTAAAAATGAGAACCTTGTACAAATGGGATCAAACTTAATATCACTGCTGAAGGCCAAAACTACAGGTACCCGGCAAGTCATGTGCATGTCCTTTACATGAATCATCAGTTAATGTTTAATCCTCTGCATCACAGAATAGTGTGTGAACACAAAAGCAGTCACAATGATGGGCAGGTTTCCTGTTCTTGCCCTTCATGCTGCATTAATTGCCTGAATGCAGCATTAATGCACCTCCATGCACACTGCTGCACATGTGGAGAGGCCTGCTAGGCTATGATTGGGCGATCGCTGGTTGTCAGGTTAGCATCTCTTGTGACGTCAGTGTGTTTAATAAGTGTGGGAAAAAGCACCATTCACATTCTGTAAAGGTCTGCTGACAGAAAAAGGAAACAGCTGTGGCGACACTGTTGGATCAGCTGACTGAGTAAAACTCTCTGTACTGTGTTTATTTATTACAGGTGAGATAAGAGACAAAGAGGGCTGCACAGCCTGTCAGACCAGTTCCACATATTCAAATAGAAAGACAGGTCACACACTGTGAATGCTGCTGTACCTGTCTGCATGGTATCTGCTCACCTGTGTATACAAGTGTGTGTGTGTGTGTGTGTGTGTGTGTGTGTGTGTGTGTGTGTAAGTACGCAGCAGAAACCAGTCTGTGCAGAATCAGTCGGTTGGCTCCTGAGCACAATGGGATTAACAGCGATTAGTTAGCATTTGCTGAATTTAAATACAATAAGAGTAAAACTACAGTGACTCTGTTGTTCTCATCGATACAATTGAGAAGCAAAGACAAAAACATTACCCTCCACAATATTAGAACCAAAGTTGGGAGGCTGACAAGAACCGTGTGTCGGCAATTAATGATGAATGTGAAAAGACAGGAACACAGCTTTACTTCCTTGGTTTGATAACTATCTCTGCCAGAAAGGATGTGGATGAATTAATCCAGTTTGAAGGGATTGTTTTCTCTTTTAGAAAGTCAGTCAAATTATTTCTAATGTAGAGCTTTAAATTTTTAATCTTGAGCTTTAAAGCGAAGTATCTGTCAACAATAAATGTGATCCAATATCTGTGTTATATATGTTCATTTCCATGCCTGTGACGATTGGTCCATTGGTCCTTTGGTCCTTTGGTCCATTGGTCCTTTGGTCTATTGGTCCATTGGTCCATTGGTCCATTGATTCTTTGGTCCACTGGTCCATTGGTCCCCTGGTCCATTGGTCCCCTGGTCCATTGGTCCTTTGGTCCATTGGTCCATTGGTCCATTGATTCTTTGGTCCATTGGTCCACTGGTCCTTTAGTCCATTGGTCCATTGGTTCATTGATCCTTTGGTCCATTGGTCTACTGGTCCTTTGGTCCATTGGTCCATTGGTCCATTGGTTCACTGGTCAATCAGTCCTTTGGTCCATTGGTCCATTGGTCCATTGGTCCATTGGTCCACTGGTCCATTGTTGATAATATATTCACAGAGTATTTGTTAGACAATAGGAATTACATTTAAATAAAAATTAGTAAAAATGCAGGACAGGTACCAATATTTGGCTGTTAAAAACATATTAAATTTTGACTCATGTTTTTTGACATCCTTTGTCAAAAAACATGAGTCAAATTTATACTACAGTTGTGTCTTTGAGGCTGTGATGCAGACTGTATTTACATATCTTACTGGGAAGGGCCCTTTGGTAAATTGTGGTAATTTATTATAGATGTAAATCTGCCAAATGTTATTGTGCATTTTCCTTCATTGCTGTTGCCTCTGGAGGCCTGTAGGATCTATTTATAGGGACTCACTTAATGTAATGTGTACAGTCCTGACAGGGCAGAGGTTCATTCTGAAGATACTTTTCAGTGTAATGTTGTACAGTGAGCACACTGAAATTCTGTGAGAGCTTCTTACATTTATTATGAACGATTCAATTTATTATTCAATGTTTTTTCCACATGCTGTGTAAATGCATCGCTACAGACTCATCTACATGTAACTTGCAAGATGTATAAATGATGTTTTTGGGGAATGTAGTTGGACCCTTGTGGGCTTTTAATGCAATCAAATCATAGTAACTTATTCATTTAATGTGGATATATTTGGTATACATTTATGTTTGTTACTATGTAAATAAATGTGTTTTTGCATGTTGGACAGTGTGCAGGAATCTTTCTGAACATTTCAGCTCATAACACCTGAAATATAAGCAGATTTTTTCCTTGATTGTTTGTTCCAAGACACATATTTCAGTGCAGGCTGAGTAGATTTTGATTGTCTGCCAAGCACTTCTCTGTCAATCCTCACCAAATTTGGTAAATAAAATATTCAGTCGAGGACAAAATTGATTTTATTATTTATATTTTTTTGCTGTATTCAGCTGAAATGTGTTCCCTGAAGTGGAATGTGCATTTGCAACCAAATGTCTACTCTAAGAGCTCCTGCCAAATCTGTCACTTCATCTACAGATGGCTCGACAGCAGCTGGTTCTAATATTTACTGACAAGAACGACGAGTTCTCCAAAATTCAGGACTACCACCAGTTATTGAACATGATATTCTGGAATGTAACTCAGAACATTTACATGTACTTTTTTCCATTTAGGGGTATGTGTAGTTTATTTTGTCTTTCCATGTTCTTCCTTCTTGTACACTGTTAGATTTCAGAGGCAAATATACTTTTAATTACATTTATCTATCTGCTGGTCTTATTTTACAAAACAGACACAAATTAGCCACAAAATTAAAAGCACTGACAGGCGAAGTGAATAATATCGACCATCTTCCACCTAAATAAACATTGTTGCACATCATATACATCCTTTTATTGCAACAACCATTTGTGACACCAGCAGCCTCCTTCAGCAAGACAACAGGCCTCAGCAAACTTCAATAACTGCCCAGGAACAGCTCGAGGAGCATGACCAAGAGCTCAAGGCGTTGACACGGCCGCCAAAATCTCCAGAGCCCAATCCAATCAAGCTTCCATGATGTGATGAGATACGTCTAATCCACAGAGGCCTTATTTCGCAACCCACGGTACCCAAATAGTCCACCACCAGACAAGTGAGGACACCTCCAGAGGTCCATGCTGTGATTGGTCAGAGATGTTTTGGTGCTCAAGGAAGACCTACACAATAATAGGCTGTTCCAATGTTGTAGCAGATCAGTGTACATACAATATGATGCTTTACTAAAGATTAAATAACCTGAAATAACATATTAAGCAGAGCTGAAACAGTTTGCAGACAACAGATATTTGCCAGTTGCTAAACATTTGAGATTTCAGCCTCTGAAATTTGAGTATTTGCTGTGTTTTCCTTGTGATTTACATTACAGAAATGTTAATTTTACCCTTGTTGGCATAGCAAGACATTTGAAGTGGTTCTTATGAATATGTCTCACTATTTCAAGATCAATCAACAAAAAAATCAGCTCAATCAATAATAAATATAGTCACACATTATACAAAATGGTTCAACATTTCCTGAATGACAACCAGCTGCTTCTATATTCATAACTGAATGCTACAACACTGTCTTTTTTCTGCATTAGTTTCGATACATTCTGCTGGTTAAACTCACATACTTTTGCTTGAGTAACGTTTTAAATGTAAGAGTTGTTAGAGTATTATTAGAGTGCGTATTAGTGCTTTCACCAAAGTAAGAGACCCTGAGTACTTCCTCCACTTGTGACTGTTTGTTACAATCCTTTTGGATCAGGTTTCACATGCAGATTAAAACACAGTGACATTATGCATTTTCTCACTACTTGCTGCCTCCCCATTTAATCAGCCCTTCAAGTTCAGTTTTTGGGTTTTCCTCTGCTCCTCCAACACCTTCTGTTTCTCTGAGTGCATCGGCGTCATTTAGAGCATTTAATCAGCATGTATTCCTGCAGCTCTCCGCACGTCCTAACCAAAAAACATAATGAACTCGCACGCTGATAATCACGCTAACCCCGTCTTCTTTTTTCCCTCTGCCTTTAGAAATCTAAAAACACTCCTGGTCCCCTGCCATCTCTGCAATAAAGGAAACACTTAAGCTGCCTACGTTTCCCACAGTCCTCAGCTGCAGGCAGGCAGAAAGGACTGTAATTTGCCTGTCTAATTACCAGACTATTTAAAGTGTGTGTGTGTGTGTGTGTATGGTGGGGGGTGGACACAAGGCATTATAGGGCACTTACACACACACACACACACACACACACACACACACACACACACACACACACCACAGACGCCCTGAGCTTCACACGAACATGAGAATAGAAACACACACACAGACTGAGTATCTCCCAGCAGCTACAATAAAGCTGTCAGAGTCTGCAGCAGCTCGGAGAAGAGAGGGGAAAAAAGGGAGGATTGAGAGATAAATGGAGAGCAGACAAAAGGAGAGCTGAATAATTCATGGAAGTTTTTTTTTTCTTTCTGGCGGAGCTTTTCTTTGTCATCGTCTCTCCCTCTCTCGCTGGATATCTCCACCTCACACAGGGCTGAGCAAGGAGAGGATGTTCTTGAACTCTTTCTTTTTTCCGAACCTTGATAACAGGCCGCAGTTTCTATTGACTCAACGGCGTATGAAAGAGGCTGTGATGGGAGGCCGTGCACTTCATGTTCTGTTAGCTCACGCGACGTGTTGTGCATGTCGTGCGTTTTCTTCATCAGAGGTCATCTCTGGAGACGCTGGGAAATGAGAGGATTTGTGTATTCACTTTTGGCCTTAAGCAGTGATATTACACAAGGCTTTATAGGTAACAATAAAGATGCTCTGTTGGAGAGAAAATGAGTTGGCAACTACTAGAAACTGAGGTATTGGTTGGGTAATTTCTCTGAGAAATGGTAAATGGTAAAGAGTCTGCACTTATACAGTTGTGTGCGAAAGTCAGGGCACCCCTTTAAAAACAGCATATTTTATATATTAAAAAATTAATATCCATATTTATAGTCTCTCTGGGATATGGGAAAAAAGACAATATTATCAGGAAACATTAATGCATAGTTACATTTTATTTTATAACTTGAACAAAATTACAAAAATAAAAAACATCACAACTTTCTGCCTTAGCTGTGCTCAAACGCTTTACAGTGTGTTTTGCATTCACACATTCTTACACCAATGGTGACAGAGCTGCCATGCAAGGAGCTAATCTACCATTGGGAGCAACTTGGGGTTCAGTGTCTTGCCCAAGGACACTTCGGCATTTGGAGGGGCCGGGGATCGAACCACCAGCCATGCGATCAGTGGACAACCCGCTCTACCACCTGAGCTATAGCGTCCCACAAGCAAAATGAAAAGTGTTTAATAAGTTGTGCAGGTCTGTGGGTTCTGGACTGTTGTATGACATTTGATTGGGTTGTAATAAACTGTGATGGACATTTTCCCAGTTTTTCTATGTTTCAAAATAATCAAAGTTGAACAGATGATGTAAATGATCATTTATATATACAAAAATCCTTCCACACATGCCAGAGCCTGGCAAGGAAAGCTAACTGCAACCAGAACATTCAATTTATTTACTCACAGAACCCCAAAACCCACCAGTGGGGTTAAAAGTCATGTTATATTTTGAAAATTGCAAAAAAATGACTTGCTAAAATGATTTTTTCAGAGCCAGAAAATGTGAAAAGAGAAAAAAAACCCAATGGATTTTCAACTTTATCCTTTAAAAAAATTGCTGGCCGCCGTAAAGCTCACTGAGTTCGGACGTTACCACGTGGGCATAGGTCATCAGCAGCGGTCGTGAGTTCGAGTCCGGCTCATGACCCTTCACTGCATGTCTCTCTCTCTCCTCTATACCCCCTTTCACCCTGTCTCTCCCTCTATCAATAAAAAAATGGAAAAACTCCCCCCCTCCAAAAAAAAAAAACAGATTCTATGCAATATGAAAAATTCTGTGTTCCTTGTTGCACCTGAAGGAGTGGATGTGTGGAGTTAAAGATGCCTAGTTGAGGTTGTAAAAATGCTGCACATGTTGATTACTTTTTTTTTTTCAATTTTTGCAAAATAAAATGTTTTTTAAAAATGCAACTTTCATTTTTTTTTCCCCCCTCATGGTTTATGATGGACTGCACGGTGGCTCGGTGGTTAGCAGCGTCACCTCACAGCTAGAAGATCCCCGGTTCGCGTCCCGTTTAGGACGCCTGGGATCTTTCTGCGTGGGGTTTGCATGTTCTCCCTGTGCAGCGTGGGTTTTCACCAGGTACTCCAGCTTCCTCCCACAGTCAAAAACACGCTGAGGTTAATTGATGATTCTAAATTGTCCGTAGGTGTGAATATGAATGTGCTTGGTTGTCTGTCTCTGTGTGTAGCCCTGTGATAGACTGGTGACCCATCCAGGGTTTCCCCAGTTTGCTGGGATAGGCTCCAGCCCCCCCTCCATCCTACAGAGGATTAAGCGGTGTCTTGAGGATGAATGGATGGATGATTTGTGGCTTTATAACTTTGATATTCTGCACAAAAGACACTTCTGAGTTCTCTCTCTAGTCTTCGTTTTGATCAGTCTAATTTGTTTTATGAGCCTTATTCCTCAACTTTACGTCTTCAGCGTCAAAAAACACAGTGAAGTTTCTCAGTGTGCAAATGATTGATTTAGGAGAAAACAGTGAACAATGTCATAACAAGTTTTAGGACAATGTTTGGACCATGTGGCGATGCTGGAAATAAACGTTCCAACTTTAATGTTGTATCCCTTTAATTCAGCTCCATGAAATATTAAAATCAAATCAAACTGCTGCTGATGGTGGATTTACAGCCACTCTGACAGACTATTATCAGTCATGATTAAACCGGAGACTTCAGAGTCTGCAGATTTCTAACTTCTTTCATGTGTAATGATGAACAGGCTGAGATGGGGCCGGATTTAAGGCAGTTTCATTGTTGGTGATTTTATTTTTCCCTCTTGAATTGTTTTTATTGAAGGATTTTTTGGCCCAAGTAAAGGCGGAAGTTGGGAACAGAAAGCCTGCTCAACTTAGTGAATCAGATGTGGGTTTGCTTTCAGATCCATTAAATTCCCTTCCCGCTCTGTCAGGGGGGCCGGTATTTGATCAGCTTGTAGGATGGTCAAACATCATTTCAAACTTGTCTCCCCCCACATCTTTACAGTGTCTGAAGACGTCTGTGACTTCCTCGGACCGACAATGCAACATTCACACCCACATCCTGCCGAGGCCGATGAGCTGCGAGGAGGAGAGACGGAGCCCCAGTAACTATTTCTGTCACTTTTAATGTGAACAACCGAGAGCACCTTTGAGGAGACGCTGTTACCCACCTATTTAATTATTTTTGCGTCCCGCGGCTCTCTGCTGCTTCTTCGCCCTGCCTCCCGGTGCTGCTGTTAGGAGCAACTAAAAATACTTTTGCTCTCCAACGTGGTCGGACAACACGTCAAACAGGATGAATTAGTCATTTTCTAATAAAACCTCACCATTAGACTCAAGGCTGAGCCACCATCTACACTGTTAATATGAACCACTTGTAATGTGGATATTCAAATCTTTGCATTGTGAACGTGTTACTATATACGCCCTCAAACTGGATGCTCTGTTTGACACTGTGCCAGTAAATATTCTATATATCCACCTACACTTTGTAGACCTGTGAATAAATATATAGTGCTCACAGTATGAACTAATTCACTGTTATCATCTTGTTTCACTGTGTTGTGGTGTTAACGGTACATGCTAATGCCTTGGAGCTTAACCTCCCTCTGTTCTTTAACTTCTTTTTAATCTACTGCAAGCTGCTTTTATCTGATCTATTCTCTTTCAAGAACTAAACTGCACAAGATGGCAGATATGGAGCGATGAGGCTGTTGTAATCCGAACGCGTTTCTCCTCTCATTCTACACGCAGAGCTTTTAAATGGACCCTGAATGCAGCGTTCAGAACTCATTGTAACCTGCACTTAAGAGAACGAGCTCCGACGCAGCTACACCTCCAGAAACTGTGCTTTAAAAAGACATCAGGCTGTTCCTATCGAACCACATCAGATAATAAAAAAACGCAGCGTGCTTAAGTCTAAATATAAGTTCTCATAGTTCCTGCCATGGCTGAAGAAAATCATTTCTGGTGCTGCAAAAAACTTCTGAACCCTCGTTCTCTTACTGCTTCTGAGATGCCAGCACACACACACATTCTTCTTTTTCTCTGTGCCTGCTGTGTGTGTGTGTGTGTGAGTGAGTGTGTGTCATTCAGCTAAATAAAGCCGTGCAGTGTTGGGCTCAGCATCTCTGTGTTGCTGCTCATTGTGCTGCTGGGAAAGCAACAGTAGCAGCCCTGCGGATGATGCACCATGTCAGCAAACACATAACAATGGATCGTCTGGTGTCTCTCTCTCTCTCTCTCTCTCTCTCTCTCTCTCTCTCTCTCTCACACACACACACACACACACGCACACAGTCACACACAGTCACAATGGATGTTTTGGGAGTGACTCCCGGCTGTCACTAGTGTAAAACACTAAGCCTGTTTGCAATATGTAGCCCAGTACAAACAAGACGGACACACACAAACACACACACACATGCACACGCACACACACACACACATATGCATGCAAACACACACACAAATGCTGCCAGGGATAACAGAACAAATACCAAAACATCCTTCTGAAGCTGAAAAAGGCTTTCTGGGATGTTTTTTTAGTACATATTTCCTCAAATACAACTAAGCAAAAATCTGGCTATTGAAATGTGCAATGTGTAGCGACAAGTGTCTTCAGATGATGATGTTATGGTGGATTCACAGGACTATTTCTACTGGATAGATATACAAAGTTCTAATCCTGTACTTATACATGGTCAAAATGACTCCACTGCTTAAAGCTGCACTGATGAATGTGCAGGTGGTAGTGTTATTGGTTGAACTACATCTCCCAGTAGCATGGTAACGGCACGGATTTCTGAAATAAATAGCTTTTCAACAAGTAACAATGAAGCACTCTGGTCGTTTTCACACAACCTACATTTTCACCAACATGTCTGGGGGGAAAAGCAACTCTTAGAATGATCAGAAATGAAACCAAGGATGAGTACAAGACGCCACCGCCACACACAAACATGCTCAGCCAGCACACATCATAGCCAACGCGGCCAAAGACACAAAGCAAACAGAGGTATTCAGTCTAAACCAGGTGTACAACTGTTTTTGGATATTTGGTTGAGCAGGGTTTTAAATGTCCAAATGTGTTCAAGTGCCACAACAGCAATGCAATGTCAGAAACACAGAAACACAGGCCTCATTTAAAGTTGCAGAGATAAAAAAAAGTACAAAAAGTATCAGAACAAACATCAGCTGAAGGAGACAACCCAGAGAAAACATGACTCACCAAGCAGAGCGCTAACACCATGTCAGAAACAAAGCAAACCTTTCTTAAAGTCAGTAGGATGAAGGTAAAAGTACACCTTCAAATATCTGTAGCGTGACAACTTAGAAGAAACACGACAAATTCAGTTCTTCATTTTTGCCAGAAGACTCCACTGTGTTTAAAGCATGAACCCAGTATGACAGTATGTCACCACCTCAAGACAAAAGGAGGATTTTTTTCTATAAACTAGAACTTTATTGGTGCTGCAGAGCTGTGGGTAGCCTGCACATGATGTCAGGCAATAGTATAATCCATGTGTTGTGTAGGTACTGTTGTTTTATGCTCAGGTAATCTGTGAAGCTTTTTAAGTTTAGAATGACAAAAAAATCTAATTATAATTTGCTCTGTGAAAGGAGTCGCTCATAGCTCGGTCTCCTCAGTTCCCCTCAGTTTAATGGAGCATCCAGTTTCAGTGTTCTATAAGAAGCCCACTTATTAAAACAGTGTAACATTTTCCAGCTAAAGAGTCAGATACCATCTTCAGGAGCTGGTGGAGACCAAAAACAGAGCAAAAAAGAGACTGAGTATTGGATTTACACTTGTTTGGTTGCCAAAAGCAGAACTCAAACAAGTACTCTATGCTGCTAGCAAGTTCATAAGGTGTTAACATGCAAATATTGGTGCTTTCTTTGGTTATGTTTCCGTTGCCCAGCAAAATAATTAATGCAGGTTTAATATAAGATCTGTAGCTTATGTGTTATTTCAAAAAGGTTAATAATAAATGAAGTTGAAAATAATGTCAGACATTTGCTCGTCCTCATTTCACCAAACATGATGATTTGTTCTTTTGTTTCCATGTCATATCTATCCATAAATAATGGATGGATGGATATGTCCAGATATGACTAACCCAGCTGACTTGAGAATTAGCCAGTCTATCACAGGGCTACACATAGAGACAGACAACCAAGAACACTCTCATTCACACCTACGGACAATTTAGAATCATCAGTTAACCTCAGCATGTTTTTGGACTGTGGGAGGAAACTGGAGTACCAGGGAGAACATGCAAACCCCACACAGAAAGATCCCAGGCGTCCTAACCAGGACATGAACCGGGGATCTTCTAGCTGTGAGGCGACGCTGCTAACCACTGAGCCACCAGTCTGTACATATCCATATGTTAATTCATCATGCTTTGTATATTATCTTTGTGAGAGATATCTTTATTTTTTGTAGCCCTGTTGAACTTTTGTAATTCTTGTTCTGCTGCTTCCATATCTCATCTGTATCTAGCTGCTATAACATGTACATTTCCCCGATAAGTGATCACTGAAGTTTATCTTATCTTATCTTATCTTAACTTAGCTTAACTTAACTTAACTTAACTTAACTTAACTTATAAATTCAAAATGTTGAGATTTTTATGCAGCTGGAACGAAACAAAAAAATTTCAAGATGCTGCTGCTGCAGGATTGGGGAAGATTAAAAGGATATTATTGATGGTATTATGTTGGTTGAAAGAGGATTAATGGGTTATTTAAAAAGAAATAAGTGACAGATTAAATGCTAATGAATAAACCTTTTATCATTCAGTCGAAAGTGCTGAAGTACAATAAAATGAGTTAAAGGAAAAACGCCCAAAGACATAATAGGAAACACATTCGGACACTCATCTGTGTGATGGTGAAGACACAGCAGAAGAGCAGCGACACAAGATTAGCTCATCTCTGGTTAAGCTGCAGAAAATACTGAAACCGCTAATGACGGCGAGCTGCTGAAGTACCCACACATGTCACCGCGGCTGGCAGAGGCTGACACCTAAATACAGTGTGAGAGGCTGAGAGCTAAAAGTGACGCTGGCCGCAGATACCAGCTGCTAAAAGCAAAAGGCTGCAGTCTGTTCCTGCTGTGGTTATTAAAGCCTGAGGCAGCGGCTGTGAGCAGCTGCTGCGTGGTAACACACATCTCATTCAGACTGATATGTGTTTTATAACCCGCGAGGCTAAGCAGGAAAAGGTGATAGTTGATGCCAGCATTTACTTTCTTTTTAAAAACTTTTGGCAGGCTGTTCAGTTTTCATTGTTCGGCTCATGATTGAAACCCAAAATATCCGACTATCACTGCTACAACTGTTTACCACTTGTCACAGTTATGATACAGCTTTAGTATAACATGCAGGGACTTAACACAGCAATCCAGTGTAGCATTGATTAGGCCTAAGTATTGAATTAATCAAAGTGGAGCATCAGATCAGAGGGGCTGTAATGATTCGAGCTAATCCATAATTCCTTATCAGAACATGCACACAAACAAACAGTCAGAGAGAGGAAGCGCTCTGATTTCCAAGCGCACCATCGAGCAGCGTTTCAGGGCCGAAAATAGCTCCTAAGTTTGAGTGGAGATGGAAGGTCAATAATTTGGCAAATACTAAGATAATGAGCCGTTAGAAAGACAGCATCTGAGTGGTGGTGGTGGTATTTTCAGGGTGCAATCAACCCATCAACAAACTGACAATCCAGCAACAGCAGCGATGGTGGTTTGCACAACTCTCTGCCGCTTGGCTACTCAGAAATGCAGGTATTTTAAAAAATGTAGAGATCAAACCAAAATGTACTATTAAGAGGCCAGTTGACCTGTCAGCAGCGTTAGTTGTACAATATCACTGGTTTTACAGGTAAAACTGTTGCTACTCTATACTGCCAAAAGTATCAGGACGTCTGCCTTTAAAAGCACACAAACTTTTATGACATCCCATTCTCAATCCCTAAGGTTTAATATGGAGTTGTTCCACCCTTTGCAGCTATAACAGCCTCAACTCTTCTGGGAAGGCTTTCCACAAGGTTTAGGAGTGTGTTTATGGGAATTTTTGGCCATTCTTCCAGAAGTACATTTGTGAAATCAGACACTGATGTTGGACCAGAAGGCCTGGCTCTCAGTCTCCACTCTAGTTCATCCCAAAGGTGTTCTGTCGGGTTGAGGTCAGGACTCTGTGCAGGCCAGTCCAGTTCCTCCACACCAAACTGGCTCATCCATGTTTTTATTGACCTTGCTTTGTGCACTGGTGCACAGTCATGTTGGAACAGGAAAGGGTGATCCCCAAACTGTTCCCACAAAGTTGGGAGCATAAACTTGTCCAAAATGTCTTGATATGCTGAAGCATTAAGAGTTCCTTTCACTGGAACTAAGGGGGAAAGCCAAACCCCTGAAAAACAACCCCACACCATAATCCATCTCCACCAACTTTACACTTGACACAGTGCAGTCAGGCAAGTACCGTTGTCCTGGCAGTTTGTTATAATACCACTAACAGTTGACCGTGGAATATTTAGTATTATGGAAATTTCACGAATGGACTTACTGCACTGGTGGCAACCTATCACGGTACCACACTTGAATCCACTGAGCTCCTGAGAGCGACCCATTCTTTCACAATTGTTTGTAGAAGCAGTCTGCATGCTGAGGTGCTTGATTTTATTCACCTGTGGCCATGGAAGTGATTGGAACACCTGAATTCAATTATTTGGCGGGGCGTCCCAATACTTTTGGCAATATAGCATATATGTACAACCACCCTATTAACCCTCTGATCCAGAAACACTTTCCGTCTGTTTCTTGCCCTATTTTGCTTTTGATATTTTGCTGTTTGTGTTTTTACAGCCTCTACAAACGAGGCTAGAGAGATGTTTCACCATGCTGAATGTATCTTCCAACAACTTGCTTCTCTGCATACTGTTTTTAAGCCATTCTGCATTAATTTTCTTGATCAAATGTCAAAATTTCCTCTCATGTTCTGTAATTTGTTTCCACATTTGTCTCCTCTCTGTCATGTGAACACACAGCCTGCAGTTCACCCGAAAAGTTTGAGAATTTTGTGGTACATTTTTGCTTGTTTGTTCACAGGATCTCATTCAAATGGTTTATTTTTGGTGATTTTTTAAAACAGACATGTTGAATAAAGTGATTTTAGATTTGGTTAAATTTACCCACAGGACCACATGTCACAGATAATTCGAAGGCTCTCGGGAAGTTGAAAGCCTGATGCATGTTTTATTTGTTTCATGTAATTAATTAGTGGCTGCACGGTGGCTCGGTTGTTAGCACCGTCGCTTCTCAGCTAGAAGATTCCCAGTTAGGACGCCTGGCATCTTTCATGTGGAGTTTGCATGTTCTCCCTGTGCAGCGTGGGTTTTCACCGGGTGCTCTCTCTTCCTCCCACAGTTCAAAAACATGCTGAGGTTAAGTGGTGATTCTAAATTATAGGTGTGACTGAGAGTGTGCTTGGTTGTTTGCCTCTGTGTGTAGCCCTTTGATAGACTGGTGACCTGTCCAGAGTGTCCGCTGCCTTCACCCCAGTCGGCTGGGATAGGCTCCAGCCCCCCCGTATAGATAATGGATGGATATACTTAATTGTTTTCTTTCTTCACAACAAAAATGCGACTGTTTATACAGACTTTCTAACATTTTTGCCCATCACCAGCCACCACCCAAACTGACTATAATGTCTGAACAAATTCTGAAACCATTATGCCATATTTTATCAGCACTATCTCTTTGGACACAACGTGCTGCGTCAGAGGATTATTTTAGTGATGCTGATCTCTGCTCACATTATTCCCAGAGGAGCTGTGTTGTTGCGATAGGAAGGAAATTAGTGACGTCTAAGCTGTCTGCTCCTCTGTCCATTTCCCTTCCCTCCTCTTCTCTAAATGATAACCTTTCACCTCTTCCTTCACCTCTTCCTTCACCTCTGGGCTCTCTTTGCTCCTTCCTTCGCAAGGAATGCACTTTTGAACGTGATAAGCCAATTTAGACTGTAAACAAACTCTTTTATGCCGGCGGCGTTAGTCAGACACACCCAGACGTGTTTAGCAGATTTGTCTGACAGTAGAACCAGAGCTGGAAGGCTGCACAGGTTTACAGCTCTGGATCTTTCTGACCAAACTGTATCTGTTATGTCTTCTTTCCCTTCCACAGTTAAACCTGAGCGTGTGCTGTTCTTGAGGATGGATGGTAGTGTGAGTGGGAAGGAAGGATCAGCATGCAGGCATTGATTTTTCACAAAAAATAGAGAAATAAAATTCAAACCGGCCACAAAAGGTAGAGACAAAAACTTCTTCTAGGGTCTCCTGAAGAAGAAAAACAAACCTTCATAGCACACGAAATACCAGCTGTCCTCTATTTTTCTTGGAGGGTGAAAACAGACCAACCGGTTTACCGTCATCCTAAACCTTTTAAAGCCTGTCACCTGCTGCCTGTGGCCAATCAGGGAGGCTGTCTGGAGTGGGTGTCACTTTGATCAAGGTGGCATCAATCTCACCTCATTTACAGCTAAATACTATTCAAACTTACCCTCTCAAGAAGCTTAAACCACCTGATAAGGATGTTATCATAGCATTCATTATGTGATACCAGCGCACATCCTTCCCATAGGGCTCTCCCCCACCTTTGATTGGGCGCTGTGGGCCGCTACCACCCCATTTAAAGGCAGTGTAGCTGCAATTTAGGACTTACGAAGAGGAACAAAATTCCACTTTTAGTCAGGGCACTTAAGGACGCTAGAATTTGAGTCACATCTGTAATTATAGTTGCATTTTCTAGCATAAGTCTTTCTTCGAGTCTTACTTTCACTGCGTTCCGCTCCGTGTTTGGTTAGGGTTGGTTGTTTCGGCACCAAAACTACTTGGTAAGGTTCAGAAAAATATCTTTGCCATGTAAAACACCCCGTCGCTGCATTTACCACTTGTTACAGAAGCTCCATTTTGTCCAGTGGAGATTTAGTTTCACACGGCGGTACGGGGTCACTGACGTTATCAGGGTTACTCTCTGTTTATCAGTGATCACAGTGGATGATAACAGTCTACTAAACCCATTAGACGTTGAAGTAGGTCCCCACTGGCCCACATGCATGGGAATGATGTGCACTGATAATGAGTCACTTAATGGGCTGATAACATGCATAATCAAATATACATGCTATAAATGAAGCTAACAAAGAAGCACACATTCCCTTCTTTGGAAATGACTAACAACACAGCAGAAGGAATACACCCAAGAGGACATGTTAAAGGGAAAGTGAGCTCCTTCTTCTTAAAGGGTTGGGCAGGCCAGGGAATTAAAGTCTCACTATGGAGAAGCTGTGTGAACAGAAGTGAACAGTCATGTTAAGGTCCATCATATGATTTTTAGGGACTTACATTTCCCGTTCATTACCAAAAACACTGAAATTACATCCAAGTGGCAGTATAACAAAACTGTCAGGGTCTGCATCACAAATACTCAGGAAACATTTATTCAAAATCATCTTTCAAAGGATGCTCGATATGATGATCAGCAGCCGTGGCTTCTCTGCCGCCTCAGCTTGTACTTGGGTTTTTCTCAGAAACAGACAGCCTCAGCTCTCTGTGTTTGTTTGGAATTTCAGCCCACAGCCAAACTTCACCCCAGAAGCAGCCCCTCATTCATTCATCCCTCATTACTTGGTTTATTTTCCCTAAACAGAGCAGCTTGTTATGCTTGGGGGGAAGATCGGAGACGGGGGCGACTAGAGGCGCAGCGCTGGGACGACGTTTGTTGGACAGGTAGACGCCTGCAGCATGAAGAAACCAAAGTTAGGCATGTGACCTAATGTGTGTTGTTAAGGTCATTGTCTTGTTAGTCATTTGTTAGTTAAGGGAGACACATCCAGTCAAGAAAAGCAGAAAAAACTTACATTAAACTTTGATCTTGCTGGCCAGTGTGTGTTGCAGTAAAGTTTTTCAGCAGGTTTAACATTGTAAGTTGAATTCTGACACTTACATGTTCAACCACTAAATGTTAATAAGGATTCATATGGGTCACTAACGCTGATGACAGTGGTCTGTATTTCTGCCTGCCTGTCTCTGGAAAACAAAACATATGTTACTGTGATAGATTTTTGTTATTTTGGTTTAGTTACATGGAAGTTTGTTGCTATAACATCACACGTTCCTCACTTAAATATCATGACATATAAGATAAAGTTGTGGTATGACAAGAAAAGTTTAGCATTTACTAAAAAAAGTATGTAAGCTAATGAATACACACGAAAAACAACTTACACAGTCTAGAATGTGGGATGGATCTGATGAGGACTGACCTAAAATCACATTTTAATAACAAAGTAAAAGCTTTTTTAAAACAAATCATTGTGGTGACAGTATGTGATTGAAAATATCAGTGAACTGTGGTGCCTTTGTATTTCTTTTTTTAGCTGCTGCTGGTACTAATGAGGGGAACAAGCAGATCGGAAGTCAAAAACGTCATTTTGACTTATTACAGCGCCCCCTAGAGTCAGCTTGCAATGTCAGGAGACGGCACACCTGACCCTGTCTCTGCAGGTGGTTGATAGCAGTGGGTTTGGCTGAAGTCAGCCATAGAGAGGGTGAAGAGCTCAGACCAGAGTCACTGCCAAAGGAAGCAGATAAGGTGGGTCAGGAGGTCATCTGATTAGGATGCTTCCTGTGCACCTTCCTTTGGAGGTTTTTTTGGGCACGTTCAACTGGGAGGAGACCCAGAGGTAGACCCAGAACTCTGCTACGGCAACCTGACTGGATGGATGGATGGATGGATGGATAGATGGATGGATGGATGGATGGATGGATGGATGGATGGATGGATGGATGGATGGATGGGCTGTGGCACCCCAGACTGGTCTAATACATGATGCAGTTGTTTAAAATCCATTTGAAAATCCTTTTGAGACTTGGTCTGAGGATCATCTATACTAGTTTTGATGAAAACTGGAAATAAAGTTGAAATCTTTTCATGAAATTCAATATTGCTTTTATTTAGGTTGCTGACAAGTAGACATGTCTCAACTTTAGAACCTCCAACAGTGCCAGATAGAGGAATAACTTTTTAACACAAACATGTCAACAGTTAAGAGGTAAAACACGTCTTTATTGCAGTGCTCTCCAGGGGTGAAATGCCACAAAATGTTTGTTCTTCCTCAAAATGAAGTCCCAGGTTCATGAACCAAGTTTGGTTTTGTGAGGTCAAACTGCTGCCAGGATATGACCTCACTTTATCTGTGGTGCTGATTTGGATCTGCAGTGACAGAGGATTGCTTTTAAAAATCAAAAATTCATATGATAGGGGGCGCCCCGATAGCCTAATGGTTATGTCGCGTGACCCCAGTGCAGAGGCGCAGCGGCAGTCCCGGGCTCGATTCCGACCTTGGGCGTTTACCGCATGTCCTTCCCCACTCTCTCCTGTTTCCGATTCTATCCACTGTCCTATCTAATAAAGGCACAAAAGGCCAAAAATAAACCTTTAAAAAAAATCATATGATAGCTTTTGTAAGGCCTCCTGTGAAGGTCATCTGAGTCAATTTTGGTAAAGATGGACAATTTTTGTGGCCTGCAAAAAGCTTCTGAACTTTTTCATGAAATCCAAAATGATTGACTTGATCCAAGGAATCCAACGGTGGCTCATCTTTGGAAACTGGACATTTGGTTTAACACCAGAAATGCATCTCTGGCTTTGACCCAGTGGTGGCGCTTGACTGCACAAGCCAAAGACGTGAAACTTGGCGAAAAGAATCAGGGAGTTGTCCCCCAATCAGAGTGCCAGATTTAGGTATAGTTTACCTTCAGTCCTGTGCAGCTTCACTGTTTGGTCTACAGTTAATAATATTACTGTAGATAAAAGGAATCATAACAGCAGTATATAATCAGATAACAAATAACTGTGCAGCATTTAGATACATCCATCCATCCATTATCTATACACCGCTTAATCCTCTGTAGGGTCACCGAGGACTGGAGCCTATCCCGGTCGACTCGGGGGAAGGCAGGGGACACCCTGGACAGGTCACCAGCCTGTCGCAAGGCTACATATAGAGACAAACAATCAAGCACACTCTCATTCACACCTACGGACAATAACCTCAGCATGTTTTTGGACTGTGAGAAGAAGCCGGAGAACCTGGTGAAAACCCACGCTGCACAGGAAGAACATGCAAACTCCACACAGAAAGATCCCAGGCGTCCTAACCGGGACGTGAACCGGGGATCTTCTAGCTGTGAGGCGACGCTGCTAACCACCGAGCCACTGTGCAGCCCTGTATACATCTCAAAACTGTAAAATATATTTAAAGTGAGAAGTATGTATATGAAATAATACCAGATATTATTACGAAATTTACAGAAGCTTTAATTATATATGGAAAAGTATAAATACAAATTAGAGTGTAATGGAATACGTGGACAAAATGGCTGGTTTGATATGCTTTGATAGGCACTGTAATTTTAATTTTTACCTCAGCAGTCAAGCATTTTTTATTAATATAAACAAGACAAACTGGAACTACATTGTTGCATCTGGTGTCAAACTTTAATGATTTGGCAGCAAAGTTTCTTGGAAAACAAAGCACAAAAGTTTTATACCGTTTGACAACAAGTCCTTGACAATGAGATCACGAACCCACGAAGCAGTAATTACAAACAGCCCCTCTGTCTGCGTGCTCGGCTTAGAACGAAATGCGATTAATGCAGAGTTTATTAAAAATCAGATGTGGTCTAGTCTATGCGCTCCACCCCAGTATGACTCACAGGCCGCGGTTTGATTGATTACACACTTTTAATGAATGCTTCATTAATTCTCAGCAGATTGCACAAAGAAATATTTCCTTTCTATGACGATTGAAATTCATTTTATGTTATTGTCCTTTATATAAGAACTATCTCTGTTCCAAAGGCTTTTTGCGCTGAGTAGAAGGAAATTCGGAGTTTGGTGCCGGATGCTTATTCGTCATGAAAGCAGTCAGATTTACAGATATGCAGGCTGTCGGCATCTTCAGTGCAGGAGGATCAGTATCGGTCTCAGCCTTTAAAAACTCATATCAGCCCGACCGCAGTCTGGTTCACACACAGGTCTGAGATTCCAGGAGGGATTTGATCAAGAGAGCCGGAGGATTGGGTGAGAACGGAGAGTCTGGAAGGGGGGAAGAAAGTGTGTGTTCATGTGTGTGTGTGAGAAGCGAAGTGTGAGAGAGTTTTTTTCCCATGACTCTGTAGCAGTCGGACAGGTAGGGGTCTGGGATTAGAGAGTGTGACCCAGCTCAATCGGGAATAATGAATTCTTCCTTCACAGCTCTCACTGGGCCGTATGAAGCTTTAGCCCCATTTTTACCAGAGAGACATCAAAAGACAGCAAAGACAACCTGATCTTCTCCTTATTCTCTAACCGACATGCTTAGTTTCAAGCAATAAGCTGCAGGATTTTTATATATTTACCCCTGTTGTGATACTTAACAGCTGTAGCACAGTGGAAACTCAGCACATCACCACTTTATTTGCTGTTTTAAACATCCAGTGTCAGGTTATTCAGAAAAACAACAGCACTGACAGGTTCTTTAAAAACAGAGTCACAGCAGGCAGTTTGACTGACAGGTGAACTCATAGAAGTGCACTGTGGAAACAACAAGAGCTTAGAGCACACAGAGGATGGTGGCAACTTTAAACAGGCCAGGTATTTTTATTTTTTTTATATAAAGAAATGGATGATAGGTGACTTTATTTGATCCGTTAGCAGAAGCTTTACTCACAGAGTGGGCTGCACAAGGCTTTAAAGCAGCTGTAAGTGACAGGCTGGTGAAGATGCGATCAGACAGTTCCTGGTGTCACAGTCAGGAGTCCAGAGACGAAGTGGCACCACACTATCAATAGAGCTAATTACAGGTCGCAAAATTTTTATTATTGTAACTCTCCTATTGAATGAATGCAGAATAATGAAAGCTTTCTTTCGCCAGTTAGGTTAGCTTAGCTTAGCACAAAGATGGACCTGTGGTAAACAAGATTTCATAACCACTGGTAGGTTCCACATTTGCAATTTCTCCATGGACAGCAGCTAGACCAGAGAGCAAACATCACATTCTGTCAGTCAGCAGCTGGATGATCCAACCTTCATGTGGAGGATCATCACTGGTGATGAGAGGAGGGTCTGTGGCTACCACCGAGAGAAGAAGCAGCAGTTTTCACAATAGAGAGGCCAACAGTCTCCAAGGCTGAAGAAGGAAAGTCCAGGCAGGAGTACCGGGAGCATACTCATTGTTTTCTTCAACATTCACATGGTTGTGCACCATGAATTCATCCACCCAGGTTGGACCGTCAAAGCAGGGTTGTAATGCAACATCCTGAGATGTTAGAGGAAGTAAGTGAGCGCTCCAGTGCTTCATGTATGTACAGCTCGGCGATTACACACAGGGTTTGTTGGCTCCCTGTGGCTTCTTCTTACCATCCAAATGTGGCAGGAGAGATGGGAAATCTTTATAGGAACAGTCCCAACTTTTTGATCGCACCTTCGCTGACTGCTTGCTCATAGGGAATCCAAAAGCAACCTTGGATTGTTGGGTTTTTCTGTTTCTGTTTCCTGTTCTTTCTTACAATGTTAAGCGCTTTGTGACGACCTGTGTTGTAAATATGCGCTATATAAATAAAACTGAATTGAATTGAACCTTGTTGTGGAGAATTTAGCAACTAGACAGCCTTTATTTTTATGTGTTGGAGTTGGTGATGACCATGAATCACTACAAACAAAGACAATAACAGACTTAAATTCACCAAGTGGATTATCTGGTTCACCAGAGTTCACTGTATTATGTTACAGTAGATTAACAGTCAGCATGTGGCCAAAAGAAATGAATGAATCCAGCTTTAACATTACATTTATTCAGACATATAATCTTGATGTGCAAGCAAGACATATGGAACATACAAACCTATCACCAAAAGCTTATTGCTCTCTGTATTTATTCAGATCAATGACACACAGCTATCAAATTATTTCTCTGCAGTGCTACAAGTTTTAAAAATTCTGAACATATCTACTTTATATGGTGATTTTTTAAAATTCAATCTTAAAATCATTCTTTGACATCTGACAGCGCAGGTTCATGTTAACATCAGTATGTTAGCATTAATTGGGACGCAGTTAATGACAAACACCTGTCTTTATTCTTTGTGTAGCAGAGTCCTCTAGTGGTTCACACACAGTCTCTCTGTGTCACACAAACACTTGCAAAGAAGTGTGTTATTAAAGCGCCCTAAGCTGCTCTGCTCTCGGAGCTTTCAACTCATATCTGAAGCAGCGCAGACATACCTGTCTGTCTGCCGCTATAATACCTGTAATTCTCTCCCTCCAGGCCCAGAAGGATGTGTGTGTGTGTGTGTACTGGTATTAGTCATGTTGTGGGGACAAGGATCTGATTACACAGTGGCATTGTGGGGACTTTAAAAGGTCCTTCAGTCATTCAATTTTAGGGTCAAGGCTGGTTTAAGGTTAGGTTGAGGCAAGTAGTAGTTATGGCCAGGGTTCGGGTAAGTCGCCAGGAAATGAATGTAAGTCAAAGCATCATCTGAAGTGTTGGAAATACGAGGCAGTCCATTTTATTCAGGCAGTAAACACTCAGGGACAGCGCCGGGGAAGCTATTTAAAGGCAGAACTGTGTAAGCTACCAACAGCAAAGCAACACTATAGGGCCAGATCTAGTCTGGTTAACTAAAGCTAGTTAGCAGAATTAGTTCAAACTATTTTGTAGTGAGATTATCAAAATGAGAAAGTGCATCTGATATGAAATTATAAAGAACTATAACACAAAAAGTCACATGCCACGGAGCTGAGTTTACTGCAAAAAGCTCAGAGGCCATGCTTAAGTATGACGACGGTGATCCTCCCTCAGGCTGAGATCCAGGAGATTTCTCCACCATGAGCAACGTCTGCTCTTATCAACATGCTCTAGCCTAGGTCTAGTGTGCGGTGGTGGTGCAGGCCTTACAAATTAAATGCCTTCACAAAGTTCAAGCTCGGTCCTTTTCCACTGCATGAACTCACAGGCCTTTTTAGGTCAGCCCAGACCTTTGAGGATGTTCCCATCGCAGGAGCCGTCTCTGAAGAATCTCTTTTAGGGCCGTATTTGGGGAAGAAACCTACATTAGCACCATTTTCCTGCCCTTCTCCTTGCCATCAATGAGCAGTGGTCTCCTCCTCTTTAACATCAGCATCAACAATGTCAAATTCACCATGTATGCTAACATAACAAACCTCTATTGGTCTACTTCCAACATGATTATACTATTTTGCTAACTCAGAGTTGCAGTTTAAGCAGCAACTTGGGCTGAATAATAAGTTTGAGTGGAAGGTTGCTGCCACTCCTCCTTCCTCTGCCTGTACTTTCAAGCATATGGCAACTTCTATGACTGGGCAGGGTTGAGTTATTTAAAGGATTAGGCAGCTGTTCCTGTGAACTTTCACACCACCTTGCACCGCCCTGACTCCCTGCAGTCCCTGAGCTGCAAGAGTAAAATAAAATACATAAGTTGCTGCAAATTGTAGCTAAACTAGTTTAACTCAGAGAGAATAAAGCAGAAACTATAGTCTAAATCTGACCATCTGATCTGTATTCAGCTGCAGTCAGCTGTCTGTTCTGTTTGCATGACTTTGTATTTGACATTCCTTTTAAATTACTGTGATACAAACTCAGAGGCATGCAGGTTATGCCTTTGAACCGCTCAGTTGCTCCGTTCCTTTTACGCCGTGTATTAGCGCGCACATGTTTCTTTCTCTGAATAAATATTTGAAGGTCCTCATTGGTTATTTACGCCGGACACAGAGCTGTGCATTGTTGTTGCTCTTAAGGGAACACCTTCGCCTCAAGCGCTTCTACTGAAAACATTTTGATCATTTTATTAGAGAGGACTTCGAATGTATTAGCCGGGAGAAGCGCTCCTCAGTCTGCGAGGAGTCCGGAGGAGTTGTATAATGTCTGGAAAAAGTGAATCTTGGCTGCGGCTGGGAGATTCTCAGATTCTCAGGGCGTTGGAGAGTCTGTTTATCAGGCGGAGAGAATCTAACCCTGTGATCATGTCATATGGATTGGATGTTAAAGCTGGCAATGATTCACATGTTTGATACTGAATGACTCCAGATTGCATATATTGACAATACATCACTGTAGCCCTTCAGTCTGGCTTTAATTATCTTGAATGAGCCTGACTGGATGATGTGATGTGTTTCTTTCTTCAAGCATTGCAGCCATCAGCTCAGAGATGTTGGTGCTTTGGCGGATAATCGGAGGCTTCAAGTCCTAATTACAACTTTGGATGTTGCCTTGAACTGTTTACAAGTTGTAAAAACAATAATTATTGTAACTCCCACGTGACACAGTCAGAGCTCACCGTTACCATGTTATATCTCATGCCAGGAGGCCAGGCTACCAACAGCAGGACCTGAGTTAGTTACACACTGTGTTTTTAAAGGGTGGATCTGCAGATTCTTATATAAATTCAGCCATCTGATGTAAATATGATGAACAGAAAGCATTATTTATTATGCACATTTACCTGAAAATGACTTAATAGGGTTAAACATTATATAAACCTAACTGAATAATTTTATTATTGAAGTTAAGACCCCATGATATTTTCTATTAAACAAATTTATGTGATTATTTTAAACATTTAGATTACAACCCAACTATATTATTGAGTATAAAAACTTACTTTACTAACTAAAATCCTAAAGTAGGACCCAACAATAAAACAAGTTCATATCATTTTGGATCATTTTTGAGTAATCTTGGACAATCTTCTTTATTTTCTTTTTCATTTATTCTTTAATGGTTGATAATTAAGATGGGAGAGGATCTGGATGAAAGTTAAAAAGGCCACAGTGGAGGACCCGAGAAGCTGCAGGATGCCAGCAGTGTCACTGGATCTGGTCTTTACTCATGGACTCTGGCTCCCCCTGCTGGTCAAATAAATACACTGAGACTAAGTAAACTGAAAAATAGCTCATGTTTGATTAGCTCATTTATAATTAGGAGAGGGATTCTTCATGTCCAAAGAGACTGCACTTATTAATCATTATTTACTATGAGAACTGAACCATCACTAAAGGATAAAGTCAGTGTAATGTCCTGCACACTGTGTGTTTCTTTGTACTTCATCTAAAGCGGAGCATTTCTATAGATTGTCAGATTGTCTTTTAAAACCAAGAAATTCACAGACACAAAACTGGTCAGATTTTGTTTCACTTTATGCTGATTAACTGACATTTAACAAGTGCTAACAACTGGATCTGCAGTTTGTGTTTAACATGTTCGTGCGTCTATATTAACACTGATCAGTCCCAACATTAAAACCAGCCTGTTTGTTTACAGCACTGACAAACTTCTCCGCTGTTCTCTCCTCCCATGATGCAGAGCCGTGATCCTCCTCAAACATGGCAGTTGCCTTCTTCAGGATCTGAACTATGAAAGCAAGTTTATCCTCAACCTGTAAAAAGCACCTCAGATTACTGCAGGAACATATTCTATATCGCCAAAAGTATTGGGACGTCTGCCTTTACATGCACACAAACTTTAATGACATTCTTAATCCGTAGGGTTTAATATGGAGTTGTTCCACCCTTTGCAGCTATAACAGCCTCAACTCTTCTGGGAAGGCTGTCCACAAGGTTTAGGAGTGTGTTTATGGGAATTTTTGACCATTCTTTCAGAAGAGCGTTTGTGAGGTCACACACTGATGTTGGACCAGAAGGCCTGGCTCTCAGTCTCTGCTCTAATTCATCCCAAAGGTGTTCTATCGGATTGAGGTCAGGACTCTGTGCAGGCCAGTCCAGTTCCTTCACACCAAACTGGCTCATCCATGTCTTTATTCACCTTGCTTTGTGCACTAGTGCGCAGTCATGTTGGAACAGGAAGGGGCCATCCCCAAACTGTTCCCACAAAGTTGGGAGCATCAAATTGTCCAGAATGTCTTGATCTGCTGAAGCATTACGAGTTCCTTTCACTGGAACTAAAGGGCCAACCCCTGAAAAACAACCCCACACCATAATCCATCTCCACCAAACTTTACACTTGGCATAATGCAGTCAGGCAAGTACCGTTGTCCTGGCAACCGCCAAACCCAGACTCATCCATGCTATTGCCAGACAGAGAAGCGTGATTGGTCACTCCAGAGAACACATCTCCACTGCTCTATAGTCCAGTGGCAGCGTGCTTTAGAACACTGCATCTGACGCTTTGCATTACACTTGGTGATGTAAGGTTTGGATGCAGCTGCTCGGTCATGGAAACCCATTAATGAAGCTCTCTACCACCGTTCTTGAGCTGATCTGAAGGTCACAGGAAGTTATGAGGTCTGTAACTATTGACTCTGCAGAAAGTTGGTGATCTCTGTGAACTGTTCTCCTCAGCATCCACTGACCCCGCTCTGTTATTTTACATGGCCTACCACTTCATGGCTGAGCTGCTGTTCCCAATTGCTTCTATTTTGTTATAAAACCACTAACAGTTGACTGTGGAATATTTAGTATCATGGAAATTCACAAATGGATTTATTGCACAGGTGGTAACCTATCACGGTACCACACTTGAATCCGCTGAGCTCCTGAGAGCGACCCATTCTTTCACAAATGTTTGTAGAAGCAGTCTGCATGGCTAGGTGCTTGATTTTACACCTCTCTATTTTAGCGTGTTCAAAGCCGTCGCCTGATGTCAAGAATTAAATTAAGAATCTGACCTCAACTACCAAAGTCTCCCTGTGGATTAACAACTGTTCACAGAATGGAATAAAATAATTCCCTGCCATATGTGGCAAGAAAAAGACAAGAAATAGATATAAAATATAACAGCTTAGTGCCTTCAACTTCACAACTAGGCGGAAAGAAACAGAAGAGGGAAACTGAGCACATCTCTAAAAAGCAGGATATTATGGCAGGTTTAATTAAATATTATGGAACAAAATACGATGCTGAACACATTAAAGAGTCTTTCCTGAAGTAAATCCGCCAATAATTTAATCGCTTCATCCATTCTGATACAGCAAACACTTTATTTGACATTAATTTACAAATGAAATCAGGATGTTAAGACCGATGGTGCAAACACATTACTCACTACCAAGAAAGGCTGTAGAGAAGTGCACTTCACTGGAAGCTGTGTGAATGTTTTCAGGTAAAGCACATGCAAGAATCACCAGCAAGCCATAAAACAAAAGGCCACAAATCAGCAATACTGCTCTTCAAATATGTCCGTAGGAAATGAATGCTGCTTGTGATTTTGTTAGTTATGACAAATCGTCCTTTTCTCTCCTCTCGTGATCCTGTGATTTTGTTATCTGCACATATTTCTGTATAAAGGCCTCAACTGATCAGTCAGTCTGAACAACTTACAGCACTTCTGACAAAAGCACACAGACGAAAAGGGCAGATGCAAAGCCTGCACCTAAAGGCTGTCGGTATACTGTCCTGACAGAGTGACACATCTGTCAAAAATACAGCAAAACAGTCCCGAACTTTACAAAATGCAACGAGCTCTGTAACAGTATCTGTACATTACATTACACCTGATGTAACACAGAGGTCCTCAGCATATCCTTCATGTCATGTTAACATTTCAATACTCTGTGTCCCGAATGCCAATTTTCAGATCATCAACAGAAATAATTATTATCTGTGCAGATTCGTCAGATGATAACAAAAAAATACAATAGTGTTACAAGGAATATCGAGTGCAAAAAGAGCCATCAGTTCTCAGGTTCACAGACGAGGCACGGTGCAAAGTGTCAAATTTACATCACTGATTAAAACAACGAAAAGGACATCCAGAGGAGAATACTACTTTGTGACATAAAGCTCCACAAGTGAACATTTCTCTTCAGCAGATGCCACACTGTTGTCCAGATGTCAGGTCTTAATTAGGGTTTAAATATACAAGTGGTTTTGCTGCTGACCACCGTCCCGAGCTGTGTACGATTCCCAGAACTAAAACACTAAATTCGAAAAGCCACTTTCAACATTCAGAGGGAATTCTGGGGTAAAAGGTGGTAGGAGGCAGCAGACGGCAAGAAGTAGTTAAGCTGCGATTAAATAGTTCAGGTCTTTCTTGTCCACCTTCGACTGTGTTTTGCAGACGGCAGCCAGAGTTGTTTCTTTACACAAATGGGGCCGGATGCAGGTAACCTGAAATAAACGGACTATGTGTTGGAGGTATGTTCGTGTGGTTGAGGGAGGGTTTGGGTTATTTCCAGGCTCTGCTGCTCTGAACCCTGCCGCTGTGTCTCCCAGTTGCTGAGGAACTCTGACGACTGGACGCTTTCGACTGAGAGCTGCTGGTTGACATTCGGCTGGTTAGGCGACCTGCAATAAACACACAGGGCATAAATAACATTTGTTAAGTGCAGAAAGTCAAGTGTATGCTCTTAAATTTTGATTCATTACTTCGAACTGCAAAATAACAGAATTCCAAGGTCTGAAAGGTGCAAAAAAGTGGGATTTAAATCAGGAAGGAGAAAACATCAGAACTGTCCAGTCCTATTTTAATAATAATAATAATCTATACTTTATAAGTCTCCTTGGGGAAATTCGTTTTCTGCCTTTGACCCATCCCTACTAGGAGCAGTGGGCTGTCATGGAAGCACCCAGGGAGCAGTCAGGGGTTTAGGGTCTTGCTCTTCACAAGCCACTAGGCCACCACTGTCCATTTATGACCGCACTGAATATAACGATCTGTAACACTTACATCTCAATAGCTTTAATTTTACACCTCCAAGTCTGGCCGGGACAAATTACAGACATTTTCAGACATTGGTGCCTTAATTAATGTGTTACCCACTGCTGTAATTACAAATGTGTAACGGTTTTTCACTTTCAAACGGTGGACTCTTACTGCTGGAGTTACTGGGGATGAGTATTTCCTCCATCTGCTCCTGGATCTTGGCCAGCTCGTCCGATGTAAACCGCCACCTCCTCTCTGCTGCCTGTGCTTGTTGTCGCGGCGCGGAGCATCTCTTCCCCTTCGCCGACGTGGTGCTGGGCAGGCAGGAGGTGGGGATGGAGCCCGTCGTCATTCCGCTTGGAAATTTATGAGCAATTATCTTGAGACCTGGTAGAGGAGGACAGAGGGACACAGTGGTTTGGTAACTGTTCTGCAGCAGCTGTTTTTGCTTCTGCTTCCTCATAATTTTACAAACCTCTACAAACTTCTACTATAAATGTCACAAAACCATACATTGACAGTTTAAATTAAAGAAGACACTTGAGTCATTAAAGATGTTGACACAAAATACTTAATCTTTTTGGCAATATACAACACACTGGATAAAGAGAGACTTCATTATTTAATAAAACTGGTTACCATGGTAACTGACAGTGAACCTGACCTAACCTCAGTGAACCTAATCTGCTCGCTGGCAGGTGATCTTCAACAAACTGTCTCTTTGACAGCTCCCCTCCTGCTGGGCCTGAGGCAGCTGTCATTCCCTCATTCATGAAGTCCGTATCAAATCACATATCAGAAAGCATTCATTTGCAAAGTGTATGTTTTCAGGGGGCATCAAACAGATATTAAATCAATACTCGGTGACTATTTTCAACATCACAAACCTGTCATCAATGTAAGGACAAAGGCAGCGACACTGTGAATTCATCCTCAGCCTAGAATAACACCTGGACATGGCAGCTGTGAGGCTGTCACTGAAACATTTAGCCCAATCACTGATTAAATAAAAAATAATGTCTGAAGTTTTATTGACGTAAGACACTGAACTTTCATTAGTCGTCTTGTGACGAGTTGCACTGATGGAACATTCCTATCATGCCATGCTGGAGATGATGTGAATATTTGTGAGTGAGGCTGATTGTGGTGCAGATTAAATGACTTTAAGATTCTGAAACTAGACTAAATGCAGTTCAAAAGTGAGTTTTTTTATTATAGGCTGACCTATACCTCTAAAACTGCTGTATGTAAGGGTTAAACAGAAATTTGGCCACAGATTTTTCCTCTCAAAGCATATTCTAGGATCAGTACATACAAGCTCGTAGTCTTCACATTTAGATATACGACTCAATACATTCACTGTGGATTAGATTATCTATAAAGGAGGTAGTCTACAAAACTCCAGTGACATTAGATCTTACCTCCACAGAGCAGGAACACATTCTCAAATCCTCGTTGGCACATGGTGTTAGCTGCCTGGCTGGCTATTCTTTCATCCTCATCATACACGATGATGATCTTCCCTGCTGCATTTTTCTACAGTTTGAGGATTAAGGTCTGCCAAGTCAGTAGAGTCAATAGAAATGCCTTCATGTGGTAATTTAGTGTTGCATGTGTCAAAGGATACGTATTCCAGCACTTCTTTGGTGTAGGGGTTCATTGTTCGCGCCAACATGGCGACGGGAAAACTGTGCGCTGCAGGAAAGAGACATTATTCAAACAAAAATGGAAATTTTCGGCATAAAAAGAAGTTCGATGAACCACCTTCATGTTCTCGCTACCCACCACTGATGATGTGGCAGCTGTCGTACTGCTCACGGTCCCGTACGTCCAGCAGCAGGTAGGGGCAGTCGGGGTAGGGCCTGTCTGTGGACTCAGGGATGGACGCCAACTCATTCTCCATCTTCTGATTGTTCCTGTCGACGTTTAGCTCGCCCACACCGCTGATGACACTGTGAAGGACCAATGGGTAGTTTGTACTCTTTGGGTGTATTTCTTTTAATTTGTTTACATTTGTTTTGCTATGTGTGGGCCTGGTTTTCCATCAATGAACCATTCCTTCAACTTGTAATGCTCAATAAAAAGAAAGTGAGGACATATCTTATGTGAACGCACACGATCGCACTGGAATTCAGTTCTTATATGGAGCCTGCACTCACTTGCACCTGAAGTTCTTGTTTGTCTTGTTCTCAAACTTGTCATATTGATAAGTAAGGAATACTAAACAGATAGTCATCCTGTGTGAGAAAATGTCCGATGAAGGTCAATTATTATCACCAGAAATAAAAACTCAAAAAAGTTGTCATTAGATTATGAAAACTTTTTTGTTTTATACGGTAAGTTTCCTTAAACTAAAGGTTGCTGGGGCGCCCCAATAGCCTAGTGGTTATGTCGGGTGACCCACATGCAGAGGCGTAGCAGCTGTGCCGGGTTCGAGTCCGACCTCGCCCATTTACTGCATGTCTTTCCCCGCTTTCTCCCGTTTCAGACTCTATCCACTGTCCTGTCCTCTCCAATAAAGGCCAAAAATAAATCTTTAAAAAAAAAACAAAAACTAAAGGTTGCTTGTTGGTGAGTTTAACTATTGATATACTGTAGTTTCAAATACTAGTGTTACTGCTTTGCAGCTATGCCATTGTGCATGTGTTAATGCAGTCTCAACATTCATATCAGCTGATTTAGATCAACTGACTTCTCCAGATTTACGATTTTAAAAGATGCCTGCTTGCTGATAAGACACCTGGACGCACGACCTCCACATCTGCTGCCTAGTGTACTCATGTCACTGATGATTCAGTACACTACAGTAGGGATTTTGTTTCATAAAGCAGGGAAGGGTTCACCAAGACTCACTGCAGCAAATGTGAGCATGGAAGTGAATCAAGCAATACAACAGATACACACCACTCTCCCCTTGTGGTGGTTTACCCCAGCGCTGCCCTACTTTCTGTCTCTATCTGTCCTCACCTCAAAGAGAAACTGACCTAAAAGCTCTGCCATTACAAAGGCTTAGAGATAGACTTACACTCGTGAGGTTCCTGTTTAAGCTGGAAAGAGGAGAGGATGCAGGTGAGAGAGTAAGGGACTGTCTAATAACAGATCGAGGGAGGTTACGGTGCAGTACACAGGAGGGTGAAGGACTTGCAGATGCTTTAATGGATAAAAAAGTGGATGTAGAGCATTTTGGTGGAGACACAGATACTGTAAAGTGGGTGCAGGGTTACAGGTGTGCTTGTGGTTAAAGAAGGGATTGTTAGGTGTGTTTATAAAAGAATATAACACTGTACAGCCATATCTACTTTTTCTCACCATGCAGGTCTATTTTTAAGAGATCTTTTACATCTAATAACTCTCAAAATCTCATATCTTGAGGACATCAGACCATGTAATCTGAGCGAACTAATTATTTAACAGCTGCCCAGTACTCATTAATTTGTATATCTAACCTATCAGCTATTGTGGTCACAAACTTATGAATTAGACAGATAAGTCATCCAATGAAGCAGCTATCGGACAGTACTCTACTCTAGGGCTGCAGCTAATCAAAATTTTCACTGTTAATTACTCTGAAGAAGATTTTTTTTTATTAATACAGTAGCTGTTTGGGATATAAAATGCCAGAAAATGGTGAAAAATGTGTGTGTGTGTGCAGCGTGGTAGCATTCACTGAGGCTTTCCAATACCTCAGAAGTGTTGACCTGGCAGAAGAGATTTCCTTGGCGTCTCCTGCATCCTGGTGATCTGAAAGTGGCGACATCTGTGGGGAGCTGGGGGTGCGATCACCAGACAGACACTCCAGGTCCGTATCAGACACCACAGACAGACCATCTGCAAATCAGTAACAGATATTACAGCACACCCTGCACATGCACCATTAGTTAGCCATGCTAAGTGAACAAGTAATCCTTCCAGCTACGTTACCTTCTGGACCATGCGATTCACCATCATTCTCGCTCAGCTCTGAAACAGAGGCCACCTGAAGTATCTGGTGAGAAAAACATTTGAAAATCAAAGACAGCCTCTACCCACTCTACCCACTTACTCACTCCTTGCTTCCTCTAACTTTTCTTCTCCTTATCTCTTCGTCTGTGTTCTCCTCTATTTCTTATTGTTTCTATCAAGTTCTATATAATTGTTTACCTGTCTGTTTTTAAGTTGTTGCAAAAAAATTAAAACCTTTAAGGGAAGTACAATTTGGTGCAGTAAGAAATTCTATACACTTGGATTCTCATTTTATGGAAAGGATGTTACATGACTTGTAGAAGTTTATATAATTTTTAATTTTTGAAAAATGTGCATGTATACACAATGTCAATGTAACCAAGTGCTATTCCTATGCCAAACTTCCCAATAAAAATATTAATAAAAAAAAGAAAAAAAGAAAATCAAAGACAGAAAAAGTGCAATGAAATCAGAAGTGAAAGTGCAAGAAAAACAGAGAACACAGAAAAAACATTTTGGAGTCTTTAAATGAAGATTAACCAAGCTAAATGAACTAAGAGCCATCCTTGTAAAGCTAATCACACAGGTAGTGTATTAATTATTGATTACCGAACAGTGATCAAGTTCTCTCACTGCATTCATTCCATGTCCTCCACAACAGACACCAAAAACAGTTCCCGGCTGGAGATTCACTTGACGACAACATAAATGTTGCAGAACATTACAATGCATTAATTTACTACAAAGATATCAAACCTGGTACTTACCAATTGTGCAAATGTTGTCACTTTTAACCGTTTAAAGATGTCATCTTTTCGGTACCTGCAATCTTGAAAAAGAAAAAAGAAACAAACATATTAGTCTAAGAAATGAAGAAGAAATTTTTCTGGGAGTGTGTGTGTGAGTTTCATATGGTCTTGTCAAACTGGGCTATTTGAGCCACCTGTTCACATTTGCACAGGATAGAACTGAGTCAAAATTGTGGTCCTTGTGAAGCGTCCTTAAGGCGGATACTGAAGCTGTTCTAAGGATCTCTAAAGAGCTCTTGTCTATTGTGCCTGCTAAGCACAGAAAATAGCAAAATATGAATCTTAGACAGGGCAATTTAAAGAGTTAAGACTTCATGGTGGGTTGGTAATTCACTAAAATCTTTATGCACTTGCTTTGGATATATGTAATGAACATATGACAAGACATAAAAGCAGAATAAAGCCTATGACAACTCAACTGTGCACATAAACTTGCAAGCATGCTTAAAAATAAATAGACAATTCCCTGTCATGACACAGAAAGTAACTGTTTGCCAAAAACTGTTTGTTAGAGCTGTATCAGCCAGTTCATATACAGTACATCTGTTACTACTTTTATCTGAATCAAACAGTCAAAGCATGCGAATACACAGAACTGTATGTCTGTGGTAATAGTAAAGGTATGTTTTGGTAAAACTCTAACATTTCTTGTGACCAAACAATTCCGACTAAAGAAATGTTTGCAGTTTAAAGCATGATCACACACTACATTTGCTTTAAAGGGAATACTATGGTGTTGTTTGCAATGTTTAGGTTGTAGGGTATGCTGTTGGTATGTCTAATGTAATTTACAGTCATAGTCACAGCATGGATTATATATCAAATTAACAATCTCTTATGCAAATATTCTACGGAGTGCAAATTTTAAAACAGACCCTATCATAGTGTAGGCACTGCTACGACTCCTCATTACATGAGTTTAGTTGGTTATTTAAAGCTATTTCGAACAGTAAAAACAACTGGACTGGTTATAATGTAGGGCAGACAATCATTTTCTGGGCCCCTCTTCAGATGAGTTACTCACATTTTTTTTCCTCCTCCTGTTTCTCCAACAGCTTTGTAAGACTACATCCTATCAAAGAAGACATGAGAGCAACAAGCATGATGAAGAGGCTAACCAACATTTCAGTTGTTGGAGAGATGCTTAACAGCACAGACATACAAATCCTGATTATGCATCTGTATATTTACCTGTGTCCAGCTTAGTTTTGACGTGTTCATATTTCGCGTTTGTCGGTATCTTCTTTCTCATGTACTGCAGGGAGGAAACAACAGTAAAAACCATAAAACCTAAAGCAATGGTTCAGGCGTGACTTCTACAGACTATGACGTTTTACACAGAGTACATAACCAAGCTAACGTTATCCTCTCACAGGTGCCGTTGACATGGTAACTTAACACTCCATAGCTAACTTGCTAGCTTGCTGGGATAGCAACACTGCTTTTCCTTGGTCCATGCTATATTCGCAGGAGGTTGCGTGAAATCACCGAAAAGTCAGTGCTACCAGTTAGCAGGTACATAATAAAAGCACTGCTGTCATTTTACTAACGTTACCTCGACGCTGCCGATACCCCGATTCAGCGACATCTTTTCAAACCGGAATGTGAAACATCAATATACAAGTTTAAGAATGTCAGCGCTGATTCGTCAGTGCGTCTGGAGCGACCAATCAGAGAAGCCGATACTGCGTCACTCCATCGACACAGCCGTTGGACCGCTAGCCAGTTGCTTAGCAGCGGGAGACGCGCCACCTGAGTGACGTGCTGCGTTCAGGTCGCATCATGAGACATTTCAGATATAACAACGCTAAGTTCAAATTTTAGAGGTTTTTTTTTTACGCCTATTGTAGTTTTTTTCCTGTGATATTTCTATGCACTTGTTGCTTTTAGTTGTCCAAATAATATATTCAATTTAATTTTTTTTCATTGACAGCCCTCAATTAAAAGTACCTGCACCAGAGCTGGCTAGCAGCTAGCATCTGTTGTCCCTGGGCAGGTACAGAAAAGGAGGACAACCACAGAGCAATAAATACAGTACAGAAAACATTACAAAACTTAAAAGTCCATCAGTGTGAGACAATAAATGAAATCAGTTAAAACAATATATTAAAGGTAATTATTGGTGGTGACAATTTTGCACTGACTTAAGCCAATAAATTATTATTTGTTAAACAAATTTACCCAAAAATAGCATGTAATAATAATAATAATATTAATAATAATAATTATTATTATTTTTATTATTATTACTACATTGCTATAATGTTGCTATAGCTGTAGGATCCCTGCAGTGTTACTGTAGCTGTCCAGGATTTGGTTCATTATTAATGGACCCTGGCTCCCCCTGCTGGTCAAATAAATACACTAAGAAAAAGCTGAATAAGAGCCCATGTTTGATCAGGTTCACCTTACCTTCAGATCAGCTCATTTATAATTAGGAGAAAAAATCTTCATGTATAAATGTCTGCAAGTATTAATCATAATTTACTATGTCTGTGAAGGTTCTCATCCATCCAGGTCATTGTCATTCTGGGCAATTCAATCGAAGGCAGCTGGACTCAGTAGAATGTCTGTGAAGACGTTTGGTCTCTACATCTGAGTGGCTTCATCAGTTCATGCGTGTCAAGACTAGACTGGACTAGTCTGACTTGCTGGTGGGAAACCCAGGTATTTAACTTTTGTGGAGGTGTTTGCAAAGACCAGTGGTGACTAACGGTCATTAGTGCTCCAAAGGTGTGACTCAGATGGTCTCAGTTGTTGGGGTCGTCAGAGTCGTTAAGAGTCACATGAGGCCAATCAAGAGCAACACTTGTCAGACTCTTGTCACACTGTACACTGGGCCATTTGTGAACGACTATGGTTCTTAGAGGTTAGGTTGCTGAATCTCCTGGGTAGAGACAAAAGGGTGACATTGCAAATCAGAGGTAGGTGGTGTCGCAGACCTCCTCCCTGTTGAGGGATGATTTTTCCACTAATAATTAATTAGCCCTGTGAACTGAGCCATCATTATAGGATAACTGTATTGTAATGTTCTGCACACTGTGTGTTTCTTTGTAACTTCATCTAAAGCAGAGCATTTCTACTGGTGGTCAGATATTTTTACAACCAAGAAATTTGCAAACACAAAACTGATCAGAATGTGTGTTTTAGTTTCTGCTAAGTAAATGACATTTAACAAGTGATAACAACTGGAAACATGTGTATTTGTGAGACTACAGTTTGTATTTAATATGTCCATGTGTCTATATTAACACGGTTAGACAAAGTACACTGATCAGTCCCAACATCAAAAACACCTGCATAATGTTGTGGTCGTCCCTCTGATTCATCAGAGCATGAACATGTGACCTCTGATAGCGTCCTGTGGTGTCTGGCACCGGCATGTTGGATGTGTATTTAAAAAAGGAAAGAGCAACAGCACTGGCTTCACATGCTTAGTATCAAACTGTTTCATTACAACAGCCCCTTCAGATTTAGTTGCACAGATAAAACACCTTATCAACGTTTTGATTTCCTCATTATCTTCATTTGACAGGATTCCCAGCAGTCCACTGTGTCAAATCTCTATCAACAAGATTTAATCAGATCTATACACACATCAGGAAACTGATAAAAGATATGTGGACACACCGAACAGTCTCTTAACAACAGGGTGGAGCAGTTCGTTAGAAGTCTATAAAAATAAATATCAGATAAAACCACAGCCCAACGGTGTTTTGCTGTGTCCAACAATACTGGTTTATTACTTCTGAAGAATCTGTATGCAGAGTCAAGTGTGAGGCTGAAAACATTTAAGCAAAGGACCTTTAGTTGTTGTTTGTAGTCCTCGTCAATTTGAGAGTACAGTTTCTATAAACAATTATATAAATACAGTTTCAAAGTCTGTCACGGTAATCAACACCTCATCGTCATGGATACTATCATTCCATGATTACTGCAGATTATGACCCTTGACGACTGCCAATTAACCAGCGTCCAGTCACGATTTATTGAGTTTCCTTCTTGGACAAAGTCTGAAGCCACTTCATTGTTACAGCTGTCAAAAACATTACTGTTATAAAAACTCTAAAATGCATGTGCATGTATGGAGCTTATTGTTTCGAAAACCCATAACAACATTTAAAAATAGATTCAAAGAACTTATTGTGAAATGTGCAGAGGTTCAATCTAACCTTCATTGATTCTTTTGGGGAAACTCCTTCTCTGCATTTGAGACATCCTATTCATAATTAACCTTAACTATACATACTAGGAACAGTGGAGAGCAGTCCAAGAGTACGGGGTTACTCAAGGGTCCACAGTGGTGGTGACCATAGACATATATACGTAGACGCCGCGTTGACTGCTGCTGCCGATTGGAGCCAACATACCTACGCGGCGGCCATCTTGGTACAGTGCCACTCGCCCCTACAGTGCATTACGTCTATAGAGGAATGACATGTCTGCACTATAAAAGTGATCATAAATCCATCAGTTGTCAACATATATTGTTTGTTACAAACGTCAGACATGGAGGACGGACAGGCAGACATAAATAGAACAAAAGCATCCAAGCATCCTGTGTCATAGCTAAATGTGTGACGTTTTTAACAAACCAAACCATTTGGAAATTGGTCGAAAATTCAGTGAATAATTCTATTTTAAGATTGTGGAGTACCTCTTACCTCCATAGACTTACATTCACTCCCCCCTCTGCTAGCCCTGTACCAAGATGGCGGAGCTTTAGGCACGTCCCTCCACAGTCAATGCGGTGTCTACGTATATATGTCTATGGTGGTGACTGGGACAAGCGGTCGCTTTCACTTTCCCACCTCAACCTCTTTCCAGTCCAGGGACTCGAACTGGCAACCCACTGGTTACAAGCCCGCTTCACAAATCACTAGGCCACCACTGCCTCCGAAAACGCCCAGGGAACAGTGGGAGCCACGTCTTACTCACAGCCCAACACCCACAAGTCTGACCTGTGGCCTGTACTGTGAAGCATGATTTGGGTTCAACGAGGAAAGTTCAGGCTTAATTCTGAGTCTTCAGGACTACGATTGTGGTTCACCTGGGTGCATCGCCATGGCAACTAATGCTTAACACGTTCATTACAGCAGATCTACATGTATAAAAGCACCACCTACTGAAAGTCAGTCCTCTTGGAAAATGGTATCACAAATGAAGGTGCTGGGGAGCTCGGTGCATGGATAATGAAAGGGTCGCTTAGAGAATAAGGCTAAAATCATCTATTCGTCATAGGAATATATCATTTAATCATTTAATGTAATACACAGCTATATATAGTCAGATCTATTCATGACGCAGTGAAATTTGAAAGGGCAATTATTTATGCATTTCCCTTCCTGCTTTTTCTGCAGCACCTGTGTTGCTTTTAGCCATTATTATATTTTTCAATTCCCCATAATGGTGTAGGATTAAAGTTTGTTCAAGTCTGAGGTTTCTTAGACACCCTCCTCATGCCTGCTGTGCCTTGAGATCCTGTCCATGAAGATCACGACCAGGATCAGAGACAAGAGACGACCCTGACAGAGTCCAGCACTGACATGTTTGGTTGTGCGTGGATCGGATGGCTCGGAGCCTGGAACGCCCCCCACAGTATCCCCCACAGGCCTCCTCCGAGTCCACAAAACACACGGCATTTATGCTAAGCTAAGCTAATCATCTGCTCGCTCCAGCTGGGCAAGAAAGTGCATGGGAGTCTAACAGTCTAATGAAAACAAACAGACAAACAAAGGAATGCATCGTGCAGCGTTGTGTGTAAAACGCCACGTCTGTTCTTGTTAGGTTGGATATGAAACAGTGTCACTGATCAATAGTTCATCTGTGCTGATATGGGCAGTTCCGCATTACTGGCCGTTATGACTTGTGACCTAATTTCCTAACCTGTTCTCTATTTTGTAATATGTGACAGAGAACTTTCCCTTCAGCTGGTTTTTAAAAAAAAGCATGTGATTGTAGAGACTGAAGTGAGAACTTTCAGGTTGACGTATATTAAACTAATTTACATGTATTTATTCGCATCATATGCATCTTCCTGTAAGCCCCAGAACTCAAAAACCATTCAATGACATGATTTAATAGAAACATAATGACACATTCATTAATATTTGCCTTAAACTGTCAAAAGTTCACCCAGATCTGGCTTTAATAAGACGTCAGTGCAGGCCTGATGCATCGGCCTGGAGTTTGCTTCACTCCACCTACAGCTGAGAAAACAGAGAGCTGGAGTGTCCCCACGTTGCTGTCCTACTGTCCAAACAACAACAAGCTATCATGCTGTAAAAACTGGGGTGGCGCCATTGGGGACAAAAAAATGCAATAAACCTTTGCACTGCTCCTGTACGTATGGACTGTCATGTCTATATGATACTGAACACAGCCTGAGAGAAAACAAGGCTGCAAACGTGAAATAGGAAGGATAAAATAATGTGGGGACAGATGGACTGGAGGAGAAAAGGAATCTACGGTGCAGTAATGTTTACAGTCTTCAATGATTCAGAGCAGGGAGGGAGTAAAAGAAGGAGGTCTACAGCCTGATAACTGTAAATGAGTGAATTACGTCAAGTTTAGAGGCCTGCCGATAAGAGATATGAGAGTAATACTCAGTAAAAACTCTTGCAGCGTGAGTGAGCGTTGGACTTTGTTCTTAGCGTATGAGTTTATCAGAGACACGAGCGTTTCCAGCAGAGACTCCACTCCGACTTCACTCTGGAGCTGTCCTGCTGTGGGAAATGACAAGCACCATTTAACAGGATAACTCTTATTTACTTGTATGCTTTAGTGAAGGCTGAGGATCTGTGGAGTTTATTTTTTATTTACTTTTTAAAAATTTTCTTTGTGCTGTTGTTGTTGTTGTTGTTGAAAAGGCAACCATGATCAGCCGCAACTTCAAGAACATCTTGGTGGTCTCCATCGGGTTTCTGTCTCTGTTCACGGCTTATGGAGGCCTGCAGAGTTTGCAGGTAGGTGGAGGATCAGTCAAAGGATTAAACAGCAGGAGGTGGCAGGATTTTTCTTTCCTTAATGTTAAAGACCGACAGTCCTTTAATGGACTGTACCTGCAAAATGGCAAATAATCTCCCTATAATTTAATAATTTAATAATAGAATGAATATAATTTCCTCTAACCCTTAACCCTAACCCTATAAATATGCTGTTACTTTCTATAACACAGACAATACTTGCTGGATGTTTGCACTACTTTTGTTCAGAAATTAGGTCTAATGCTGCTTTAAAGGCTGACTAGCCTTTTAATTGGCTGCTAAATGTGCATAAAATCACTTGTGGGTTTGGCACAGGCCTTTTTCTGTCTACAAACAATGTGCATCACTTTTCCTTGGTTAATAAATAAAAATAAGTAATAGAAAAATAAGAAATGAGCAAAGGTGGGTCACAGTATAGCTCGCTGAGTTAGGGTGTTGCCATGAACGCGCAGGTTGCCCGGCTCATGACCCTTTGCTGCATGTCTCTCTCTCTATACCCTCTTTCATCCTGTTTCTCCTTCTATCATTAAAAAATGGAAAAACTCCCCCCGAAAATATTTCAAAAAAGGAATGAGCAAAGGTTAGCCAGGTTGTTCTCCCGCCTGTATATGTTTTAATCACTCAAAATAGCTTTTATTTGCTGATTTAAATGCAATATGTTAAAAATAAAAGGAGGAGCTAATATCAGGAAGCTTTAAGGACTTTAAACATACAGTTAAGAAGTTAACCCAGTTACAATTCTTTTAAGATTCACTCATAACTACAGAATAGAACTAGACATTAATAGAAAGTTTTACATTTTAGTTAACAAAGGACTATAAGCAAACATAAAAGTAATGTTACAGGAGCGTTTTAAAGAATTGTGAAATACTTGAAATCAACTGGAATGATTGGAACTAATTAAAGTAAAGAGTAGGTAATAAACGTGCAATAATACTGATAATAACAAACTAGATATGGTAATAAATATAGCCCTGCAATAGGCTGGCGACCTGTCCAGGGTGTCCTCTGCCTTCGCCCAAGTCGGCTGGGATAGACTCCAGCTCCCCCGTGACCCTACAGAGGACTAAGCAGT
The DNA here is from genome assembly GCA_024666655.1 of Dascyllus trimaculatus. Lineage (NCBI taxonomy): Eukaryota > Metazoa > Chordata > Actinopteri > Pomacentridae > Dascyllus > Dascyllus trimaculatus. Next base: position 7,028,227 of record CM045455.1, on the reverse strand, counting down.
GTACAGATAATGGATGGATGGATGATCATAAATAAGCTTTATGTGCATTTGAGTGCCACAGTAGCAGATGTAGAGAAAAGTGGTATCATGAAGTTTTAGGGGTTGATACCTAAAGATCAGCTAACTGGGAGATATATTTACGTTTCCACTTGTGTGCATTCATTTAAAAGGGTAGTGAGGAACTATTTTTTGTGAAGAGACCCACAGATCTGCTCCATTAGTCCATTTTGTGCTTCACATACTTGCTTTTCAGTTTTAGCGTTCTGCTTTTCTGCATGGGTTCTTTTGATTTACCCTGTTAAATTATTTTTTCCCTCCTTCATTTAACCTTTCTCATAATCCATAACACCATACAACTCTTGTTTTTTGTAGTTTCTGAAGACTGAAGGGTTTTCAGTGTTCTTTTTTACAATCAAATTTAAGTGTAATCCTGTGTGTTACTTTCTTTTCTGCAACGACTGAACTGTAATTAGTATCTGGACATTTGCTGTAGGTTAGGGGTTGATTAAAGCTTTATAAAATCAATTAAAGTTGTGTCCATGCGATTTGCTGGTCCTACACTTCTGCCGATGTCACAAAACTTCAGTTAAAACCTGATATAGACCTGATAGCATACATAGAATTTGTATGTGATCGAATTTCAAGAAACTGACCCAGTCTATCATCTACACATGGATACAATTGAGCTAACAATACAAGGTGATAGCTAATTCAGAGCTGAAGTCAAACAAAAACAGCCTTTTATAATATCTCTGTTCAGCTTTTAGTAGTTTATCCACATGCCAAAATATGTAAAACATGCTAAAATACTATAAATTCAACACAACGTCTTTGCTTTGTTGACAGTTTTCGTCCAGTAAAAATCAAAACACTCATGCAACACTAATCAATTTGACTGATTTCAAATTGGTGCAGTTTTCTTCCTAACCTTAACCCACTGGTGTAAAAGTAGCGTCAGCAGTCTTTACTTGAAATAATCCTGACCGACACTGTGTTCTAATGGACTCATGCCTCTCCACTGTGCAGAGCAGTCTGAATGCAGAGCAGGGGATGGGTGTGGCGTCTCTGAGCGTCGTCTACGCCTCCATCATCATCTCCTCCATGTTCCTGCCTCCCATCATGATCAAAAATCTGGGCTGTAAATGGACCATTGTTGTTGGCATGGCCTGCTATGTGTCCTACTCGTTTGGAAACCTCTACCCAGGATGGTAATCAGTCAATAAGTACAATAATCAGGCTTATAATAATCAATTATTCTACTGTTGTTAAGCATCTTTGATATTTCCAGTCCTGTTTGTGGGCGATGATATAAGAAGTATATTTGTTGACAGAATCAGATTACACAAGCTGGATACACAACTTCATTACAAAGTAAATTTAAAACAAATATCTGTGTCTCTCATCTAAAAATATCCTTACTTAAATGTGTAATATGCAGTATAAGCTACGACAAAACTGCAGGATGAGATACTTTAAACCAAATGTACATAAGGCCTCTTAAGGCAGCTCAGAAGCAGTTGGCATAGATGTTGTTGTTTTAAATTGTCTCAATGTTTTGCAATTTCTGCATCAATCAGATGACTCAACACTTTGCTCCCATGTTACACAGCTGCATGATGCCTGCCTGGCAGTTTGACACATCATCAATCAAACCATAAATAGCTGCGATTATTTCTGCTAGAGCTGCATCTGTTAGGGCTCCTCAGAGATCTGGGGTTACAGTACAAGACTAGAAAAGCACTAGGAGAATGCAGACCTCCGCCAAGCAGCTCATTTCACCCCATATTGGGATTAACACCCAGAAATAATAGTCCCAGGATTGTTTTATCTACATTATTAGACTCCTTGACCCAGAAAACAAACCCTTAGCATCTGGATTCACACTGATATCATAATTAGTTCAATAGTTATTCACCAGAATCTCTTTCTGGGTAATGGTGGTTTCTTCTGGATCCAGCTCCATAGCTGTTGATTCTACAACAGATCTGTTGGATCCTCCTGATTCAGCAGAGTCTCAGCTACATGTTGGTGTTGGCTGCATGTCTGGATCTTCATCTGTTACCTTACAGTGATGACCATTCCACAGGCCCTCTAGTTTTTCCTGTTCTGGATCCTAGTATCTGGAATTTTGCCCGGATCCGGATCAAATTTTGACAGGCTGTAGAAACTACCGAGAACTTATCCTGTATTTTTTGCCAAGCAGCCTGAAGCACCAGTAGTGCTAAACCCAAAACCAAATCATAAACTAAAAAATAGAACTGGTATCAGCGGATAAAATTTCAGTGTTTGTTTCAGTTATCGGTGTCTTAGGCTGAAACTACCATTGCTGATTAATCTGTTGATTATTTTCTCAGCTAATCGATCAGTTGTTTGCGCTATAAAATGATTTTAAAAAATGTCGATCAGTGTTTCCGTTCGCTAAAGATAACGTCTTCAAATCTTTTGTTCAGTGCACAATCCAAAGATTTTTAGTTCAATGTCATAGAGGAGGAAAAAACTGAAAATATTCACATTAAAGAAGCTGGAATCAGAGAATTTAGAGCTTTTTTTCTTAAAAGTGCTTGTCAACTAATTTAATAGTTGGACAGTCATTGCAGCTCTACTGATGTCTGTACAAAGTTCTGTGTCAACCTTAGAAATTATGAAAAGTTTGACCTGCAGCTGGCAGTAAAAGAAAAGTCAAGGGATCATCAAAGTTATCAGGACTCATCCTCCTGACACCACAAACATCTGCACTAAACTTCATGGCACTCCAGTAGTAATTAAGACATTTCATTCATATCAGTCTCACAGCTAACACGGCTAAATCCTCAGTGATACTGACTGTAAAGTGATGACTACCCTTTCTTCATTTAAGTCCAAGGAACACCATGAAGTAACACCAGGTGATAAGATGATGACTTCTGCCATGTTATCTCGCTCAGGTACACCCTCATCCCCACCTCAGTGATCCTGGGTTTGGGAGGCTCCCCTCTGTGGTCGGCCAAATGCACCTACCTGACCATCTCTGGGAACATTCAGGCTGCCAAGGAGGGCAAAAAGGGCTCTGATGTCATCAACCAATACTTCGGCATCTTCTTTTTCATCTTCCAGTCGTCCGCCGTGTGGGGAAACCTCATGTCGTCGCTCATCTTTGGACAGGACACCAACATAGGTAGGCAGACCACTGAAACTGAACTGTGAGGAGGAGCTGGTGGGCAAAGTGACAACACCACTGCAAGTTATCAGATAAGGCTGTGGTCAGATTTGTATTTCACTAAATTAGAACTGGTTCAATTTGATTTCCAGTCGTGTTGAGTTGACTGAATTTGACGAATTTAGGGTTCAGCCAGAAATGATTGAATCGAGACACAGAGTAATAGACAGGTTCCTGGGCAGCAGCAGCATTAATTGATGAGAAGATCAAGACGAAAGCTTGTTTCTGTGCCTAAAACTGCAGAAATTGAACTGAGTAGAAAACATTTTTTAGTCCGAGAGAGAAACCTCCTGTTGGCTATTTGCTTTAGGGCAGGGGTGTCCAATCCTGGTCCTCGAGGGCCACCATCCTGCATGTTTTAGATGTTTCCCTCTTCCAACACACCTGATTCAAATGATCAGCTCATCATCAAGCTCTGCAGAAGCCTGATAACGACCCTGATCATTTGAATCAGGTGTGTTGGAAGAGCGAAACATCTAAAACATGCAGGATAGTGGCCCTAGAGGACCAGGATTGGACACCCCTGCTTTAGGGATCTGGATTTAATAAAGGCATCAGCAGTTCACTAGCCCTGCGATAGGCTGGTGTCCTGTCCAGGTTGTCCCATGCCTTCGCCTGAATCACCTGGGAGAGGCTCCAACCCCCCGCGACCCTACAGAGCATTAAGCAGTGTATAGATGTTCACATTGTTATTGTTTGTGGCTGTTCAGTCAATACTGAAAAGTTTTGTCAACTCAGTATTTGACAAATTGGTGGGTTTGGATCCAGTCCAATCCAACTTTATGTGTTAAGCACTTTAAAAACAACCACCGTGGACCAAAGTGCTGTACACAATAGATAAAAGACAGAATAAGTAGAAGCTGAAATGAGACATAAAAAATGCATATAAAACTGCAAACTAAATAAAAATATAATAAATTAAAAGACATAAAACATAACAGCCGTACAATGAAAAACAATACAATCTGCGTCTCACAAAGTGACAAAGGCCAAGGAAAAGAGGTGGGTTTTAAGAAGAGATTCATAAAGAGACGGAGAGGAGGAATGTCTGATGTGCAGAGGCAGATCATTCCATAACTCTGGAGCTGCAACAGCGAAGGCCTGGTCCTCCCTGAGCTTCCGCTTAGTCTTAGGGACACTCAGGAGCAGCTGGTGGGCGTATAAACATGTAGGAGCTCAGAGAGGTAGGGAGGGGCAAGACCATTCAAAGATTTAAAAGCAAATAAAAGATTTTGGATGGAAAAAAAAATCATGTAATTGAATAATAAGAGAGAAATATTCCATTGGTGTGCAGAGTCTCTTCTTGTGATCCTGTTGCTGATCAGTAACACTTGTTAAACCATTCATTAGGAGGGACACTGCCTGGTTGCACAGCAATCTTCTCCAATCAATATTACATTAATGCAACAACAACACAGAGTCGATGAGCTTGTTCAGCTAATAAATACACTGATGAGAAGACTCCCTCTGGTGAAAATCAAGCTGTTTTTTTTTACCTTGTTGACATGTTTATATCATATCTGCGACCCGGCCCTGGATAAGCAGTAGAAGATGGATGGATGAACATGTTTATATTGTGCTGAAGACAGATCATTAACACGTGTGCACTCAACACCGTAGCAGTTCTACCTTGTAACTGCAGCGTCAGACTTCCAGGGTTTCATATGTAACAAACCACGATAGGAATTCCTGTATCATTATTCTTCTACATAATCAGTTTTCAGTTTGAACATGTCTGGCTGAATTACTCCAATATTCCAACTTCTGATTTGTGTGCCGTGCAGTAGTCTTACCGTGTCTGAGCAGAGTCGTAGTCGTATCATTTTGATATACAAAGATGAGATTTTATGGATTTAATCAATGACCGAAGAGGGACTTTTACCATATTTACTATAGATCTGCAACGGTAATCAATCAATATGGCTACAACTAACATCTATCTTCTTTGTCGGTTAATCTGACAATTATTTTCTAGATCAATCGATTTGGGCTATGTATTGTCACAAAGTGGTGGAAAATGTTGATCAGTGTTTTTTCAAAGCCCAAGATGGCGTCTTCTAATGTCTTGTTTTGTCCACAACCCAAAGATATTCAGTTTATCATCATATAAAGTCAGATAATAAGAAAATATTTGCATTTAAGAAATTAATCAGCAGCTAAGAGAACCACTGTTATGGTAATTTTTTTAAAGTAAAACTGACAATATTTGATGAATGAGTCATGGGAACACGTTGCCTTCGACAGATTAACCAGTAGCCCTACTTTATTGGTCTCAGATGTTGTTTATTACTCTTATCATCAAATTTGATTATGCCTCTAGCCCATTAATATGGCCATATAAATACTTTCCGGAAAACAGCTTCTTCCTGGTGACATACTACCCTAGTGAACCTTACAACGTGACACTGATTTTATTACAGGTTACCTTCATGGCTGCTCCTTGAAATTAAAAGAGACTGTCTCTAAAGAACTGAGGGCACACTGGTCAGCACTTAGTTAGCACCTGTTTCAATTTGAAATGCATCTCGTTGACAATGTCATGCTCCGCCTTCACCCCTCAGTGATAAACTATACGTACCGGCCACTTTATTCACCTTGCTAGTAAAAGGTTGGACCCCTTTTTGCCTTCAGAACTGCCTTAATTCTTTGTAGCATACTTTCAACAAGGTGTTGGAAACGTTTCTCAGAGGTTTTGGTCCATATTGAAACAACAGCATCACACAGTTGCTGCAGATTTGTCGGTTGCGCATCCATGATGCCAACCTCACGTTCCACCACATCCCAAAGGAGCTCTGGACTGAGATCTGGTGACTGTGGAGACCGTTAGAGTACAGAGAAGTCATTGTCATGTTCAAGAAACCAGTTTGAGATGATTTGATCTTTGTGACATGGAGCTTTATCCTGCTGGAAGTAGCATCAGAAGATGGTCCACTGTGGTCATAAAGGGAAGGACATGGTCAGCAGCAATACTCAGGTAAGCTGTGGAGTTTAAACCAGTTGGTACTAAGGGGCCCAAAGTGAGCCAAGAAAATATCCCCGACGTCATTACCCCACCAGCAGAAGCCTGAACCATTGATCCAAGGCAGGAGGGATCCATGCTTTCATGTTGTTTACTCCAAACTCTGACCTACCATCTGAATGTGGAGCTGAAACAGAGACTCATCAGACCAGGCAATGTTTTTCCATCTTCTATTGTCCAGTTGTGGTGAGCCTGTGTGAACTGTAGCCTCAGTTTCCTGTTCTTAGCTGACAGGAGTGGCCCCTGGTGTGGTCTTCTGCTGCTGTAGTCCATCTTCTCCAAGGTTCAACATGTTGTGTGTTCAGAGATGGTGTTCTGCATTCCTTTGTTGTAACCAGTGGTTATTTGAGTTACTGCTGCCTTTCTATCATCTCCAACCAGTCTGCCCATTCTCCTCTGACCTCTACCATCAACAAACTGGATGTTTCCTCTTCTTCGGACCATCCTCTGTAAACCCTAGAGATGGTTGTGGTGAAAATCCCAGTAGATCAGCAGTTTCTGAAATACTCAGACCAACAACCACGCCATGTTCAAAGTCACTTAAATCCCCTTTCCTCCCCACTCAGATGTTCGGTTTGAACTTCAGCAAGTTGTCTTGACCACATCTACATGCCTAAATGCATTGAGTTGCGGCCATATGATTGACTGATTAGCTGTTTGTGTTGAACAGGTGTACCTAATAAAGTAGCCGGTGAGTGTGTATCATGTATCATTATTTTAAGAGTCGCCTCAGTCAACAGTCAAATATGAGGCTGATGAGAACTGTTGCTTTTTCTGTTCATCGTAAATTAAATATTTAATAACAATTATTAATTAACATATTTTCAGTCAAATCAAATAATCATTTTAACTGCACGTACAACAAAGAAGTAAAGGAAAAAATATTCTGTTGTGGTGCTTCAGTATATATTGATTCTGCCTCCAGGAGATAGCCAGAGCCTCTCCCTCTACAGTCGGGAAGTTTTCACCTCCTCCCACCTACTTGATGTTTTCACATTTCCGAACCCACTTGCAGGCATATAACTGGAAGCATGTCCAACACACTGAAGTCCTTCGTGACAAACTTTAGCTTCAGGCAGTGCAGGTAGTGACTGACATGCTTCGGCCTTACTCACAGTACAAACCTTTAAACCCAGCTTGACTCGACTTGACAGACTAGAACTGTTCACGTGCCAGAATCAGATGATAGACCAGTTAGTCATTTCACCTGTGGATACTGTTGCTGCCGTCAGTGGATTTTATCAAGACTCCCTGCTGCAGTCTGGTTGATGGACAACTTATATAGCCCCCAGCTCCATCTTGGGAAGATAATTGTGCAAATTGCTATAATTCCACTTAAACCCTGCATATCTTGTCAGTGTGCCCTGCCCTTACACTCAATACTCAAACCCTTGATACATTCAGAAGTACAGATCCGGGTTTACCGAGGCATTACACCACTTAAATCTCTTGGCACTGGTGACAAGTGTTTATGATTAACAAATGTTATCTTGCCAACTATTGCCTGTGCAATTCATTGTTTTTTTAAAATGTCATATAACTAAGAATTATAGCATTTCCTTGAAGTGGTACTGCATTCTTAGACGTGTTTTGAGCTGTAAACTAAATGATACAGCTGTTCTGTGATGTAACACAAAATGCTGGTGTCAGTATTGGCACTGACCCTTAAAAATGGCTCAGCAACTACCTACTGTTTTACATCCTTGCAAGGCCAAGGGATGATATATAGTCAACTGTTTGGGACTTTTCTATCTCATGAAATTCATATTAAAAAAATGTTCACGCCCAGTCAGGGACTACCTCCTCCAGCCCACATTTTTGAGGGAGAGTCTGTGAACTGCATTGTTGGTAACGCATCTAATAACCTTTTGGTTGATCCTCAGCTATTTTCTGTAGAGGAGAGTCACCACTACTGGTCTCTCTTTCCCACTGCAGGAACACCTCTCTCAGTGTCAGTGATTGACAGGATAGTTGACCTCACAGCAGCCAACATAGACATGAATAAATGAGTGAAACTTATTCTCTGACCGGCCATTTGTACATGTAACGATTTTGTAAAACGACCTTGTGGTTATAAAATCAGTAGTTCAGTACAGAGCAGCAGCTTGGAAATGGCTCTGAAGGGACTGGTGCTTAACATGTAGCTTTAATGGGCTGCATTTCAGTCACTATTCCAACCTCATCCCAGTGTCTGACAGCAGAAACAGAAAAATATGAGAATAAGAGAGTCTTTTTTGAGAAGTCTGCTGTGTTAAAATGCAGTCAATCGGAGCACAGAGAGCAGGAGAGAAGTAAACAAGTGTAATCGGAATTTTGGAGAGTAGAAACAGAAACACAGTAACTCCAGCTGCACTCATTTTCAAATTTATGTTGATAGAGACATTATTCTGCAGTCGAAGGCTGAAACAGATAAGTCTCTGGACCACCACGGCCCTCCATATAACCAAGAAACCTGCTTCATACATCTATGCCCCCTCCCCCTTGCCATTATGTCCCAGCAGCCATTGCAACTGCAGTGATGGCTCTCACCCATTTCATTTAGACAGGAGCCTGGTCTTGTCAGCCTGGTGGTGTTACTAAGATGGCTGCTGCATGGTCAGACTTGCTTACAAGGACCAGAGTATCCCCAGATTCACATACTGTAGACTCTCAGACATTGGTGGCCTTTGAACTCTATATAAAGAGTGACGAGGTCCGTGTGTCACGCTGTCATCACAAAGTCTTTGTATGATGCATGTCGATTATGTGGGTGTTGTTCTGCTGCTTCTGGCCCTCAGCCTCACATCCTTGACCAAAGTCGAAGTGCAAGCGTGCTTATAGCCATTTTATGGGTTCAGTTCAGGGAAAATAGTGTGTGTGTGTGTGTGTGTGCTCAGAGTGGGAGGGAGATTCTGCCAAGTATGCAGTAAATTATTTTATGGTGTTGATGCTCGGTGGCTTATCAGTTTATATATTTCTTGGAGGAACAACATGCCCCAGCTATTCAGGTCAGTTTCATTTGCATCCTAGGTCAGAAGACACTATCACCAAATAAAAATCCAGTTTTTAAAAAATGAAACGCAGCAAAATGTATTGTTTGATTGTTATTTTTATTTAAACATCTTGAACAGTATAGTTAGTTTGTGGCCATGCGGCCTTGTGGATGCTAGATCCCGTCAGACCTTGGAAGCTAAGCGAGGTTGGGCCTGGTCAGTACCTGGATGGGAGACTGTGAGGGAACACCAGGAAGCCTGGGTGGATGCAGTGGTTGGTGGTGGTCGGAGGGGCCGATGGAGCAGACTGGCAGCCTGGCCTCGGTCAGTCTACCCCAGGGCAGCTGTGGCGACATACGTAGCTTACCACCATGGAGTATGGAGTGAATGAATAATGCAATGTAAAGCGTCTTTGAGTGCCTAGAAAAGCGCTATATAAAACCACTGTATAATATTCAGAACTAGGAAAAGTTCAGAACAAGCTGTGGTTACACAAAGTCTGACATTATTATTTATCATTAATATAATTTTCTTTTTGAAAGTCACCTTTTGCAGTGAAGTAAATACATTTCACACATCTGGCAACATGACTTACATACAGTATTTTACAACTGAGATATATGACACAAAGAGAATTAAATACTGTCAAGCGGAGCCAAGGTTTGAGATCCCAGAGCAGCCATTTACAGAGGCTAAGTAAAGAAAATGATCTGAATGCGCTTAGGCTTAATGATGATTTGAAATTATTCTTATGTTAAGTAATGATTTGAAACAGTTTATAATTATTGGGAAGATTAAAAATGATTCTTTGTAACCAGAATTCTGCAGGCTGAAAAGAGGAACTTAGCTGTGTGGCAGTTTAGAAACAGGACATGGAGTAAAATGTCTGTGCTCAAGTGTGTCCTTAAGTTTTCAATAACTTTTAATGATCAAGTGATTGGAAAGTTGTCTCAGTTGATTCAGATGGTGTGATGATTCTAATTATATAATATAAATTAGGTTTGAAGTAATTCTAATATGTTTCTCTGAGCAGCTGACAGAAAAAGAGGAAGTCCAGTCCTCTTACTGTGTAGCAACCAGAAAGAGGAAGTGAGGAAGCCAGACTGGACCGGATTTCTTAAGATGAGATGATGTCTCAAGTTTTGGAAATTATGAATCATGCTACTGAGCTAACTGAGACAATGAGCTAACGTTAAGAAAGTGTGTTTTGGGAGGAGAAAAATGTGCATGTGTCTCTGAAGAATATAGGAAAGTATAAAAATGAGACACAGACACAAATTAAACGGAGCTGGACAATACACAATACACAGCAAAAATACGTCTGTATGCTGCCTTTTCTTTTGATAATTAGCTATTGCTGCTGATTTTCAATATGATTTGTTAAAAGGGAAAGGTCTGAATTTTGTTCTAGACTCTGTAAGTCTTCCCAGGAGCCATGTACAGTGAACAAAACACACAAACACTACCACTGTTTTGGCTGCAGTATGTCCTGTCCCTTATTTTCCTGGTGATGAGGTGCATTTTTCTAATAAATTTCACCTATTTCCTTCTTTTTGTCCCCTGACAGCTAACATCCCAGCGGAGCAGCTGGAGACCTGTGGAGCAGCTGACTGTGGCCTCAATATCTCTGCCAGCGGCAACACCACCAGGCCTGCCCAGAAACTCGTGCAGACGCTCGTCGGATGCTACATTGGTAGAGTTTACTGTGTCCTTACAGTCAGTTTTCAAACTTAATGTGGCCAGTTTTGCAAGAAGAGGAGAAGCCAGGAAATGATCTGTACAGCTAGTTGCACACTCTGAAAGTGACGTCATTATGTCATTCAGACATGCATCACATTCATAGTCGTTGTTCCACATGACTACATTCAGACAAACCCACTATGGAGAGTTACAGAGACACAGCACAGTATTTGCTATAGAGGCAAGATTGGACAGAACATCAAGGCACATTTCATACAGAGTAATAACAGCTTATCAAACTGTTCAAATCCCCAACAATCCAGTTTATTTGCTCCCTAAACACTGTCAGTTCTGTCCATGTTTGATGCTAATCTAACCAGTACTTTACCACTATATAATGTATGATTTAGCTGCAGCTTATAAACTGTGACTCTGTGTGACAGCTCAGATGTCTGACGTTAAGTTCACAGCTTACCGTTAGATTCTAACTGATCCTTTCTACATTAGATCAATTAACTGAATAGTTGTTATTATTAAATTAACTGCCACCTATTTTTCTAAACCCACCAACTGCTTTGAATGTTATCCTCAAGAAAAAAAGCCCAAACTCTCTGATTCCACCTTGTCGAGTTTAAATATATTGTGGCATCTTTCCTTCTTTGACACAGCAAACTGAACATCTTTTTTTGGTTGTAAACAGAACAAGACATTTAAAGGACTTCATCTTTGGCTTTGGGAAACACTGGTCAATTTTAAAGGCCACACTTTAAAGGCCAAGCAATGATTAATTACCTAAGAACATAATCGACAGCTTAATCCAAAATGAAAGTAATAATCAGTCGCCGCCCTTGTCTCCATGTAAAGGGTTGTTTGTATTATAAGTAATCAATGAAGTCAGCTCTTTGGAGATGCTCTGGATCCTGCTGCTGTCTGATGCTGCAGGCATTTAATAAATTTTAGGGAAAGAACAACAACAAACTAATTATTTTAAGAGTTTTTTGGACTTTATAGGTTCAGTAATTGATCTGAATTTGATGGGCAAAGTGAACTAAAAGGTGCTAATATGTGGAAGCAGCCTTCCAGAGTATGTTGCTTGTACATCCCTGTCTTTTAATGTCACGACATGCAGTTTAGACTTGAGCTGTGTTGAAAGTGATGCAGAAGTGTTCTCAGCTTTGACAGAATAGTGAGCAGGGTCCTCACTGAGACACATTAGGATGCTTTCAGATTGACATTCTTGCACGTCTGAGAGCGTCTTTATCACGTTGTAGGTGTGGGTGTGCTGGCTATGGTCATTATAGCAGTGTTTCTGGACAACATCGACCGGAATCAGGCCAGCGAGTTTCGTGAGAACAGAGAGCCGTTCTGCCAGACGTTCCTGGCCACATTCAGGCTCCTGAAGGACTGGAGGCTGGTGACGCTCATCCCCCTCACCATGTACAGCGGCTTTGAGCAGAGCTTCCTCTCTGGGGAGTACACCAAGGTGAGGACATCCACTAGAAAACAATTAGTGACAATGTTCTCCTTATTTTAGTGAAAGTAAAATGAGATTTAAAAAAATTGCACAGTAGTATACAATGCATTTTCTACACGTTTTGACCACTAGGGGGCAGAGAAAGTCCTGAACAAACAGTCAAGCTGCTATGGCTGAACATTTACACATTGAGCAGCATAATAAGCATTTATTCTGAGACACGAGCTTCTTTTATCCAAGTTTCACTACTTGTTTAACCATGAGCTGCTGTGTTTCCTTGCAGAACTATGTGACCTGTGCGTTGGGAATCCATTATGTTGGCTTTGTGATGATGTGTTTCGGAGCTTCCAACTCCCTTTTCTCTTTTCTCTTCGGGAGACTTGCTCGGTACACTGGGAGATTTACGCTCTTCGGCCTCGGTAAAATCTCTTTCAGAGTTACGCAGATGTCGTATGTGCGATTGCTTCTAAAGAAGAAACAATATCTGATTATTATTTTATTGCTTTTATTTCAGCTGCAATCGCCAACCTCTCCTGTATAATCGCTCTCTTGTTCTGGAGACCTCACCCCGGCCAGCTGCCAGTCTTTTTTGTGTTTCCTGCTCTGTGGGGTATGGCAGACGCTATCTGGCAAACTCAGACCAATGGTAAGAAAATCCCATCAGCTCCATGTACTTTGATAGAGGTACGTGGAAAAAATGTGATTTCTACGATATTCTTTGTCCTAATAATAATAATAATAAACGCAGCAGTGGGGTTGATGGATGATATGGATAGTAGTGTTGAGCGCTTCATCGATTTTAAATTAAAACACTATTTGAAACTATGCTATTAGCAAATCCATCCATCCATTATCTATACACCGCTTAATCCTCTGTAGGGTCGCGGGGGGACTGGAGTCTATCCCAGTCGACTCAGGGCGAAGGCAGGGGACACCCTGAACAGGACGCCAGCCTATCACAGGGCTACATATAGAGACAGACAAGCACACTCTCATTCACACCTATGGACAATTTAGAATAATCAGTTAACCTCAGCATGTTTTTGGACTGTGGGAGGAAGCTGGAGTACCCGGTGAGAACCCACACTGCACAGGGAGAACATGCAAACTCCACACAAAGCCACAGAAAGATCCCAGGCGTCCTAACCGGGACGCGAACCGGGGATCTTCTAGCTGTGAGGCGATGCTGCTAACCACCGAGCAACTGTGCAGCCCCTATTAGCAAATCGCTAGTTCAATTTCATTTAAAACCAACAGAGTAAAACTTCCAGCAACTTTTTATCCTTAAAAAACTAATATAGCAAATAAATTATAATCAAAATCTAAATATTTGTCATAAAAATCGCAAATAAGTCTATTTCATGGTGCCAAGTGGATTATTTTGGTCAGCTTCTCACGATGCTTTTCTCTGAGGCTCTACCTTCCAACGATTCTGGCATTGATGGAAGTTTGTTTCAGTTTATCCTCAGTGGAACATAACTATGTGAATCAGTCCTTCGGATAGTTGTCACAGACATTTCCAAATGAAATCATTTAGTGGTTAGTGGTACCCAGAGGATGAGGGTTCATCCTCTGGGTACCACTAACTCAGCCGACTTCCATGATTTAGTCTTGATTAAGGTGTTGCACTGACGGACCAACATTGCCATCCTTTGAGCCCAACTACTAGCTTAGATAAAAATTATTTTCACATAGGGCAAAGACAGCTCAATCATCTCCATAAAAACCAAGCCAACAGCTCCATTTACTGAGCATGACCATGAAAAAGTGACTGAAAGCTGGTATTTATTATGGAGAAAATAACTGAACTACTGGATTATATTTGCAGATATTCATGCTAGAGCTGATGTGATTAATCGATGAGTTGTCAATGAATCACCACCGATTTGGATAACTGATTAATTGATTTGAGTCATTAAAAATAAAGTTTAAATTCACCGATTCCAGCTTCTTAAATATACAGTAAGTGAAATATCTTTGGGCTGTAAACAAAAAACGTTTGAGGTAGTGCTGTCAAAAACATTGCGTTATTAACACGTTAACGCAAATCAATTTTAACTGCGCCAATTCTTTTATTGCGAGATTAACGCTCTTTTTGACCTGGTGAACTTATAGTTTTTTCACAAGCCGTGGCCACAGCTAGTAACCTTAGAAAAACTACAGGATCCGCTTGTAGACCGGGAACAAAACAATAAACACACCCCATGCACGTTTGGTCTTGCCTGCTCGCCAGCTGCAAAAGAGAAGGCTACCGTTTTGTGTGGATGGCGAACGCGAGACACCGAAATGGATGTGAACAAGATTCTGTCAGGGGTACTTGGCCGTCTGAGTCCGGCAGCATTAGCATGGACATCTCCTGCTGGCGGTGGCACAGCAGCAGTGTCCTCGCTCGCCGTGCTTTTCTGTCGGCTCCGTTTCCGCGTCCTGAACCACGTACCGCTGGCACAGATGCTCAGCCAGCCGACGGTGGGGGTGCGCACGAGTATTCGAACCTCAAAATTATTATTCGGATACCACCACAACGACCGAATAGTCGGATGTTCGGGTCCAGCCCTAGTTGCAAGATGGGTCGACTGACAAGACCAAAGTTATCTGTGTGTATTGTCAGTATGAACTGAGTTCTCATTGTAGCACATCCAGTCTGAAACACCACTTCAAGGCCAAACACACAGCTGATGCGAATTTTCCACCTCCTCCTCCAAAACCATCGTGATAAGAGTATTAAAATGATAATTCAAGGGACATTTAGAATAGATAAAAAATGTGTGATTAATTTGCAATTAATTGCGAGTTAACTATGACATTCATACGATTAATCGCGATTAAACATTTTAATCGATTGACAGCACTAGTTTCAGGACATCATCTTGAGCTTTGGAGAACGTAATGTTTTCACCATTTTCTGACATTTTATAAACCAAATAACTAACCAGCTAATCTCAAAGATAAATAATGGATTCATCAACAATGAAAACAATCGTTAGCTGTATTCCTAATTTTAACACCCCAGATGATAAATCAGTCTTTCTTACCAATGGATTTTTACTCTACCAATTTTATCCATCCATCAATTGTCTTCCTCTTATCTGGGGCCCGGTCGCAGAGGAGGCAGACTAAGCCGAGATGCCCAGACTTCCCTCGCCCCAGACACCTCCTCCAGCTCTTCTGGTGGGACCCTGAGGTGTTCCCAGGCCAACCGAGAGACATAGTCCCTCCAGTGTGTCCTAGGTCTACCCCAAGGCCTCCTCCTGGTAGGACGTGCCCGGAACACCTTCCAGGGAGGCGTCCTGAAGGCATCCGGAACAGATGTGGGAACCAGCTGACTCCTCTCAATGTGGAGAAGTAGCGGCTCTACTCCGAGCTCCTCACCCGATCTCTGAAGGTGATCCCAGTCACCCTACGGAGGAAACTCATTTCGACCGCTTGTATCCGGGATCTCGTTCTTTCGTTCATGACCCAAAGCTCATGATCATAGGTGAAAGTAAGAACGTAGATTGACCGGTAAATCGAGAGCGTTGCCTTTCGGCTTAGCTCCTTCTTTACCACAACGGACTGACACAGCGCCTGTCAGTCTCCTGCTCCATCCTCCCCTCACTCGTGAACAAGACCCTGAGATACTTAAACTCCTCCACTTGAGGCAGGGACTCTCCACCGACCCGGAGAGGGCAAGCCACCTTTATCCGATCGAAAACCATGGCGTTGGATTTCAAAGTGCTGATCTTCACCCCAGTTGCTTCACACTGGGCTGCAAACCGCCCCAGTACACGCTAAAGGTCCAGGCTCGATGAAGCCAACAGGACCACATCATCCGCAAAAAGACAAATACAACACTCACATCAGCAATTTTGTAAAATAAAATGTGTACTCCATACTTGCCAAAAGATAAACCATTTTCACTGTCCTCACGTCATAATCATTAGTATTTTTTTGATATTGTGATTTGCCCTCTGTCTTGCAGCTCTTTATGGCATCCTCTTCCCGCGGGACAAAGAGGCAGCATTCGCCAACTACCGGATGTGGGAGTCGCTCGGATTCGTGATCGCCTTCGCCTACAGCACGTTCCTGTGTCTGGAATATAAACTGTACATCCTGCTGTCCGTTCTGGTGCTGACAGTCATTACTTACCCCATAGTGGAGTACTACGAACACAAGCGTCCCACAAAGCCTGTTGAAGAGGCGACCTACCTGAGTCACAAACAAGCCATTGAAACGAATGAGAGCAATATCGTTTGTCAGACACAACTGTAGAGACTGTTTTTACATCTTGGTCGGGCCTTCAAGCTGCTAATCAGCTGTCTGATGCCGGATGTTCAAATGACATAAATGCCACATTAAATAAATGCACAATGACAATGATGGACTTACAATAAGAGGCCTGCCCACTTGTGTCCAACTTTACTGGACACAGACTTTATTTTTTTACTTGTACTGCCTACAGATAACTGAGGCTAGCTTTGTAGCATTTAAATATTCTGTTTTGTAAATGCTGTTGGTGTTGTAGATCATGTGCTGGGAAAATTGGGACTCCACAGTCTCACTAAGTAAATGTCGTTGCAGTGAACAAGCTTGTCTACTCCGTTTTATTGCTATTTTTATTATTAGAAAGGACCGTTGTATCTGGATGTGATGGATTTTTAAGCCAACAGATTATAAAGCAGCACTGTTTCCCTTTTTTTATTTACAAATGTTGCTCTACTGTACACCGTGTATATAACTGAAACCATACCTTAATCCTTACAGTTGAAAACAGCAGAATTAAATGAATCAGTACTTCAAGCATTTTGCCAAAGACGTCTTTGTTCAACACGTTGGTGAGTCTTTAAAACATTTTGTCATTTGACAGTAATAACAGCCATAATAGAAACAAGAAAGGTCTGCAATAATACTCACTGACTCACAGTTGTTGCTAACAAGAGTGGACCAAACAGTTATTAGGTTCAGTTTTAAAATAAATAATCAATAAATCATCATTTAAAAACTGCTTGTTGTGTTGTAAAAATAAAAGATATCAGACAAATACTTTTTTATGGCTTTTTATTGTAATTTTTTTTTTTGAATAATTTACTGTCATTTTACTGTGAGAATTTCTGTTTTGTTAAATTACAGATAATAACAAGTAAAATTCCAGACAATAAATTAACCTAAAAATCTAAACTAGTAATAATGTCAGCATCACAAATGTGTATTTTCACTAATGGTAATCCTTTCATACCACATTGACCATAAAATTGCAATTATTTTGTGTTGTATTTAATTGAGCAAAAATATTATTTTACAGATATTTGCAGTTATTTAAAAGAAAAATGATGTATGTTAAGGACTGAAAAATGTTAAATAAGCACTATATATATTAAGAATTAATAATAATTAATATATACTGTTATTTTACACATATTCTCTGTTTTGGTAAATCGTAGAAAACATCAAGCTAAATCACAAAAAGAAATTGTAAGTTACATGTTGAGTGTAAAAGAAAAACAGGGAAATAATGTTTACATCAACAATCTTTTTTTTTAGCTCGTGACCATAAAATGACACTATTTTTTACTCCATTTAAATCAGCTAAAAGCATCATTTTCCAGACATTTGCTGTTATTCCTACTGTTTTATGTTTTTTTTAACATCAAGATATTCCATCTAATAGTCTGATGTCTATTTGATTATACAGAGAATTACACACATGGACAACATTGTTGGTAGCCTTACGTTAAACAGTCCCTCCAGGAATTCACGATGTTGCAATCGCAACAATTAATGCAAATTCAACCAATCTCCGAGAATTCTGCGCAACCTTGCAATTTTGTCCAATCACCGCGACTTTTCCACAATTTTGTCCCGCCTCCCGTGAGTTTCACCAATCACAGCAGTCTCTAGCGCAGGTGTGGGCAATCCTGGTCCTCGAGGGCCACTATCCAGCATGTTTTAGATGTTTCGCTCTTCCGACACACCTGATTCCAATGGTCAGCTCATCATGAAGCTCTGCAGAAGCCTGATAACGATCCTGATCATTTGAATCAGGTGTGTTGGAAGAGGGAAACATCTAAAACATGCAGGATAGTGGCCCTCGAGGACCAGGATTTCCCACCCCTGCTCTATCACAAACGTAATGCACGTACGTCACCGAATTCCCTTCCTTGTCTCTGGTTTGAAGATACAGATACGTATGCAACAAAAACTACTGCAAAACAATTCCCTGATGTTCTTCACCAAAGCGAAGGTAAAGTGTTTTGCACCTCGTGGAATATTGAGGTGGAACACAAACGAAATTCATCGATTGACAAACATTTTTCTACCGTAAACATATCAGGAGGATGGGTGAAACAAGCAGACCACAGACCAGACAGATCACCATGACAGAAGCTGTTGCATCCAGATCTGTGGCAGCACTGAACGAATGAAGGTAAGTTACATTAATTAATTGACGTGACAAGCTGTGAGGGTGTGTGTGTGAATATGTGTGTGCCAGGATGTGAAATTAACTTTTTAAACTTTTTAAATGTTTAATGAATTACACAAAACAAAGAAAAAAATGCAACTTTTTGACAATTTTTACCGTACTATGCAATTTCATTGCAACAAATACGCTTAAAACATCACAACTTTCAATGCAATTTTTTAGAAAAGCTCCTTGAAAAACGAAATCCTGGAGGGACTGGTTAAAGAAAGAAAAACCCACAATGGTCACTGAAATAACTTGAACCTGACAAATGTAATAATAAATTTTAAAATGACAGAAAATTAACTAATGAAAATCAGACATTGCTGTTGAATTGTGGTTCAACATAACCATTAAAAAAAAAAAACTACTGAAACTGGCACTCGACAAACCGAAAAGCTTGTGGCGCTAAAATGCCTTTTGGCCAGTTTAAACTGGATCCCAGTCAAAGATGTCTGCAGTACGTCACGTTATGTGGTCAGTTCCCTTTGATGTTCAGGTCATGTAGTCATTGGCAGATTGACGTTAAGTCACTTGGGGCAACCAGTGTTCAAAACTGGCTCACGTAATTGTCTGTACAAAACACAAAGCAAGAAACAAAATAAAACCACAAAACATGCATTTGTAATAAATTATAATAATACGTTTTATTTGTAGTGCACTTTACATTTCCAAACAAAATCTCAAAGTGCTACAGATTCAAAAACATACCAAGAAAACAAAAACAAACTAGAAAAGCACTCAAAGAGCTCAGACCTCCACCAAGCAGCTTCAGTCCACCCCCAACACAATCTCCCAATGACAAAGTATCATGGTGTAGTCCGGCCAAATCAACACTGCACAGGACACAGAAATATATGTTGTTTCTTTATTCTGAAAAAAATTAATTGGAGGATGCTCAATGGATAAAACTTGTAGGATAAAACAAAAAATTTTCCTCTTGAGAATTTGGTTTGGTTTTGCTAAATAGGACTTCTGTTGCAAGCTGAGTTTGAGGACAAACAGCTCTATGTCAAAAATACTACTCAGTTTTAACAAGACATCTCAATTCACAGCTTTCTGACAATAAATAAGCAGCAGGAGATTTCAGCAAGATGAAATAAGGCTAACCTTAAGGCCAAGTACGGTGTAGTTCCAAGTAGCCTAGAGTGGCTAAGCTAGCTAACCAACAGTGTGTTAGCTTACCTGCTTTACAAACGTAATATTAGGGCTGGTCCCCAATATCCGAATATCCGAATATTCGTTGGTTGTGGTGGTATTCGGATAATAATTTCGATATTCGAATAGTCCTGTGCACTGCCACCGGGCGCTGCTGAGCGTTGCCAAGGTTGTAGCACGCCGACGTGCGCTGCCAAGTGCCGCCGTGGTTCTAGTAAGTGGACCTGCCAACTCCGGTGTCAGAAACTCAAAACGCTTGACAATAGCACAGTGTTTCAACTTTGGGTAGATAGAAATAAAAGTAGAAAAGCACTCAGAGAGCACAGACCTCCACCAAGCAGCTTCAGTCCACCCCCAACACAATCTCCCAATGACAAAGTATTGTTAAATTTTAAAAAACATCCTGGATCCAGACGGTGATCCGGATCACTCCCAAAATTTCATAATTTCTTCCTTGTCCCATTTCACACATTTCGAAAAAAAATTCCAAATCCGTCCATAACTTCTCGAGTTATTTCGAACACAAACAAACAAACAAACCAACGTTGGCAAAAACATCAACAAGTCCTTGGTGGAGGTAACAACACAATAGATATAAAGAGCAGAAAGACACAGCTAGGATCAAGCATATACCTTGGAAAAAAAGATGGGTTTTAAGTCCCTTTTGAAACTGTCCCCAGATTGTGATGTCCGCAGATGTTCGGGGAGGTCATTCCACAGACCAGGGGCAGCTGAGCTGAAAGCCAGAAAGCCGGGTCTCCCATCGTACAGAGTTTGGTTAGGTAGAGAGGGGCGTTTCCATGGATGCATTTATAGGTTAGGAGGGAGATTTTATATTCAATTCTGGATTTGACAGGGAGCCAGTGGAGTGATTTCAGGATGGGGGTGATATGGTCATATTTTCACACCCTCATCAGGATCCTAGCAGCGCTGTTCGGGATGGACCGAAGCTTCTGGATGCTCTTGCTAGGAATCCCGATGAGGAGTGCATTACAGTAGTCTAGTCGTGGACAAGCTTCTCTGCATCTGCCAGTGTGAGTGTTGGACGGAGTTGGTCGATGTTCTTGAGATGGTAGAAAGATGTTTTGCAGAGGTGTTTGATGTGGGTGTCGAAGGGGAGTTAAGGGTCAATTTTAACACCCAGGTTGGTGACTGATGTGGAAAGTTTTGGCCAGAGAAGGTGACACGGGTAATAATTGAAAAATGGAGCTGATGTGGTGAACCGACTAAGATGGCTTCTGTTTTGTAGGCGCTTAGCTGCAGGAAACTTCATCCACGCCTCTATCTCCTCCAGGCAGGTGGTTCGTGTGGAGGATGGCAGGGGGGCAGAAGAAGCGGGGGTTGTCCTGAGATAGAGCTGCATCATCGGCATAGCAGATATTCCATGCCTGCTGATGACATCTTCCAGGGGGAGGAGGTAGAGAGTGAAGAGGGGCCCAGCAATGAGCCCTGGGGGACACCGGAAGTGATGCTGTGAGTGTATGACTGTGCTTTTCCCAGCAGAGTCCATAAGGAAAAGCATTTGTCCTTTTAAAAAGTTTACTCCACTGACAATGCATCATGTATTATTTGGGTGCATTTTTTATATTTAAATATACTTATGACCATATGTAAATATATTACCTCCAAATGTGCATATTTTCTAGAAAATTATTAGCATCTTACAAATAAATAACTCTTGTAATTTTACAAATGTGTACAATGGGCTACATAAATTTACCCCCTTTTTTATTTGCCCCATTGTTTGTTAACAGTGTGACTAAGTTTTTCCACATCAGATCTAAATGAATTCCTCAGGCTGTGCTGGCATCATGGAGGCCAGACTTCTCACTTTTCATCATGCTGTCACCGTTCAAACGGGGGTGAATGGCAATAGCGGCCGCTGGCAGTGTTTTAGATTTTCTTCTGGATGAGCGCCAGCAGGCCAGGTAGAAGATCTCCGCCACGTTGAGCAGCAGAGAGACGCAGGCCACCACCAGCATGAAGATGATGAAGATGGTTTTCTCAGTGGGTCGAGACATGTAGCACTCCACAGTGAAGGGACACGGGGCTCGGGAGCAGACGATTCTTGGGTCCATGACAAACCCGTACAGATAATACTGCCCCACAATGAACGCTACCTCCAGAATGATCCTGAAAAATATGGAGATCATGTAGTTTCCCAGCAGATTGCCTTTAATCTTGACATGGCCTTTCTCGTCAGTGTACTTGGGAAGTTTGACGATTTCGTTCTGAGAGTGCGTCTGCATATATTCTCTCAGCTTGTTCTCTTTGTGGATGACATGAATGACATGACCAAGGTAGATCAGTGTTGGCGTGGACACAAAGATAATCTGGAGGACCCAGAATCGAATGTGTGAGATTGGGAAGGCCTGGTCGTAGCAGACGTTCTTGCAACCGGGTTGTTTGGTGTTACAAATCATTTTGGACTGTTCATCACCCCAAACCTGTAAGGTTCAGACGAGACGTTACCATCACAACATCACAACAAATGGAGTTACTTTGATGAAGAGGTGCTATGTTTAGTTTATGCAGCAGCATGAGTGTCATGGAGTTGCACTAAAGTATTGCTGTGTGAAACAATAGACTGTATATAAAAGATGAAGTAGCCACTGTGGTGTCACATATTGGTTTGTGGGTTACCAAAATGTGTGCTGTCTAAGTGGCTAGTATTAAACAACCAACCTATAAAATTACATTATTAATTGCTTTGACTAGTTTAGGAAGATTATTTATTATTCTAATAGGTCAAATGCCAATTTAGATGAAGAACAAAATTAGTCTCTTGCTATTCTCTTGCCAGTGCATTTCAGAAAACTGATGCACAGAGTGATGGATAAGCAGTTCTTACTTTAGGATGGTAAAGATTTTTAATAATTTTAAAGGTTTGGTGTGATCATAATAATATATAACCTGATGATTAGTTGCCAAATTGTATACACTACCAGAACAACATCTGAACTTCACTGTTTAGCCACCGGAGGGTGTTATTTCATCTGACAGGCCTAAACTCACTGAAGCGCTTGAGTGGTGCATGAGTTGTGTTCAATGCTGCATAAAATAAACAGTGAAAAAGTAGAAGACCTTCTCCGCTCCGGCTCCAAGCACCATGATCCTGAAGATAAAAAGCACACTGAGCCAGACCTTCCCAACCACAGTGGAGTGGGACTGGACCTTATTCAGCAGGGAGGATAGAAAACCCCACTCTCCCATGGTTTCTGAAAGCAAATGACATTATTTAGCGATGAATGAGACGAAGAAAAACCAAGCATGTCTTAAAATGTATTTATTAACACCACGCTAAGTGAAAGGTGATTTTGTTGATCTGAAAATTTAAGACACAAGGTTCAGACAAAATCATGTTTTGTCTCTTATTTAGCTGTTAAATATGTTGGATTATTAATTTATTTTCAGCTATCCATATAAGCAGAGATCAAGTAGAGGCAAAACCCCAAATTTTTAATTGCACTCAAATTTATTAGCTGTCCTCTGTGATGTCTTAAGAAGGTTAAATTGTAATAATATACATACATAAAAGTGTAGCAGTAACCTGGTGTTAGGTTTTGTGAGATTAGTAACAAATGAGTCATATATATTACATTTATTCCTTTTAAAATTATTATTATGTTTTCTATAACTGGTTATCACTGACAAACATAATTTGAGAAGCACATTAACAGCAGAAAGTCTCTTGTTTTAGAGTCACGTATTTTAAAACCTCTGATCTCTATAAATGCTCATAATGTAAAAAAAGACTGATTTGATGTTAGATAGGAGAGGAATTTTCATTCAGTTCATGTTTGTATGTGACTTTTAGCTTATTTCTTTCACCTTAGTGTGTTTGCTATGTATCCTGACCGTACATCACTGCTTATCTAATCATATTAAATGGATACAGTACCGACGTTTCACAAATCAGGCATCAGTTTGTCTGTACTCTGTGTGGCTTTGCTTATACACACATCCAAAAACACTCTATCAAGCTAAGAACACATTCATATTAACAAATGCCTGCATCCACCTTAATGCACCTTTGCAAGTGAGATAATTTGTATCTCATTCCAAAAATAAAACAATAAAATAAGTTGATTGCATTTTATAATTTCAAGTAAAATGACCAGCATTTTAAAAGGCAGACGATTGTTATCTTACCTTTAAATTCAAACGGTCCTCTTCGAGCGAAACAGACCAGCCACCAGCTGTGTGAGTGAATGATAGAGAGCCCCGTGCACCAAACCAAACCTGTCTACGATACCTTGAACTTTAGATTGAGCAACAGTGCGAGCTGTCACGTTGTCACGGCATCTGGAAATGATAAATCCCAAGTGGACAAATTTGGGCTGAGCCCTGAAAAGATTGTACAGGTTAATGATTGGTAGCACTATAAACCACAGTTCTCATGCTCATGATTGTTCTGCTGCTGTTTTTATGTTATAGTTCTTTAACATCACCTTGTGATAGTGCTAAAACTACTCCCCCTTGGCATCTTAGTCTCAAAGAGGTTTGTCAGTTATGTATCTCCAACGTGTTTTTAGTGAAATAATAACAGAGTCAGGGAGTAAAGGGCATGGACACAGTAACAGGAACCCCTGTGCTGAAATGCTGTTCAGTACGATACAATAACTCTGCAGTACTGTGTGAGGTTTGAACAACCAGTCGTTCTAAGACTGTGTCAACATAAAGGCTTAAAGTCAGAACAAACTGAACAAATCTAGCTTTGTATGCTTCACAAAAGTACTTGAAATATGTTGAGCAGGTCCTGCAGCTCTTCTAGACGTATTTCATCCCCTCCATATGTGACACCTTGTTTTGTTCTTTTCTTAGATGGTTCCACTGATGTTCATGTCCTCAAACTTATTCAAACTATTCTTAAATGTCTCATTTCTGTCAATCTATCAGCTGTGCTCTGTTCTAAAGTTATAGCAAGCATAACGTTTTGTAATCTCAATTTACTGGCAGCATTTTTAACAATTAATAATGGTTAAAGTCATTTTTAAGTACCACTGAAAAGCTTTAGCTTCTCAGATGGTAATATTTTAGATAATCGCTATGGACTCTGGGAACTGAGATGGAG
Source organism: Dascyllus trimaculatus (assembly GCA_024666655.1). NCBI lineage: Eukaryota > Metazoa > Chordata > Actinopteri > Pomacentridae > Dascyllus > Dascyllus trimaculatus. Next base: position 7,003,218 of record CM045455.1, on the reverse strand, counting down.
CTTATGAAGGAGAACTTGCAAATTTATAGACTGAATAATCATTTAATGTAGAAAATAATCAGTAGACTAATCAGTTATGAAAAATAGAAATATGTGCAGCCTGTAATATAAGTTCAAGTCATATGTTTTGAATGTAAGCTGTTTGATTGTGAAGTGAAAAGTGTAAACCTTTCATTTAAAACTAACAGACTGATAAAAAAAAAACATGTTTTTCCAACTTTAATCATTTATTAAAAACAGTAAAGCAGACAAAATGTCTTCTCCACATCAATAGAAATGGACTTTTTACAACAATCATCATCACCATTGTTCAGTAGGAAAATTATTTCAAGTCCTAGATAATAACCACGACAATAACTTAAAGAACACATTCAAGAACTGGGCATCAACAAAATTCAGTTTTCTCCTAGGTTTACAGGTGAGCATCTGTCATATAAATACATCATCAGTATTGCACACTGTCGTTCGGGTGTTTCCATTTAGAAATACAAAGTAAGAGTCCGGCAGTCTTCCCCTAAATATTAGTATTTTATGAAGGTTTCTCTTTGCTCGTAATATCTCATTTTTACACAATGACAAAGCTGTTCTTTGATATTCTGTCATGACGTGTGAACCACACTGGAAAAACATCTTTAGTCTCTTTAATGCATCTGAACAAGGACACATGGAGAGAAAATCTGAAACAAGAAAATACATTTTGATGGTCACATGAGGGGTGTTTAATGACCACTCAGAAGTCGTTTCTCCTCTTTGGCTCCATCCAGGCTTCCTCCAATACTGCGGCTGGTTTCGAGCTCCATGTTCATCCTGTTCTGCTTGAGTGCTTCCTCTGAAGTCGGCCAGCTGGGTCCTGACAGACCGGCTGGGTTTTCTGCTGAAGTAATCCTGCGAGTGTGAGGCCTGGACGTACTTGTGACCCTGGTGCAGATCAGGTAGAACATCTCAATGACATTGAGGAGCAGAGAGACGCAGGCCACCACCAGCATGAAGATAATGAAGATGGTTTTCTCTGTGGGCCGGGACATGTAGCACTCCACAGTGAAGGGACACGGCTTCCTAGAGCAGGCGAACATGGGCACCATGACGAAGCCATACAAGTAGTACTGTCCCACTATGAAGGCGGCCTCAATGATGATCTTGGCCACGAGCTGGGTCATGTAGCTCCCCAGCAGGCTCCCCTTGATCATCACCTTTCCCTTTTCATCTGTGTATTTGGGCTTTTTGATCAGAAGGGACCCACCAGGGCTGGAAATCTGCTCCCTCAGCTTGTTCTCCTTGTGGATGACGTGCATGGCGTGGCCCAGGTAGACCAGCGTTGGCGTGGAGACAAAGATGATCTGGAGGACCCAGAAACGAATGTGCGAGATGGGGAAGGTCCAGTCGTAGCAAACGTTCTCACAACCAGGTTGCTGAGTGTTACAGACGAAGTCGCTCTGCTCGTCACCCCAGACGCTCTCAGCACCTCCACCCAGAACCATGATCCTGAACAGGAAGAGGACGCTCATCCAGACCTTCCCAATCACAGTGGAGTGGGACTGGACTTTTTCCAGCAAGGCGGACAGGAATCCCCAGTCTCCCATCTTTGTTGATGATGATCAGTTACTAATCTGCGATGACAGAAACAGAAGTCGAGTCATGCTATTGAATAGACAAACCCCTGATTTAGTTTGCATTGACCCTAAACCACTCCTTATTGACTGAAACATTAACCACTACTTAATATTCAATCAATACGCTGCTGGTGAAAGAAAAGAGCTCACTGTTCTGTAGATAAATATGATTTTATGAGGCAGAAGAAGACCTCCCATTCTCCTGAACCTTGAGCTCTTTGGTAAATATTTTTCCCAAAAAAATGACTAATTGGAATTTAAAATTTTGAATGGCGTCATAAAATTATGACCAAGTAAAAGAAGGCTGGCACTGAGATAGAACTCATTAAAAAGCTGAAATCATCATATTGTACAACATGACTGAAAGTAGACTTTAAACATATAAAAGTTGACTCTTGGACAAAACTGAGTAATACATGAAAAACATCTGATGTACCTAAAATATATTAGTAAACCCTGCTTTAGAAAAAGGACTGTAACCGTCACTGAGAAGCCAATTAGCAACCAATCATGTTCTTTCAAGAAAATATGATTAATATATTTTAAAAAATGATATGACTAGATATATATTACTTAATATTTCAATCTGTATTACAAATGTTGACTCGTTTTTCTCTCATTTGTGAAGCAGTAAGTTGCCGTAGCGGAGAAGACAGATCTTTGCATCTTACCTGCTGACAGAAGGAGCTGTGTGTGGTGAGGACGGATCGCTGACTGTGGTTGGACCTTGGAGTTGTGTGCTGCGTTAAGGTGATGTAGGGGCTCACATTGCGCAACGCACATCTGGCTTTAATGTCACGTTGTCTCGTCGGCAAGCGAACGCAGGAAAAGCTGAAGACAGGGCCAGGACGGCCGGCGTGTAATGATTGACAGGTGTTCAGGGTCCCGTGCAGAGGTGAAGATCTGTCTCTGTTAAATGAATGTTTGAAAATAAACAGGAAATGTGTGGTAGTCATGACGACAAGGATGAGTAAAGATCCTGCTTTAGTTTAAGTATTATGCATGTATTTGACGAGGCTCATGAATGATAAAAAAAAGCCTGTATGGTTGTAAAAAGTCAAGTTCAGCAACAAATGAATACAAACAGAAGAAGTGTGGTGAATTTTATATTTTTAGACTGGGGCAACAAGTTAGTGAAAGGAGAACGCAGGGAACCTTCAGCCAGATGCATCCCATTTGCTCTTTGTTGTGACGATGAATAATATTCACAATCTTTAAGCCCACATCCTGAACGATCACATCCATTAACGCAAAACTATGTGGGTTTTATACATTACAGTTTTTCTCAGTGGCTTTGGTGCATGTCTCTGATCAGAACTAAAATCCTCATAACTGTTAGTTCAACCTCCACAACATTTAGTCATTAGTGCACATCATAGTATTAGTTTCTCTTTCCTTCCAACAGATTGCAAATGCTTTTGGACATGCATCTGTTGCCTTCATACAATTCTCTGCTGTTTTATAGCATAATCATTTGCTTATGTCTCGTCAGTCAAAATCAACCATACTTCTGGATGCTGAATAGTCATTCCCTGTAAAACTAATAGTCCTCATTTCATTGCTCGAGTCATTACACACAAAAATGTTGAACTAGTTGGCAAAGTCTGTCAAGCTCCTCCTCGCTGCATCGCAAGGGAGGATATTCGTTGTGATGTAGATGAAAATATGCTGAAAAAATGGGCTGAATGATTTACAGTATTGTGTATGTTGTAAATCGTAAATAAATGGTAAATGGTCTGCTCTTATATAGGGCTTTTTTGTACCTTAGTGGTATCCAAAGCGCTTTTTTTTAACCTTTCTCTTATCTGCACTGCAACTTTTATGTTTAAATTTTATATTTTAACTTCTTTTTTAATCATGTTGTGTTAATGTTTTGTGAAGCACTTTGAATCGCCTTGTTGTTGAAATGTGCTATGTAAATAAACTTGCTTGCTACAATGTGTTTCTCATTCACCCATTCACACACCAACAGCGACAGAGCTGCCATGCAAGGCGCTAATCTGCCATTGGGAGGAACTTTGGGTTCAGTGTGTTGCCCAGGAACACTTCGGCATGCGGAGGGACCGGGGATCGAAACCGCCAACCTTGCGATCAGTGGACAACCTGCTCTACCACCTGAGCAACAGCCGCCCTTGGTTGTTCAGTTCCAATATGTACTGCAGTATTGTTTACAGTTGTGCACAGCTCTACCTGAAGGGTGTTTCTTATGTTTGTTGTAAATAAGTGTGTGTTTTTCTTTTGCACAATGCTGTGAACAAATTAGAATTGCAAAGATCCCATGCAGTAAAATGTGAAGCGTATTCAGTGTCTTGTACTCAGTTACCTCACTAAGTACAGTCATGTGTAACTTTACTGTAGTTGTCAAATGGCTGTGTAAATAGTGTAACGTGCTGTCTGGAGCATTTTCAGGTAGAGTCACCAAGATCTGACTTTTTTGCATTTGAAAACACTTCCAGAATAAACTGTCACAATGAGAACATGACAAAGCCATTTGACTGTCTTGTTCATAAACAACTGTGTCAGGACACTTCCATTGACATGAATACTTGCTTTTGAGGAATGAACTCTCCACTTTAAGCAAGAGACACACTTTTGCAGGTTATCAACTAGGGTTTGCAGTTTGTATTAATCGTTTTGAGAAATGCACCAAAGCCACAGAGAAGCTGTAAATGTTTTATTAAAATTAACAGTTTTTTTTTTTTTAAGGTTAAACCATTAAGATACATCCTGTTAGTTCATTAGCTTTTGACATGCTTGTTGTTACGTTCACACAAATCCAGGCTGGTGGTTTAGAAGCACAACAGCAAACTAGCAGTTTTTCAAAACGGCAATTTGCTTTACTAGTTTTTGTGATGCCATGAAGTAGCAACAATTTCTACAAATATTTTAGTAAATGCAGCTTGTCAAAAGAAGAGCGTATTTCCCAATAGGTCTTCCTCTCCGCCTCTCAGCATGACTGTGGTTCTCAAACTCCTGGAGAGAAAATAGAAGTGGTTGGTGAGTGATTCTCATTGATCTTGTTGAAGGGCCCACAGTGGTGGTGACTGGGACAAGCAGTCGTTCTCACTTTCCCACCTCACCTTATTGCCAGTCCTGGGACTCGAACAGGCGACCCATCGGTGGCAAGTTTGCTTCACAAACCACCAGGTTTGTGTGAATTTCTACTGTGTGAATTCCACAAATACAGTAGATGGACATAAATAAGAGCATCAGTTAAGTGCAGCTAGTCTTTAGGAGAATCTTCAACCTTTTCAACATGTGTTTTTATTCCAGATGTGTATCTGGGTAAAGATCAGAACCAGGACAACATTTTCAGATTATCTCTGAGGCCCAAAGATGAAACCAGAAAGCGTCAAGAGGGAAAACATTTTCATCTAGAAGGAGGTCATCATTTGCTTCAGTGACTGACTGAATTTGTATTCTTGCAATTCCTTGGGTGAGCAAGCATAACCGAGTTTGTTACAGTCCCCTGATCTCCTCTTGTTCATGCAAAGTTTTGTCTTTTAAACACACAATGCTTTGGTTGCTGGACGTAGGTTTGATTCCCTTATGCACTTGTCCAAAGAAGGGCTGAAGAATTCATTAAAATATTAAAATTGCAATACCCAAACCACGGAAGCTTCAGTTTTTTGATGAAGCTAAAATATGTCACAGGATACCATCATAAATGAAGGCTCACACTGTGTATTTCCAGTCAACAGCTGCACGGCTTAAAACTGCATGTAAAGTTATTCTGTCATGACGTGTGAACCGCACTGGAAAACACTCATTTTCACATGACTGGTGTTTAATGACCACTCAGCAGTCGTTTGTCCTCTTTGGCTCCATCCAGGCTTCCTCTAATACTGCGGCTGGTTGCTACAAATAGTTGTTGTTGTCAGGTTCGGCAGCCTCACTGTCCCCTTCCCTCAAAGTCCTCACCAACAGGCAGACAAGGCCCACCACGCTGGAGAGGAAGAAGCCGGCTGTTACTGCCACCAGGAGAAAGATGAAGGTCCACTTGTCCTTAGGCTTGGACAGGAAGCAGTTCTCTTCGTTGGGGCAGAACATACGAACGTCCAGAAAGTAGTGATAAAAGATGGCCTGGGCCAAAATGCACAGGACATCCACCAGGAGACTGCGGACGTCATTTTGATGAAGGAAGCTGCAGATGATGATGTCGTCCCTGGACTGCGTCATGGCCATCTTGAATTAAGAGAAGAAGAAGAGTTAGATATTTTCCAGTCATCAGAAAAAGACTTTAAATTTAGAGGTGCTGAATCTGAAAATAACTGGTGGACAGATACTGTTTATAATCATCACTAAACTAAAAACTAAACTAGGACAAAAGTACAGGACAATGTAAGCCTTGTGTGTGTAGAGAGAGAAAGAGAGGGGAGGGAGGGAGCAAGATGGCAGACGTAGGTGTGTCCTGCTACGTCACCAGAGATGACCGCTAGGTTTGAACACTGCTGGCTCCACGTGTTCCTCTAAGGCGCACAAACAACTGAACACATCCAGGTGAACTACCTGGAGGACACCTGAGGGTTGTGTGTCCTCCTCAGGAGATGTCCTCTGATGGTGACTTTAACTTGTGTGGGTTAGTAAAAAGAGGGAGATATAGCATCATCCATGGTGTGAGGTAAACAGCCGTGGATGACACTATATTCATGTTTCCATCTCAGAGGTCTGAAGCTCTTCTGTCTCCTGAACACAACTAGCAGCGATCATCCAGTGGATACATAAATAAGGCTTCTAGTAACAAACAGCAGTTTAACAAATTAACATAAAGAAGGAAGTGAAGGTCGTTAAAACACAGCAAAAACAGTAAAATAAATTTACACGCCATCTATTCACTCTCTTACTTTGATTGTTCCTGGGGTATCAGAGATCCTCCGGTATCAGGATGCTGAGGGCCGCTGTGGCTCCTGTTTCCGGCTCTCCTCGGCGGGGCAGGAAAGGATGAGCGGTTGGAGAAGCAGGGCCTCGGTGAGTCCGTCTTCTTCTAGTGGAAGACTTTTCTCCACGTCTGCAGCTCTGGAGAAACGTCTGAGTGTTGTTCACACAGGGAACGTGAGGAGGTGACCGTCCAGCGGCTCTTTAAGGGCTGGTGTTGGTGACGTCAGGGCCGCAACTCGGGGTTCCCACCCCCCCGGTGTTTTGGGGGGGGGGGTGTCCGTCCAATGAGGAGCCAGGACTCTGATTCAATCAGGTGTGACTCTGAGTGATCAGGCGACATTTCTTTGTCCTTTATCAGGCTTTTGTCTTTACATATAGACCTCTCTCTTTGTTCAGATAAAGATGGCCAGACCCAGCAGGACTGTTCAGGTAAACGTCTGCACCACCTTGTTCTACCCTGCAGTGGGAATGTGGCCACATGCATCCACCACATCTCACCTCAGTGTGGTTGGAACTAACATGTTAGCAAACTACATTTTAAATACAACACACACACACAGAGCAGCATAAGCCTTAGTTTCCTATTCTGTTTCTGAGCACCTAAAGAAAGCTATTATCACCAGCATGTTGCTTAAATTCATACAGGCAGGTCTGAGGGTTTATTACAGTTTGTTTGCAGGAAGTAGTTACCCAAAGGAGTCAGTGAAAGAGGGTCATTTAGACTTGACTGTAAATGTAGTGAAAAACCAAAATGTTGAGCTAAAATAAGTAAAAACCTGATTCAAACTGCAGAATTAGTGATTATTTTCAGTGGGTTTGGTACTATGAGTGAACCTTGTGTATAGATATAGTCATTTCATTCTGTGTGAAAATGATATATATATATATATATATATATATATATATATATGTCTGAAGCTAGTATGATTTGTTTGTTGCAATAATCCCAAAAAACCAATAGTTACACATCCAGTTTTATTGCAAGTGGACCAGGATTTGGTGATCCGTGTTGGCTGTCCACAAAACTGAATTAAGTTACTGTCAAAGGATCAACACTGTATAGAGCAGGGGTGTCCAATCCTGGTCCTTTAGGGCCACCACCCTCCATGTTTCTCTCTCCCAACACACCTGATTCAAATGATCAGGATCATTATCAGGCTTCTGCAGAGCTTGATGATGAGCTGATCATTTGAATCAGATGTGTTGGAAGAGGGAAACATCTAAAACATGCAGGATAGTGGGCCTTGAGAACCAGGGTTGGCCACCACTGGTATAGAGGGTCGTGCTATACAGTGTCCAGACACCGAAACGAGATCAATTGATTATGCGTCAGTCGTAATCGACAACCCTAACTCAAACTCATGTCTAGCCACCATCAAGCCATACCAGGCTGTCTGATGTGTATAGTAAATTCAAGATGTCATAGATCGATCAGACCCTAATCCAGTGACACAGGAGTGTTAGATGTACATTCATCTGTAGCTTCAAAGAAAGTCATTGATAGTTTTAAGGTTCCCTAGGAGGTGATACCAAATTATTCCCTAACAACAAGCCCTGGATTACCAGTGATACCAAAACCCTCACAGGCTGCAGCAAAACGACCCCCAGCTCAGCAGAGGGGCATCGGGGGGGACAGCAAACCAGTTCAACCACTTCGACAATAGGTTTCATTCTCGTCCTCCTCCTCTTGCTGCCACACCTCCCCGGCGTCCCCATTAACACCTTATCAACACCATCAGCTGTGTATACAGTGGACAATGCCCCCCCCTCCCCCCCACCATCACAGCAGAGCAGGTCAGGTCACCAAGGTGGCCGGACTGAACCGGGTGTGTCCAAGAATGCTCAAGTCCTGTGCTGCTGAACTGGTGGAGGCTCATCCAGAGAAGTGGGTTGCTATTCCCTCAGTTAAATCAGCTTTGTCTGTACAGTCATCCGCCATTATCACTGATTCACATTTGCTTAGTACCCCATGCTTTTCCTTTACTATCATGACTTTCCTACATTTATCCTAGTCCAATAAATATGTGTAGAACCATGGTTCAGACTCAGTGTTATGTATTTTGCTCCTCTTCATTCCACCCTGCTTTAGATATATGGAGGAAGTTATAGAGAGCACGTTCTCCCTGTTGTCCTTCCATCATGAACACGGCTCAGCAGGAACAGAGAAAGCCCTGGAACCAGTTCACTTACTGGCCTTTCTGAATGTTAAAGCTACCTGGTTTAAAAAGTGGATGGTGTGTATGACAACTGAAGATCTTTAATCTACTGTGTTTACAGCTTCAGGTCTTTATATCCATCTTTCTTGTTCACATTGCATTTATCACATGATCAAACCAGTGAACAGACACTGAGATTGTGGAATCTTATAAGTACCTGGGTGTCCACCTGAACAATAAACTGGACTGGTCAGATAAGTTAAACTCCCTCTATACGAAGGGACAAAGTAGACTCTATCTACTCAGGAGACTTGGGTCTTTCGGAGTAGAGGGGGCTCTTGTGAAGTCCTTCTGGGGCAGCAGCATCTCCGCTGCTGACAGGAAGAGACTGAACAGACTGGTGAAGAAGGCCAGCTCTGTCCTGGGCTGCCCTCTTGACCCTGTGGAGGTGGTGGCTGGCAGGAGAACGATGCAGAAAGAATTTATGAAAATATTAAAATTGCAATACCCAAACCATGGAAGCTGCAGTTTTTTTGATGAAGGTAAAATGTGTCACAGGATACCATCATAAATGAAGGCTCACAGCTGCACAGCCTAAAACTGCATGTAAAGTTATTCTGTAAAGACACATTTAACTAATTGCTGTGTACACATTATGTAAATTGTGGCTTTATTTACACAGTGGTAGATTAATGGCTCACTTTATCAGTTAAAAAAAAACCCACAGGGGGTTTATCTTTATCTAAAAATGTGTCATCCAACAGTAAGAAAAGGAGAACTGCCATGTCATAAAATCCAAAGGTTTAATAAAACTTTGTAAAATAAACATAAAACAAAATAAAACCTTATGTACAAGGATATTAAAATTGCATTAAAACCACCAATGAAGGTCTGTCTTTGCTCGTAACATCACATTTTTGCACAATGACAAAGCCGTCCTTTGATACTCTGTCATGACGTGTGAACCGCACTGGAAAACACTCATGTTCACATGACTGGTGTTTAATGACCACTCAGCAGTCGTTTGTCCTCTTTGGCTCCATCCAGGCTTCTTCCAATACTGCAGCTGGTTTCTACAAATAGTTGTTGTTGTCAGGTTCGGCAGCCTCACCGTCCCCTTCCCTCAAAGTCCTCACCAACAGGCGGAGAAGGCCCACCAGGCTGAAGAGGAGGGAGCCGGCCGTTGCCGCCACCAGGAGAAAGATGAAGGTCCACTTGCCCTTAGGCTTGGACAGGAAGCAGTTCTCTTCGTTGGGGCAGAACATACGAACGTCCAGAAAGTAGTGATAAAAGATGGCCTGAGCCAAAATGCACAGGACATCCACCGCCATCTTTTTCAGGAGACTGCGGACGTGATTTTGTTGAAGGAAGCTGCAGATGATGTTGTCGTCCCTGGACTGCGTCATGGCCATCTTGAATTAAGAGAACAAGAAGGAGAGTTAGTTAGATATTTTCCAGTCATCAGAAAAAGAGATTTAGAGGTGCTGAAGCTGAAAATAACTGGTGCACAAATACTGTTTGTCATAATCACCAAACTAAACAAGCACAGAAGTACAAGACAATGTAAGCCTTGTGTGTGTGTGTGTGTGTGTAGAGAGAGAAAGAGAGGGGTGGGAGGGAGCAAGATGGCGGACGTAGGTGTGTCCTGCTACGTCACCAAAGATGACCGCGAGGTTTGAACACTACCATAGACATATATGTGTAGACACCACATTGACTGTGGAGGGATGTGCCTAAAGCTCCGCCATCTTGGTACAGGGCTAGCAGAGGCGGGAGTGAATGTAAGTCTATGGAGGTAAGAGGTACTCCACAATCTTAAAGTAGAATTATTCACTGAATTTTCAACCGATTTCCATACGGTTTGGTTTGTTAAAAACAAAAACGTCACATATTTAGCTTTGACACAGGATGCTTTTGTTCTATTTATATCTGCCTGTCCGTCCTCCATGTCTGACGTTTGTAACAAACAATATATGTTGACAACTGATCGATTTATGATCACTTTTATAGTGCAGACATGTCATTCCTCTATAGACATAATGCACTGTAGGGGCGAGTGGCACTGTACCAAGATGGCCGCCGCGTAGGCACGTCGGCTCCAATCGGCAGCAGCAGTCAACGCGGCATCTACTTATATGTGTCTATGAACACTACCACACTACTGGCTCCACGTGTTCCTCTGAGGCGCACAAACAACTGAACACATCCAGGTGAACTACCTGGAGGACACGTGAGTGAACAAGGAGGGTTGTGTGTCCTCCTCAGGAGACGTCCTCTGATGGTGACTTTAACTTGTGTGGGTTAGTAAAAAGAGGGAGATATAGCATCACCCATGGTGTGAGGTAAACAGCCGTGGATGATGCTATATTCATGTTTCCATCTCAGAGGTCTGAAGCTCTTCTGTCTCCTGAACACAACTAGCAGCGATCATCCAGTAGATACATAAATAAGGCTTCTAGTAACAATGATTAAAACAAATCAACATAAAGAAGGAAGTGATGGTCCGTAAAGCACAGCAAAAACAGTCAGATTTACACGCCATCTATTCACTCTGTGCCCAGACAGAAGCTCTCTTACTTTGACTGTTCCTGGGGTATCAGAGATCCTCCGGTATCAGGATGCTGAGGGCCGCTGTGGCTCCTGTGTCCGGCTCTCCTCGGCGGGGCAGGAAAGGATGAGCGCTTGGAGAAGCAGGGCCTCGGTGAGTCCGTCTTCTTCTAGTGGAAGGCTTTTCTCCACGTCTGCAGCTCTGGAGAAGCGTCTGAGTGTTGTTCACACAGGGAACGTGAGGAGGTGATCGTCCAGCGGCTCTTTAAGGGCTGCTGTTGGTGACGTCAGGGCCGCATCTCGGGGTTCCCACCCCCCGGTGTTTTGGTTGGGATGTCCGTCCAATGAGGAGCCAAGACTCTGATTCAATCAGGTGTGACTCTGAGTGATCAGGCAGCATTTCTTTGTCCTTTATCAGGCTTTTGTCTGTACATATAGACCTCTCTCTTTGTTCAGATAAAGATGGCCAGACCCAGCAGGACTGTTCAGGTAAACGTCTGCACCACCTTGTTCTACCCTGCAGTGGGAATGTGGCCACATGCATCCACCACATCTCACCTCAGTGTGGTTGGAACCAACATGTTAGCAAACTACATTTTAAATACAACACACACTCACAGAGCATCATTAGCCTTAGTTTGCTCATTTGTTCCTGAGCACCTAAAGAAAGCTATTATCACCAGCATGTCGCTTAAATTCATACAGGCAGGTCTGAGGGTTTATTACAGTTTGTTTGCAGGAAGTAGTTACCCAAAGGAGTCAGTGAAAGAGGGTCATTTAGACTTGACTGTAAATGTAGTGAAAAACCAAAATGTTCAGCTAAAATAAGTAAAAACCTGATTCAAACTGCAGAATTAGTGATTATTTTCAGTGGGTTTGGTACTATGAGTGAACCTTGTGTATAGATATAGTCATTTCATTCTGTGTGAAAATGATATATATATATATATATATATATATATATATATATATGTCTGAAGCTAGTATGATCTGTTTGTTGCAATAATCCCAAAAAACCAATAGTTACACATCCAGTTTTATTGCAAGTGGACCAGGATTTGGTGATCCGTGTTGGCTGTCCACAAAACTGAATTAAGTTACTGTCAAAGGATCAACACTGTATAGAGCAGGGGTGTCCAATCCTGGTCCTTTAGGGCCACCACCCTCCATGTTTCCCTCTTCCGACACACCTGATTCAAATGATCAGGATCATTATCAGGCTTCTGCAGAGCTTGATGATGAGCTGATCATTTGAATCAGATGTGTTGGAAGAGGGAAACATCTAAAACATGCAGGATAGTGGCCCTCGAGGACCAGGGTTGGCCACCACTGGTATAGAGGGTTGTGCTATACAGTGTCCAGACACCGAAACGAGATAAATTGATTAAGCGTCAAACATAATCGACAACCCTAACTTAAACTCATGTCTAGCCACCGTCAAGCCATACCAGGCTGTCTGATGTGTATAGTAAATTCAAGATGTCATAGATTGATCAGACCCTAATCCAGTAACACAGGAGTGTTAGATGTACATTCATCTGTAGCTTCAAAGAAAGTCATTGGTAGTTTTAAGGTTCCCTCGGAAGTGATACCAAATTATTCCCTAACAACAAGCCCTGGATTACCAGTGATGCCAAAACCCTCACAGGCTGTAGCAAAACGACCCCCAGCTCAGCAGAGGGGCATCGGGGGGGAGAGCAAACCAGTTCAACCACTTCGACAATAGGTTTCATTCTCGTCCTCCTCCTCTTGCTGCCACACCTCCCCGGCGTCCCCATTAACACCTTATCAACACCATCAGCTGTGTATACAGTGGACAATGCCCCCCCCCTCCCCCCCACCATCACTGCAGAGTAGGTCAGGTCACCAAGGTGGCCGGACTGGACCGGGTGTGTCCAAGAATGCTCAAGTCCTGTGCTGCTGAACTGGTGGAGGCTCATCCAGAGAAGTGGGTTGCTATTCCCTCACTTAAATCAGCTTTGTCTGTGCAGTCATCCGCCATTATCACTGATTCACATTTGCTTAGTACCCCATGCTTTTTCTTTACTATCATGACTTTCCTACATTTATTTATCCCAGTCCAGTAATAATGTGTAGAACCATGGTTCAGACTCTGTCATGTATTTTGCTCCTCTTCATTCCACCCTGCTTTAGATATATGGAGGAAGTTATAGAGAGCACGTTCTCCCTGTTGTCCTTCCATCATGAACACGGCTCAGCAGGAACAGAGAAAGCCCTGGAACCAGTTCACTTACTGGCCTTTCTGGATGTTAAAGCTGCCTGGTTTAAAAAGTGGATGGTGTGTATGACAACTGAAGATCTTTAATCTACTGTGTTTACAGCTTCAGGTCTTTATATCCATCTTTCTTGTTCACATTGCATTTATCACATGCTCAAACCAGTGAACAGACACTGAGATTGTGGAATCTTATAAGTACCTGGGTGTCCACCTGAACAATAAACTGGACTGGTCAGATAAGTTAAACTCCCTCTATACGAAGGGACAAAGTAGACTGTATCTACTCAGGAGACTTGGGTCTTTCGGAGTAGAGGGGGCTCTTGTGAAGTCCTTCTGGGGCAGCAGCATCTCCGCTGCTGACAGGAAGAGACTGAACAGACTGGTGAAGAAGGCCAGCTCTGTCCTGGGCTGCCCTCTTGACCCTGTGGAGGTGGTGGCTGGCAGGAGAACGATGCAGAAAGAATTTATGAAAATATTAAAATTGCAATACCCAAACCATGGAAGCTGCAGTTTTTTGATGAAGGTAAAATGTGTCACAGGATACCATCATAAATGAAGCTTTGTGGTGCTGCAGGCTCACACTGTATTTCCAGTCAACAGCTGCACAGCTTAAATCTGCATGTAAAGTTATTCTGTAAAGACACAATTAACTAATTGCTTTGTACACATTATGTAAATTGTGGCTTTATTTACACAGTGGTAGATTAATGGCTCACTTTATCAGTTAAAAAAAAAAACGCAGGGGGTTTATCTTTATCTAAAAATGTGTCATCCAACAGTAAGAAGAGGAGAACTGCCAGGTCATAAAATCCAAAGGTTTAATAAAACTTTGTAAAATAAACATAAAACAAAATAAAACCTTATTTACAAGGATATTAAAATTGCATTAGAACCACCAATGAAGGTCTGTCTTTGCTCGTAACATCACATTTTTGCACAATAACAAAGCCGTCCTTTGATACTCTGTCATGACGTGTGAACCGCACTGGAAAACACTCATGTTCACATGACTGGTGTTTAATGACCACTCAGCAGTCATTTGTCCTCTTTGGCTCCATCCAGGCTTCCTCCAATACTGCAGCTGGTTTCTACAAATAGTTGTTGTTGTCAGGTTCGGCAGCCTCACTGTCCCCTTCCCTCAAAGTCCTCACCAACAGGCGGAGAAAGCCCACCAGGCTGAAGAGGAGGGAGCCGGCCGTTGCCGCCACCAGGAGACAGATGAAGGTCCACTTGCCCTTAGGCTTGGACAGGAAGCAGTTCTCTTCGTTGGGGCAGAACATACGAACGTCCAGAAAGTAGTGATAAAAGATGGCCTGAGCCAAAATGCACAGGACATCCACCGCCATCTTTTTCAGGAGACTGCGGACGTGATTTTGTTGAAGGAAGCTGCAGATGATGTTGTCGTCCCTGGACTGCGTCATGGCCATCTTGAATTAAGAGAACAAGAAGGAGAGTTAGTTAGATATTTTCCAGTCATCAGAAAAAGAGATTTAGAGGTGCTGAAGCTGAAAATAACTGGTGCACAAATACTGTTTGTCATAATCACCAAACTAAACAAGCACAGAAGTACAAGACAATGTAAGCCTTGTGTGTGTAGAGAGAGAA
The DNA here is from genome assembly GCA_024666655.1 of Dascyllus trimaculatus. NCBI lineage: Eukaryota > Metazoa > Chordata > Actinopteri > Pomacentridae > Dascyllus > Dascyllus trimaculatus. Next base: position 6,988,183 of record CM045455.1, on the reverse strand, counting down.
AGAGAGGGGTGGGAGGGAGCAAGATGGCGGACGTAGGTGTGTCCTGCTACGTCACCAAAGATGACCGCGAGGTTTGAACACTACCATAGACATATATGTGTAGACACCACATTGACTGTGGAGGGACGTGCCTAAAGCTCCGCCATCTTGGTACAGGGCTAGCAGAGGCGGGAGTGAATGTAAGTCTATGGAGGTAAGAGGTACTCCACAATCTTAAAGTAGAATTATTCACTGAATTTTCAACCGATTTCCATACGGTTTGGTTTGTTAAAAACGTCACACATATTTAGCTTTGACACAGGATGCTTGGATGCTTTTGTTCTATTTATATCTGCCTGTCCGTCCTCCATGTCTGACGTTTGTAACAAACAATATATGTTGACAACTGATCGATTTATGATCACTTTTATAGTGCAGACATGTCATTCCTATATAGACGTAATGCACTGTAGGGGCGAGTGGCACTGTACCAAGATGGCCGCCGCGTAGGCACGTCGGCTCCAATCGGCAGCAGCAGTCAACACGGCGTCTACGTATATATGTCTATGAACACTACCACGCTACTGGCTCCACGTGTTCCTCTAAGGCGCACAAACAACTGAACACATCCAGGTGAACTACCTGGAGGACACCTGAGGGTTGTGTGTCCTCCTCAGGAGATGTCCTCTGATGGTGACTTTAACTTGTGTGGGTTAGTAAAAAGAGGGAGATATAGCATCATCCATGGTGTGAGGTAAACAGCCGTGGATGATATTATATTCATGTTTCCATCTCAGAGGTCTGAAGGTATTCTGTCTCCTGAACACAACTAGCAGCGATCATCCAGTGGATACATAAATAAGGCTTCTAGTAACAAATAGTAAAACAAATCAACATAAAGAAGGAAGAGAAGGTCCTTAAAACACAGCAAAAACAGTCAGATTTACACGCTATCTATTCACTCTCTTACTTTGACTGTTCCTGGGGTATCAGAGATCCTCCGATATCAGGATGCTGAGGGCCGCTGTGGCTCCTGTGTCCGGCTCTCCTCGGCGGGGCAGGAAAGGATGAGCGGTTGGAGAAGCAGGGCCTCGGTGAGTCCGTCTTCTTCTAGTGGAAGGTTTTTCTCCACGTCTGCAGCTCTGGAGAAGCGTCTGAGTGTTGTTCACACAGGGAACGTGAGGAGGTGATCGTCCAGCGGCTCTTTAAGGGCTGGTGTTGGTGACGTCAGGGCCGCATCTCGGGGTTCTCCCCCCCGCCCCCTACCCGGTGTTTGGGGGGGGGGATGTCCGTCCAATGAGGAGCCAGGACTCTGATTCAATCAGGTGTGACTCTGAGTGCTCAGGCGGCATTTCTTTGTCCTTTATCAGGCTTTTGTCTTTACATATAGACCTCTCTCTTTGTTCAGATAAAGATGGCCAGACCCAGCAGGACTGTTCAGGTAAACGTCTGCACCACCTTGTTCTACCCTGCAGTGGGAATGTGGCCACATGCATCCACCACATCTCACCTCAGTGTGGTTGGAACTAACATGTTAGCAAACTACATTTTAAATACACACACACACACACACACACACACACACAGGGCATCATAAGCCTTAGTTTGCTCTTCTGTTTCTGAGCGCCTAAAGAATGCTATGTGGATATTTTTCACCAGCATGTAGCTTAAATTCATACAGGGAGGTCTGAGCATAGACATATATACGTAGACGCCGCGTTGACTGCTGCTGCCGATTGGAGCCGACGTGCCTACGCGGCGGCCATCTTGGTACAGTGCCACTCGCCCCTACAGTGCATTATGTCTATAGAGGAATGACATGTCTGCACTATAAAAGTGATCATAAATCCATTAGTTGTCACCATATATTGTTTGTTACAAACGTCAGACATGGAGGACGGACAGGCAGACATAAATAGAACAAAAGCATCCAAGCATCCTGTGTCAAAGCTAAATGTGTGACGTTTTTAACAAACCAAACCGTTTGGAAATCGGTCGAAAATTCAGTGAATAATTCTACTTTAAGATTGTGGAGTACCTCTTACCTCCGTAGACTTATATTTACTCCCCCCTCTGCTATCCCTGTACCAAGATACGTCCCTCAACAGTCAATGCGGCGTCTATGGAAATATGTCTATGGATCTGAGGGTTTATCAGACTTTGTTTGCAGGAAGTAGTTACCCAAAGGTGAAAGAGGGTCACTTAGACTTGACTGTAAATGTAGTGAAAAACCAAAATGTTGAGCTAAAATAAGTAAAAACCTGATTCAAACTGCAGAATTAGTGATTATTTTCAGTGGGTTTGGTGCTATGAGTGAACCTTTTATATAGATATAGTCATTTAATTCTGTGTGAAAATGATATATATATGTCTGCAGCTAGTATGATTTGTTTGTTGCAATAATCTAAAAAAAAACAATAGTTACACATCCAGTTTTATTGCAAATGGACCAGGATTTGGTGATCCTTGTTGGCTGTCCACAAAACTGAATTAAGTTACTATCAAAGGATCAACCAGTTCAACCACTTCAACAATAGGTTTCATTCTCGTCGTCCTCCTCTTGCTGCCACACCTCCCCAGCGTCCCCATTAACACCTTATCAACACCATCAGCTGCGTATACAGTGGACAGTGCTGCAGCAAGTTTAGCAGAAGACTTAGCGAAGTTTTATGAATTAACAAATGAAGACACACAGACAGCAAGAACATCACATTTTTATGCAAACTGTGGCCTCCTGGTCTGAAAAAACAAATGCAAACGTCAGTCACATCCACGTCAATGTGTTGGTTCAGTATTACACGTTGAGCAGGGTAATCAGAATCAGAAGAATCAAAATTCTTTTATTGTCATTGTCCCATCAGAAGAACAACGAAACTTTAAAGTAGCAGCTCTCGTACAAAACAGTGTAAACAGACATAAATATTAAAATTATTAAAAATATTAAGGGACTGAACAGTTACAAGGTATTTACAAGACGAAAAATGAAAAATGGAACTCTGTATTATAACTATATATATATATATATATAAGTAACGGGGATATTGCACTGACAATATTGCACTTGAAATGTAAAAGCAGATTTTTGTTATTGCAACAGCTGTTCAGGGTTTGATTCAAGCTGTGGTGTTCAGGGCAGCAACAGCTCTTGGGCAGAAGCTGTTTTTCTGTCTGTTGGTTTTTGTCTTTATTGCTCTGAAACGCCTCGCTGGTGTTTTTCGTAATGTTTTTGACGTCCTGCTCATGTTGACTCAACAAAGGTTTTACTGCACATACAGTAAACCTTGACTGCACCTTGTATTTTCCACTTTCTACAGATTATCATGACCACACATTATGTAAGAGGTGAATTATATTCTCTGTCTCAACATTATTTGCTTTCTAGTAGTTTATTAATTATCTCTTGTCTGTGATTCTTTATTGATAAGATAGTTTGATTAGTTTTAGTGTAGCAGTGATTTACAGCTGGTGATGAATGGTTAAGAAGAGGTTCTATTGAGTAACATAAGGTCTTATCTATTGAAAAAAATGTTCATTTTCATATGTGTGAACTGAACTTTGAGTTGGTTCTTTTCAAGCATGAACTGACATAACACTGGCAATCATTTTTTTTCGTCATTTACAGTGTGCAATATCACTTCACCTCTGACTCATGTTGTTGCTTCTGGACAGTGTTTTTTTAAAACCTTTTTTGTACATATTTTATTCTTAGCAGCTCTGTACATGTTTTTCTTATGTCACTTGCTTTGACTTAGTATTTCACATGCTCTTTGCTTGCACTATCCAGTTTGCTGCTGTAACAATGTAAATTTCCCTGCTGTGGGACGAGTAAAGAATTATCTTATCTTACATTGTGTTTATTTCCCAATAGGTCTTCCTCTCCGCCTCTCAGCATTGGTCCTACAGGAGGACTGTGGTTCTCAGACTCCTGGAGAGAAAATAGAAGTGTTTGGTGAGTGATTCTCATTGATCTTGTTGAAGGGCCCACAGTGGTGGTGACTGGGACAAGTGGTCGTTCTCACCTTCTTGCCAGTCCTGGGACTCGAGCCGACGACCCATCGGTGGCAAGTTTGCATCACAAACCACCAGGCCACAACTGTGTGAATTCCACAAATACAGTAGATGGGCATAAATAAGAGCGGCAGTTAAGTGCAGCTAGTCCTTAGGAGAATCTTCAACCTTTTCAACATGTGTTTTTATTCCAGTTGTGTATCTGGGTAAAGATCAGAACCAGGACACTGTATTCAGATTATCACTGAGGCCCAAAGATGAAACCAGAAAGCGTCAAGAGGGAAAACATTTTCATCTAGAAAGAGGTCATCATCTGCTTCAGTGACTAACTGAAGTTGTATTCTTGCAATTCCTTGGGCGAGCAAGCATAACCGAGTTTGTTACAGTCCCCTGATCTCCTCTTGTTCATGCAAAGTTCTGTCTTTTAAACACACAATGCTTTGGTTGCTGGATGTAGGTTTGATTCCCTTATGCACTTGTCAAAAGAAAGGCTGAAGAATTTATGAAAATATTAAAATTGCAATACCCAAACCACAGAAGCTTCAGTGTTTTTATGAAAGTAAAATGTGTCACAGGATACCATCATAAATGAAGGCTCACACTGTGTATTTCCAGTGGCATGTCAACAGCTGCACAGCTTAAAACTGCATGTAAAGTTATTCTGTAAAGACACGATTAACTGACTGCTTTGTATACATGATGTAAAGTGTGGCTTTATTTATGCAGGGATAGATTAATGACACTTTATCAGTAAAAAAAAACTGCAGAGGTTTATCTTTAATGGCATCTAACACAGTAAGAAGAGAAATGCCATGTCATCGAATCTGGAGGTTTATTAAAATAAAAATAAGTCAACAAAAATAGAAAAATCCAACTTTATTTACAAGAAAATTAAAATTACATTAAAGCACTAGCAACGGGGCACTAACAGAGGGATCTCTTGCATGCTGTTGTCAGATGATGAAGGTTCATCATCCTTGCTGACACCTTCCCTCACAGTCTTCACACAGATGTAGAGAAGCTCTACCAGGTTGAGGATGAGGCAGACAACTGTTGTCGTCACCAGGAGACAAATGTAGTAGGACCTGTCTGCAGACCTGGGCTGGACGCAGTCCTCTTTGTTCGGGCAGAAGTGACTGTCCATGGTGTCCAGATAAAGGATGTACTGAAGTGAAATGGACACAACACCCAGCACAGTCTTGCACAGAAGACTGTGGCCGTGGAGGAAGCCGTGGATGCCGATCATTCGTTGGTTGTTTTTGTTGTTCTTGTTCATCTCCATCTTGAATTAGGAGAACAAGAAGAGTTAGATAATTTCCAGCTATCAGAAAAAGACAGATTTTAAATTTAGAGGTCCTGAAGCTGAAAATAACTGGAAATACTGAAAATATATACTAATCATCTGCTATCACACAATAATGACTAAACAAGGACGGAAGTACAAGACAATGTAAGCCTGTGTGTGTGAAGAGAGGGGGGAAGATGGCGGACATAGGTGTGTCCTGCTACGTCACCAGAGATGACTGCGAGGTTTGAACACTACCACACTGCTGGCTCCATGTGTTCCTCTAAGGCGCACAAGATGAACTACCAGGAGGACACGTGAGTGAACAAGGAGGGTTGTGTGTCCTCCTCAGGAGATCTCCTCTGATGGTGACTTTAACTTGTGTGGGTTAGTAAAAAGAGGGAGATATAGCATCATCCATGGTGTGAGGTAAACAGCCGTGGATGATATTATATTCATGTTTCCATCTCAGAGGTCTGAAGCTCTTCTGTCTCCTGAACACAACTAGCAGCGATCATCCAGTGGATACATAAATAAGGCTTCTAGTAACAAACAGCAGCTTAACAAATTAACATAAAGAAGGAAGTGAAGGTCTTTAAAACACAACAAAAACAGTCAGATTTACACGCCAACTATTCACTCTGTGCCCAGACAGAAGCTCTCTTACTTTGATTGCTTGAAAAGGATGAGCGGTTGGAGAAGCAGGGCCTCGGTGAGTCCGTCTTCTTCTAGTGGAAGGCTTTTCTCCACGTCTGCAGCTCTGGAGAAGCGTCTGAGCGTTGTTCACACAGGGAACGTGAGGAGGTGACGTCACGGCCGCATCTCCAGGGTCCCATCCCCCGGTGTTTGGTTGGGATGTCCGTCCAATGAGGGGCCAGGACCCTGATTCAACCACCTGTGACTCTGAGTGGTCAGGCGGCATGTCTTTGTTCTTTTGTTCTTTATCAGGCTTGTCTTTACTCTTTGTTCAGATAAAGATGGCAGGACCCAGCAGGACTGTTCAGGTCAGTGTCTGCACCACCTTGTTCTACCCTGCAGTGGGAATGTGGCTCAGGGGTGTCCAATCCTGGTCCTCTAGGGCCACTATCCAGCATGTTTTAGATGTTTTCCTCTTCCAACACACCTGATTCAAATGATCAGCTCATCTTCAAGCTCTGCAGAAGCCTGATAATGATCCTGATATCAAAGGGGGCAAAGGGTTGAGGCCACTTTGACGTTTAGAAACTGACTGTTTGATCTAAAACCTCTCTGTCAAGTCTTGCTCTGACTTTAGAGGGGATCACTGTGGAATCACTCCTGAAACTGTCAACAACTTGAAAAAACTGTAAGCCTAAACTACTCTTGCATTGCAGTGCATTAAGGTTCCTTAAAGTGCACAGATGTAGATCAAAAGCAACGGTTCTAGTCTTTAAACTGTTGATTAAGAGATTAAATGAGAGGCTGCACTGACGCATTGCATTGATTTGTCAATTCTTTGCATGTCAACCGTTTTTGATAACATAATCAATCCTCCTCAGCATGGAGGATATCACATGTCTGGAGAGATGTTCTGCTATTCTTCAGAGAGCTTGTGTTTACTGGATTGGTTGTGTTACTCTACCTTTTTCTTTAAAATACTCCAAAGGTGTTGTGTTGGATTCAAGTCAGACCAGTCTTGGCCAGGTCATACTTTTCACTTTGGGTCATCATGTTGTTGGAATATTTCTCTTCTACCAAGTGTCTGCAGACTGACAGTGATCTCTTCAGCCAGTATTTTGTCAGTGTCCTCAGTAAATGGCAGCTCCCCTACACTTTTACACTCATGCAGCTCCATATCACCAGACCTCCGCTCTTCACTGTTGGGACTGTTGAGCCATACAAGTTTACCTTCGTCTCATCAGACCAAACAATGTCCTCCAAGTATGAGGCTTCTATTTAAAGTGATTTTAACTGGTGACAGATCTTCCTGTATCCCTTTCCATATCTGTGAAGTCTCACAATCAGATATTTTTTATTTCTCTGGCATTGCTTTCCCTTGTGGAGCTATAACACAGATAGAAACAGCCCATAGGTCCAAAACTTAGAAACTTCTGGGCCTGTATTCACAAAGCATCCTAAGGTTAAAAGTAGCTTTTAGTGACGTCATTCTTAGAAAAATCTTAGAATTTCTCGATTTTTCTTAGAATTTTCCCTTGGTAAGATAAAAGTTATTCATAAAGTGTCTCAGGCCTTAAGAGAGCTCCTAAGGTGAGAAACTGTTAGATGTAGGGAGGAGGACTTTTAAGAAGCCTAAGAGTGTCTTAAACAGACAAGATGGCAGAAAGACCGAGAGGAAGGAGAGATATTCTCTGTACGTTAAGACGTTAAATGCAGCGATTTAATCACACGCTACCGGCTCGATCGTGCAGGAATAATGTCTGTGGTTGACCTCAGTAACGTAATAAGTCCTGAGATGAAAGTCATCGCAGCATTGTGATACCTGGCCACAGGTAAAATGCAGCAGTGTAGCAGTGATGACTTGGGTCTGTTGCAACCCTCTTTCAGCAGAGAGACCAGTCAGACCATTACAGCCATAGACATACATACATGTATCTATGTCTGATTAAAAATAAGCAAATCAATATAATCGGCATGTGAATGAGGTACGTTCAAACATTTGAAGCTGTGTGATAATTAATTTAATTGTGCCGAGTTTCATCATCATGACATAAAATTAATGTTATGATTACACATTTCTTAATACAGTCCAAGTTACATGATCGGTTGATTTTATTGTCCTTTCATTACGAGGAGCGCTTTTTTCTTTTGTCTTTCCTGCTTTTTGTAACAGCCAATCACAGCCTTTAGACTGCGTCACACCTAGCAACGGGGTCAACCACACCTCCTCACTAAGATCAAAGTTTCTGGACCCTCCTTGCTCAGAGTTGCTCTCAGAAACGTCCTGAATCACTCTTAAGCTCAGATTCCTTGCTGGGAATTTTAAGGCTAAGTTAGGAGCTCTCTGAGAGAATATCTAAGGAGCTTTGTGAATACGGGCCCTGGTGTTCACAGGTTATTTTAAAACCACTTTAATAAAATTAGATGAACTGGAAATCACAGGTGTTCTCAGTTTTGTTCAGGCTCACAGGTTTTCTAACTTGTGTGTCGGTGATCACAAGGATAGACACTTTTGTTGCATTGAAAAACTCATATATACTCTATTGTTATTAATTTATTACAATTATTGAGAGGGGGTACAATTTAGAATCATTTGACATTTAAGGGATATTGCACATCGGTGTACTCACCTCTGTTGTGTACTGTAGCTGTTGCACTAAAGGCTTGGCTGCAGCTGTTGTGTAAACACTTATGATTCTTTATATTCCCTTGCTGCAGAAACTCACTAGTGTTAAAGGACTAGTAATTAAAGGGAGACCGATACCAGACAGTTTATTGCTTTACTGATTGTCATGTTCACTTAGTGATATTACAACATAAATGAACCCACCTATCTTTACATTACACAATGTCCCATAGGAATGTGTCTGATCAGCATGCATGTGGTACCACTCCCTCCACAGCCCCTGATTCATATTTATTACGTCTGTTTCAGATCCAGTCAGCCCGACAGACCTGGTTGTCATCCTCATTAACATCATGTATCGACACCCCAAGCCTCTGCACGGTGATACCTCACACACAGGTGGGGCTCACACTCTCACACACACAGATAAAAACTACGTCAATGAGTTACAGCTTCCTCCTGTTCAGACTGTGAGTCTGGAATCATCAACATACATGTGTGGGTGAGCGAGTTTGTTAACTGGAGGATAAGATATTAGATTTCAAAGCTCCAGTAGGCGACGTTTCCATGCAAGGACAAAAAAGGAACAATAATTCTCCTGTTTCCTGAAGTTTAACTGCAATGATCGAACCATTTTAATGTTTGAACCCCCTGAACCTGAAGTTGCATCGTTCAGTTTTAAAAGAAGCTTTAAAAGCAGAAAGAATCATCAGATTTTTAACTTTTCTGACAGTCCTTGAACCACTCATCTGTTATTCACTGCTCTGTCAAATAATTTAAATCTCAGCTTAAAAATGATATTTCATCAAAATCACTTATTTCTGCATGTCCCATTCAAAAGATTTGCCAAAAATAAAGTGTTTGCACCAGATCCTGTAAAACACAAAAAGCTCCACAGTCTTCTGCACCACTGTGAAGCCATTATTGACTCAGGTGTGATTAACAGTCACAAAAACTGAGCTACTTTTTAGCTGAAGTGGGCTGATCTGCAGGCTGTGTAGGTAAGAGACAAGAACTGATAACACCTGTGGGCACTTTGGGGGAAAATGGGGGTGGAGCCCATCCCAGCCGACTCAGGACGAAGGCAGGTGACACCGACCGCATCTACACACAGAGACAGACAACAAAGCACAGTCACATTCACACCTACGGACAATTTAGGGTCATCGATTAACCTCGGCATGTGTCTGGACCAGTGAAAACCCAAGCAGCAGGGTAATCTCCACACGAGCCAGGGATCTTCTAGCTGTGAGGTGACGTTGCTAACAACCGAGCCACCGTGCAGCCTCCAGATTCACTTTGTGTAAAATGAATCATCAAAGTAACCTCTGTATTGTTTTTTAACTTTACCGACACACAGAAGAGTTCTCTTTTCTTCTAGCCGTGGTTGTGTAGTTTCTGCAGAGCTGTAGAACTTAATGCTTCAGTTAAAATAAGCTTACAGTCAATAAATCAATATGACAGGAGCAACAAATGCCCAGAAGCTAGGAAGCTGTTGCATACTGTGAGATTCAATTCAGTTCCATTTTATTTGTTTAGCACTTATTTACAACACGTCATCTCATAGCACTTTACATAGCAGAAAGAACAGAAAACATAACAATCCAAAGTCGACCTGCTAAGATTTAAATTCTCAGTCATACTTTTATACTTCATTTCCTTACGGTCAGATCCAGAGTGTCCCTCCCCTCTCAGTGCTGGGTTGAGCTCAGTGCTTCCTTGTGGGGAGCGTCAAGGTCAGATTTACCTAATGATCTATTCCACAGGAGTTGGATGACTGAATTCCTTCCCCAACCAGCAGCTTTAATTTTAAACCTCAGTACTGAATGCAGAACATGTCTCCACTGTGTTTCCCTAACATCTGTCTGACATCAGCTGTGAATGAGAGCCTCTGTGTGTAGCCACAGTCTGAATCAAAAGCATTACTCCAAACGAAGGTCTTATAATGTCTTTACAATTATGTTCAAAGGACACAACTAACTCTTATTTGTAACAGCAGGACAGTAGGCCTTTCACAACTGTAACTATGAAGGCATTGCAATTCTACAGTTTCATTTAGCAGATAGTGACGTCACTGCATCCAACGCTTTGCTTCGCACTTGGTGATGTAAGACTTGGATGCAGCAGCTCAACCATGGAAACCCATTCGATGAAGCTCTCTACACACTGTTCTTGAGCTCATCTGAAGGCCACACCAAGTTTGGAGGTCTGTAGCTGTTGACTCTGCAGAAAGTTGGCGATTTGTGCGCACATCATCCGCAGACCCCGCTCTGTGATTTTACGTGGCCTACTGTTCTGGAAATTAATACGCCTGGATCCGGTGGAGCGCTAACTTCTTAAAAGTAGAAATTATCTTCAGTGGCAGAACGTGTCGGTTTTATTTCTTCAAAGAAAGGTTCAGCAATTCATCAGAACCTCGAGGTCTGCAGGAGGCCAGTGAACAATCAAGATCAAAGGGAAAAGGGCCAAGGGGGTTTTATGACTCGCAAATGGTCACTCGTTGTGGTATCTTTTGTGAGATGGGCAACCATTTACCCCCTTCTGAACCTAAATATTGTGAAAGTACCTGATCTGCAGCCGCTGGCCTCACCACCCCAACCTCTCCTGCTACACCCCCCGCATCCCTATTCCCAACCCAGCCGGTCGAGGCAGATGGCCGTCCTCCCTGAACCTGGTTCTGTCGGAGGTTTTTTCCCCCCTTCCCTATCATAGGGGGTTTTTGGTTCCTGCTTACCATCGCTGACTGCTTGCTCATAGGGAATCCAAAAGCAACTTTGGATTGTTGGGTTTTCTGTTCTCCCTTACAATTTTTAGCGCTATGTGATGACATGTGTTGTAAATATGCGCTATATAAATAAAATTGGACTGAAAAGTTCCGACCCCCCCCGTAATAGAAATGAAGTGGTCAAAAGCTAAAGACAGTCTCCGGTATAGCCATTAACTTTCAAAATCACTTACTTCAGTCATTTTCCACTACCCTACCACTTCATGGCTGAGTTGCTGTTGTTCCTAATTGCTTCCACTTCGTTATAAAACCACTAACAGTTGACCGTGGAATATTTGGCATCGAGGTAATTTCACGAATGGACTTATTGCTCAGGTGGCAACCTATGACGGCACCATGCTTGAATTCACTGAGCTCCTGAGAGCGACCCATTCTTTCAATCAAGTTTGTAAAGCAGTCTGCATGTCTAGGTGCTGGATTTTATTCACCTGTGGCCATGGAAGTGATTGGAACACCTGAATTCAGCTATTTGGAGAGGTGTCCCAATACTGTTGGAAATATAGTGTATGATGCAGTGACTTCTTGAACTGGTAGTGTAGGCTGTGAAATGAACACTATCAACTGGCTACAGTAAGTGAGAAACAACAACAACGGGGACAAGAGTCTGCATTTCAAATGGTGCTTTTATTGCAATGTGTTGCATTCCCACATTCATAGATGTTATAGATTTGTTAGTCAAAGCATCATTTCCTCAAGGTTGGCATCCTCACCTTGGAAAAAAAAGCAGAGGGATCAAATGCACGAGGTGTTTGTGTTTTGAGTGTAGTAGAGAAGTGTGTGTGTGTAAACTTGAGCAGCCACGAACATATGAATGAACAAACCTCCGAATTTAGACTTCCAGTAGATGCAAATAAAGAGAGTTTTTTAATTGTCAAACAAAAAAAAGAGTTTTGTTTGTCTGTTAGCCTACAGGGCTGTCACTCCCTGCAGGGACTGGACCCGGCCTGAGACTGATTGTCTACAACATTCCAAAGAAAAGGTAGATTTCTTTATATTCACGTTACACACCTGAACAGGGGGGTTGAGGGGTGTTAAAAGAGACAGAGAGAGAGAAAAAGAGAAAATATAACATGCATAAAATTCTCCCAGATGAACATTGTCACTCATATTGTCTTGTAATAGCTGCTCCGATGCCTCTTTAAAAACAAACTTTACATGAGTGTAATATACAAAACTGGACAAAAATGAGTAAAATGTATAATATATATTTATATATATATTTATTTATATTAATTTGTACAAGGGAGAAAGTGGAACCTTGGTCTTTCTTTTTTTTTCTCAAATTCTCCAGAGAAAGCATTACCGCCCCCAGAACAACACAAAGTGGTGAGTGAATAATAAGCCTTCTTTAAAAATCTCTGAACCATATCCAACCTCAGTCCCAATAAGGCAGCACTTACAATACTTAGAACGGATGCTGTGGTAACTGTCACACGGAGCTGAAACTACATCTGAACACCTGCATTAGGAATGAGTTGGACTTAAAGACCATGGAGAGTCTCAGTGGTGCAGAAATACCATTTTGGGCCAGTGACGAAGGAGAATATTGGAGGAATATAATCATGAATTTTCCAGCCCCAGAAGACGGCAACCTGCTCCAGTCATCAGCCCGATCCTGGTACGATCGCACCACTGAATGCTCCACGTTAGGCAGCGCGAAAGTGAGACGAGACGAGCAAAAACGAGAGAGGACACGCAACACAGCTGGTGTGTTGTCATTTACGTCGGTGCACTGCGAGACAGTAGAGGTTGAAGTCTCACACAACCACACTCTAGACCGACGCAAAGCGAGCGTCCACCTCGGTTTGAGGGAAAAACACGGTCGGAGCTGCGGGGGGGGGGGAAGCGAACGCCAAGCAGCTACGGAGCAGAGTGTTGCTGAAGCGGTCGTGAGCAGGAATGTTCTGAGAGTTCGAGCTGAGGGTTTTAACAGTTGGCCTGGTGTCGGCCGACAGCGCAGGCAGGAGGGGAGGGTGTCACCTGAAGAACATTAGCATAGTATTTATACTGAGGATTGTAAGTTAGAGAAAGACAGAGAGAAGAATACATTACAAAGAAGTACAATTTTTAGTCATCATTTGGATCATGGGTATCCACTACAGTCAAGTTCTTCATCAAGAACCTGAGCTATTCATTTATTTCAAATTAAACTACTAAAACTATCATTTTCTTGGTACATTCAGGGGACGTTACTTATTCTGTCTCCAAATACTGATCTGATTGAGACAGTTTCTGATGGCCTTTTCACTCCAAGTAAATCCGATATAAAGTGCAAAATTAGATTGTATTTGCAAATTCCTGGAATAATTGGATTAATCTTCTATGTGTGTAAAAAAGTCATTTATACAGTAAACTTTTTTTTATAAAGGTAAAAAAAAGGTCTAAAAAAACCCTGGTTAACAAGGTTATTATTGTTAAACAGCAAAGGAGCAATCTTTACTGCAGAAAATATATACACGAGGCACCTCAAGTTTGGTATAAAGTATTCAGTTAATGGAAAAAAAAGAAGTGTTTTTTTTTTCTCCCAAGAATGAGATTAAAAGCTGAGAAAGGTCATCAGAGATCGACAGGAATAATCCCACTGTAGGGGCTTTTTGTGGCGTTGTTGCCTGTGAAATGAATGACTAAGTGTTGCTCCAGTGTTAATTCTACATATCCAAGTCAACGTGAGGAAATGCTTGTTTCAGTAAGGTGCATAGCTAACGGTTGCAATGTTTTCTTTTTTTTTTTTCTTCTTCTTCTTCCTGTAAACGAGTGATAGCACTTCAGGCTAAAAAAGACCTCATTGGCAAAGTGGAGACGTCTCTAAAACTGACCTAACTTTGGGACATCACACAGATTGTTTGCTGATAGGCCACTTTAAAGGACAGACGGCGTCTATAGAAAGAAACGAGCCGGGAAGGACAAAACATGCAAAACAGCTCTGAGCAGCAGCAGAACATCGCTGTGTGAGAGAAATCCAAATCAACAAAGGGCCGCTACATTATGTCTTGTCCAGTGATGATGAGGTTTGCATATGATATCCATCAAACATCTTGAAGCTTTGGTCATTTACTACTGACAAATGCAAAAAGGCTACATCAGTCAGGCAGTTAGAAAACAAAACAAAGCCCGCTCATGTACACAACAACCAGGCAATGCTTCTCCATAAAACCAAGGCTCCACTCTCCCAGATCTGCTTAAACTTTTGACAACAGAGAAAATTAAATAATATGGCCTTTAAAAAAAAAAAAAAAAAAAAAAAATTTAACCCGTACAAAAAGCCAGTCCACACTGCTTCTCTCTCAGTAAAATCACATTCAGCAGTCGCTAAACCATTCTCTGGCATAGTTATCTGAAACACCCACAGGTACTGTGCAGGGTCTAAAGAGTAAAAGAAGAAAAGAATCAAAAAGGACATCTTCGACTTTTCCATCTTAGAGAACACCAGATATACAGTATTAATCACTTACACACATACATACGCACTCACTGATAGTCATATACATACATACATCATCAGAAAAATAAAAAAGTAGAAAATCAAAACATAAAATAAAAACATGACGGAGGCGAGTAGTTATTTACCACAAACTCGGAGCACTACTTTTTTGTTGATTCTGAACAAATACATATTCACATTTCTCTGTTATATACATTATGTTAACATCTTGAAACAAATGTTATAAAAGAATCTAACCTGGTACCTGTTAATTGTAGTGATGAAGGAGGGACTGTCGTTTCCATTGAATGGCTGTTGCATATAAAAAAAAAAAAAATCTTACATATGCATTGGATGTATTTGGCATGTAGTTTTGTTGTTGTTGCTGCAGGATAAGCTGACAGTTGCTGATGAGTTTCTGCATTTAACAGGGTTGTAGAGGAAACCACTTCCATAGGAATGCCTATTCCACGCAGAAAAAAGTGAAAGGAAGGGGTTTTGGTGGTGGTGGGGTGTCAATACTGTACGTGTGGAAATCATCAGAGCAGATCACAGAAAGAAAAGGAGGTCGACGGAAACCTTCCAGAAATACATTCTTCCACTTTGTGCAGCTCCTGTCTCTTCTCTGTGTTCAAACAGCGGCACAGGAGCGTCCGACTGCGGTATTCACACTGCGGCAACGCGATCCGACATACAGAGGCCACAACTGAGGGAGCACGAGGGGAGATTTCTCTTTCTGTTCTGCCAGTTAAGTGCAAAATGGAGAAGAATTGAAGTGCAGGGACTCAAAGGCTTCACAGTTGGAAACCAAATAGTTTTGTCGCTCCTTCTACTTCCTTTTCAGGGGCTACAACTTAAGATACTGAACAGGCTGACAGTCAGGATTTGAGCAAATCAATTGAGGCCTGAAGCAGTGCAGCTTCATTACTCTGTTTACTGATGAACTGCTGCCCTCTGCTGTTCATAGCTTTTTTGGCCAATACTCAGAGTAGGAAGAAGCTCATCAATCAATCGTTTCGGTCTTTTATCGAGCAAAAAACACACCAATGTGCTGGTTTTAGCATCACCAGTGTGAGTTTGTGCTTCTTTTCTCTGTTTTATTCAACTGTAGATTTAGACTGCTGGCAAAAATATCACTTTTGATTTTGGTGAAGACAAATTTGAACTATTTGCAAACATTTTATAGACAAAACTGCTCATTTTTTCTCACCTCTTTCTGCTTCTAACCCAAGACACGCCTGGCAGCCAACAATGTTAAATCTCAAACATGTAATTTTGCCAAAAGGTCAAAGCAGGTTTTAGGGTAACGCAGAGAAATGCACAAGGTTTCCCTGACAGTAGGTGGCAGATGATTACGCTACTGTAGTTGTTGAGCTTTGCAGTCAGTTAAAACACCGATCAAACAAGCTGCTCACAGTGTGAAACCAAAGAATAGCAGACAAGGGTCCTGTCTTTACATACAAATACCGACAGAGAAATAGAAAAATAGAAATAAAGTCTTTGTAAATTATTTCCACAGAGATGTTTTCCTGGATTCAGAAAAGGGTTTAAAGACTGTTCCTGGGCCGCTGTTTGGACACACAGCGTATGAGTCTGCACGTATCCACACCCACACGGAGCATCGCAGCCGAGCACAAAGTGGTTCTCACATCACACAACGTTGGAGGTGGGTGGAATGTTGACCTTGCATACTATCCCTCTTTATCTGGGTGACGTTGCATACGGTGAAGTATCTGTAAAAAACAGTACACAGGAAAGCCCTATTCCACGGAATTAGCATCAGACTCTACATGTTGTTGACCTAATGCGAGTGACAAGTTAGGTAGTTCAAAAACTCACTGACAGGGGGCGATGAGACGTCCTAATATCTAAATGTGAGGCCTGCGATGTATGCAAAACCCTCTCCACAGATTCCACTAGCCTCAGGAAGGAAGAGAAACAGCGAACCAAGACCGAGGACTTGCACAGGATTGGTTCAATCAGGTAGCATCGGATTTTGTGCTGGAGTACAGACTTGGCAGATTTAAATCACTGAGGGCCTCGGTGGTTGTTACAAATCACTAAATGCTCCCCGATGAAAACAGTCCTGTTTAAAAAGGCTTGTGAAATCAGCTTAACTTCAGTCCTTCCAGATGCTGTCTAGCATCCCACAATTTAAACCTCTGGGTGTGGTGTGTCAGACTAATTTAGAATTTTCATTTGCATTCAAATGTGCCCGATTCAGAGACCGAGTGCGAGTCTTTACAATAATTTAGTCAGAATATTCAGAGGCAACGTCTCAGCAGCGGCTTCCTTCTAATTGTCTGTAAAAGTGATGTTTTTTGAAGAGAGGTCTGTTATCGCTGAGAGAGACAGTGTCTGACTGAGCAACAGTAGTCAACAGAAAACTGTAAGTGTATGTAGCCAGTGGAGTGAAGTCTTCGTCAGGGAACCAGATGTGGAGGGAGAAGAGGGTTGAATCCCAAAAAAGTAATCCTCAATGGGAACAACACTGATCAAACAGGTTTGCAGGAGGTGAGGAGAAAATGAAAGGAAGTGATGTGTTTTTTTGGTGACTCAACCCTTCCTGTTTAGATTCAAATTCATGACACCTTTAAATTAATTATCCATCACATCTTTGTTAGGAACTTCTATTACTAAAGCCTCTACTTAAATGTCATTATATAGGAACAATATCCAAAAGCACGTTGTTTGCTGCGACTGCAGGTACAATGTTGATGCGGCTCAGTACCGTTAGCATCAGCAGAGGACACGCAGTCTCAGCAGAGAACCACACTTAAGGTATTATTATGCTCTTTTATACAATGGTTACAAACACATTTACTGTCTGAAAAGTCTTTTTGAAAGTATTGTACATACATAAGAATAAAAAAGAGGAGAAAGCAAGAAAAGATGGCTAACTAGCTCCCTGGTTACCACAAGAGAAAGCAAAGCAATCAAACCCATTTTTTTTTCAGAAAGTGTGGCTGCATGTAGCGCTGGCTGGGACGCCAACGGGAGCGAGATCTAGCTATATTTTTAAAAAAATCAATCGCTTAAAATTTCTTTTCACATTTTAGAAGCTGGAATCCTCCTCCACTGCAACATGTAGCGGTATTACAATATCATGATGCCAAAAAAATAATCTCCATAAACCATGAGCTGACATTTTTAAAACAGTTTCAAAAAAGGAAACTAAAAAAAACCTGGATCGAATCACATTATACATAGTTTTGCTGTTCTGAGTAATCAATTACACTTTTTTTTTTAAAGGAAAGCAGTTACAAGAGAAGAGTGAGCTCATCCCCAAGTCTTTGTCCTTCTGTACTGTACAATACTACCCGCCTGCATGGTGCACATGGCAAACAACACTGATAGGCCGAGAGATAGCATGAAAGATACACAGAGAGAGAGAGAGAGAGAGAGAGAAAGAACCCAACAGGGCTCTGTATTCACAGCTGCTGAGGTGAGGGGTAAAATGTGACGGACAGACAGTTAAATAATCATAACAGTCTTTTTTATACTTTGAAAAAATAAAAATAAAATCTCCTCCCAGGGGGAGGAAGACACGTAAGTTCCAAACTGAGCAGCATCCCGTCTGTCTCCCATCCATCCATCAGTCCATCCATCCATTCTGGCTGTTGTCAAAGCTTGTTCTGATGATCATGAAGAAGATGATGATGATGACGGTGAGAGCAGAAGATTTTAAACAAACAAAAAAACATTTCAACCAAAAAAAAAAAATTAAAAATAACAGAAGACGTAATAGAATAATATGTAGAAGAAGAAGCAGAGCTTGGGAAAAACTCAAACTTCCACCAGGCACTGTAGCTGATAGAGAGAGACAGTCACAGAACCAGCTGATACTGAGCTTCTATCCCACAATGCCACAGAGGTCTGAAACCTTAACATTCCCACATCGCTGAGAGACAGGTAGAGGAAAACAAAAACAAACAAAAATAAAAGCCAGAGGTGCTGCAGTGTGGGATACTCCCACACTTAAACGCTGAGCTCAGCTGTATGCTGCAACTCATGCTCCCAAGATGCACTGCTGCTGTGACGACCAGACAGAAACCGTCCGATCAGACAAAAAAAAAAAAACACAAAAGGAGGCCGGCCCTGATTTGACAGTGACGACAACTTGGCAAATCTACAATTATGTTGCAGTTGTTTTCTTGGGTCAGGAAGCAGGAAGTAGGTCACCAAGGAATGAGCAGCAAGACAACACTGCCTTTAATAGGCTGAGGCAGACAGACAGGTTGTCAGACAGATTAGACAGGCAGGTTTAAATACACTGCTGCTCCTTCTGACTTGAGTCTTTTCTTAAAGTAATGGGCGGTAAAACAACCAGCCCCGAATCCCCCTGCACAGAAGTGGTTAGGCTGTGTAACTCCACCGACAGCCAGACCTCTCTGAGCCTACTCTGTGGCCGTCCAAACATCCATTCTTCCATCCATCCATCCAACCATCCATCCAAAAGGTGAGACAGAGACAGCAATGGGTCTGGTGCACCGACCTCCGAGGAGGAGGCGTAGAAGTGAGAAGTAGAGGGAGTAGGAGAGCTGAGGGAGTGGGGGTGTCACTCGGTGAGCAGCTGCTGGAGGAGGCTCTTCTGCTGGGCCTGGTTGTTCTGGGAGCCCTGCGGTCCGGGGCCCTTCTGGGAGGCCGCAGCTCCGATGGAGCCCTGGTTCAGGTAAGAGTCACTGCCAACAAGGTTCACTGTGCACTGGACGTCTGCAAACACCTGAACCTGCTGCACCTACAGAAACACAAGCAGAAAGTTTAAAGGATCCTACAGCATACTTTTGTTATTAAGAAATCCCATGAAAATACCAAAACCAACCATGTGTTAGTCTCACTCTTCTCTCCTGTGTACAGACCGGAGCCTCAATTACTTTTAAAGACATGACCATCAGTCACAACACTATAACCACCTGCCAAACATTATGTAGGTCCAAGAAGTTGGAAATGGACCATGTCTGACCAGTGTACATCTTTAACAATGGCTCACAAATGGATAGTTTAATTTTTTTAAACACAGTCAGCACCTACCTATAACAGCTGGGAAAAATACTTTTAGCAAATGTTACTTAAATAAGAGAAACTATTGCATTTGTTGGGGACTATTTTCACCTTTGGATTAACACAGACATTCACAGAGTTATGTAAAAGAACACCTGTGCTGTCCAGTACAGTTCAATACAGCAGCTCTTCTGCTGCTTAGATTCAATTATCTCAATCATTTGATGCTACATGTGATCATTTCAACAAGCTAATTAAAAACAAATCAGGTAAAACTCATATTTAAAAATAAAACTGTATTGAGCAGCATACCCAGTGTTTACTTTTAGGTCACATAGTTATTCTGTATCAAACAGACAGAAGCAGAGAAGTCACTAATGCATAGTCAATTAACAAAACATCCACATTACAAACAAGTTGTTTTGTTTTCTTCTGCCAGTCAAATTCAAAACCGACAAGAAACTCCACAAACTCCGGCAGTCGGTGGGTTGATGGATGGAAATATAGGACATCAAATCATCAGGAGCGGAGGGTTAAAAGCCACTCACCTGCTGGTCACTGCACACTGAACCGACGTTGCTGAGGTTACTGTTGCTTATACCAACTGGCTGCCCCATGGGGGGTAATGAGGTGACGCCTCCCGAGCCTCCAGCCATGGAGACGGTGATGCTCATGTTGTTGTAAACCCCCTGCTGGCCAAATGCTTGCCCCGTACTCTGCCCTGACTGACTGAACAGGCTGCGGCACAGACAAACAATCACAGACGGCACTTGAAACAACACATGTAATATAAATCACCAATAGTTACTGAGCCAAGAAGAATAACAAATCATTTTTACTTAATAAAGCACTTTTGAAAGCCTCTTTCCCTCATAACTCTTTCCTTTCCCTTGTGAACTGTATACACTTTTCTAACCTGCCCATGCCTGTCTGTTGCCAGCTCTTCATGTCTGGTGACTGGTAGCCAGGAGGTGGGGCCTGCTGAAGCAGAGGACTCTGGGAGGTGGAGTTCTGAGGTGACAACAATGGGCTGGTGGGGCTCATTTCAGGAGGAAAGGATGGGTCTTGTTGGACCACAGCTGTGACAGAAAACGTAGATGAGTGTTACTAAGAAGTGAGTATGTAAATCATGCATTAAGTGCTATTTACGCTAAGGCTCAGGCTTGTGAGAGGCAAGAGACAGCCTGTGTCTGAAGTCCTCACATGTCAGCAGGTGGTAAATCTAACATGCTTGTTCAAGATGCATCATGTCCTGTTTGTTGCAGAAGTGTATTTTTGCAAGAAAGACCTACCAGCCACAACAGTAAATGTCAAAAGTTTGCAATAACTGGATGTTGGGAAGATCAGTATTTTGTTTACAGACAGAGTAACAAAACTACTACTTAAATTATAAGAATCTGTGCTGGATTATTAGTTTGGGACTCACCAGACCCTCCAAACTGCTGAAACAGGCCCTGCTGCAATGAGGAGTTCACGGTGCTGTTGAACTGGCCCTGCACGCCGCTCATCAGCGTCTGGTTATTCAGGGGAACTCTGCTGGACAGTTTGTTATCCAGAGGGCTCCCGGGCATGGGGCTGAAGTGACTTGGTGAGGTAGGGGGGTTTCCCGTCATTGGGTTATACCCTGGTGGGAAGTTGAACTGCTGCTGCTGCTGCTGCTGCTGTTGCTGCTGCTGTTGCGGCGTTGTGGGTGAAGCTTTTGGAGCCCTGGCAGTTCCAACGGGCCCCACAGCTCCAGTCGGCGCGCCTGCCATGTTCTGTCTCATCAGCATGACCTTCTGCTGGAAAAGCTGGCGCTGGCGGTGTTGGATGCTGTAGAGTTCCCTCTGACGCTGGGCCAGCATCTGGGCATTCAGTGGAGGCTGCTGAGAGGGAGGATGGAGTAGAGCATGTTACAGAGAACACAGTCCCTGTTTTCAAAGTAAACATACGATATATTATTGATTTATATTATATTATTTTAAATATAGAGAGGTGGCTTGTACAGAGTACGTGCAGGCTTCAGAAAGCCCAATTTAAAAGAGACAGACATAATGCTAATGGAAGGTCAATGTAAGAACAATTTAAGAGCCACAGTAAAGAGCAAAGAATAAGCTTATAATCTGGTTGTTTTATAATCTGTGTAGCATTAATCTGCTTGTGAAATAACACTTCCTTTTATGTTGTATGGTTCCTTGTAGACACAAAGAGGACAACACAAAAACAAAATCTTTACATTAAAAAAACAAATAGAAAACATATTACTTTAATAAATAGAAAATCTTGCAGTATTGCTTAAATGTCTTTAAATTCAGCCGTTTTAAAATTGTAATCAATTATTTTTTCAATAGTGATTCTACTCAAAACTACAACCTGATTATTTGGCCACTTGGAGGCAGAAGAAACAAGCTGTGAACTGACATCATGCATCATCCCAGCTTTTATTTAATGCTGATATGGCTAACTCATATCGACTGACTTAGCTTTTACAGAGCAGCATTATTATTATTTAGAGGAGTAGTTCTGTCTATTTAACAAATCCAAGTTTTGTTTTGGTCTTCATCAACTCCTGAAAAAAGCATTCCTCTCTTGTTCAATCTTGCTAAATCCTTCACTGCGTTCACCAGATAATCACAATCTCACAGTGGTTTCAGTCAAAATGGCCGCCTGCTCCTGATGAGAATGGTGCTAATGAGCCAAAAATATTCAAGTTGCTTGCATTAAAAACAAAACAACACACTGAAAGATGCTGAAACTTCAGTTAGTTGGTCCAGCCTGGCTTCTGCTCATATACATATGCACAGGTATAAAATATTGATTACAGCAACTTTAAGTGACATTCTAGCAAAGTAGTTGAATGCATGTAAACAAATCCTTTTGGTAGTCTTTCAGGCTCTGTACAAAAGCAGCAGTGGGTGGTGAGCAGAGTTGCATTTGCTGCCACAATGACTCACTTGTGAGGGCATCTGAGGTTGCTGAACCCCCTGACGAATGCCTATGTTCACATGCTGGGCTCCTCCTGGAAATGGATTCATGCCTGCCAGCCTGCTCTGGAGCTGAGTCCGAGGGACGGAGAGAGAGAGAAATTAAATGAGCAGAAGTCAGGCAGGTGTTGAAGGATGAGAGCAGAGGGATGATAACGGAGTGGAGTGAAGGCAGAATTTAATGGGAGAATAAATTAGATCATTGACAAAAGTAATATTGCTGTGGGGCAGAGGAGAAGAGGAGAGTGGCAGGAAGGGAGATGAGAGTAATATTAGTGACGAGGGAGGAGAGGGAAGCAATGAGTTCTTTTAAAAGCACTTTAATCAATACTGGCATAATGAAATCAGAAGATTCATCATGATGTAGAACGATTTGGGCTAATAGTGAGAGCCACAAGTCAATACTTCCTGAAAGAGCTCTCAGTGTTCCTTTCTTTCACTTGTTATGGTTATTGTATTGTCATGTTTGCAGCACTTAAACTCTGGAAATAAATTGCACCTAAAATGTTTTCTCAACACACTGTGCAGTACTGACTGTGCACATCAAACACTTTGGGCTGGTAGCAGCAGTTGTGTACTGTGATGTAAAAGCATCACAAGCAGCAACATCTTCATTTCAAAATGTAGCATCGTGGTAATGGAGTAAAATATATATCAGACAGGTTAAAATCTCTGTGTCCTCACCTGCTGTGGGCCCTGCAGTCTCTGCTGGAGCTGCAGGCGCAGTTGGTTGGGTGGCAGCCTGAGCTGAGTGCCCACCGCCTGTGGTCTGGTCATGCCTGGCCTCAGGCCCATGCCTGTTGTCCCACCGGGGAAAGCCCCTCGAGGAGCTCCAAACCCCAGACCCTGTGGCCCCACCGTGGTCAGCTCTGAAGGAAACTGAGCTTGTGGAGCTGGTGTAAATTGGGATGGGTAGGTGGGGAGTTTAGGGTCCATGGAAACTGGGGTGGCAGTGGGTTGCTGGGGTGGAAAATTTTGAGGCAAAGGGTCAAAGCAGCCACCCTGAAAAGAGGGAGACAACAAAGAGGGCGACAACAAAGAGGGCAAAAAGATATAAAAGATGTATTTTTGTTTGTAAAAACAGCTCATAGTTTTTTCATTTCAGCACAAACAATCAAAAAGAACAATTGGCTCCATTCAGTATGGTAAAATCTTGTCTTTTAAATTCTGAATTCTGTCCACTTTATTTAAATGTATCCAACAGACTCCAAGACACTCGGTCACTCCTTGACAACACTCTAAAATAAAGAATGAACAACTGCAGTCAGAGCAGCAGAACTGGAGTAAAGTTGGGCAAGTTACTGGCAAAGTAGAAACACCTCTTGCTTGACTTGAAAGCAACCCAGTAGATTTTTTTTGCCAAATTCAGCTTGATGGATGGAACAAAAGCCAGCAACTGCTGCCAACACTTCAACTGAGCAACTGCTTTGTTTGTTTTGATTAATTATAGCAACACTGGTCAATTAATGATGATTCACTGATTTTCAAGTTAAGACGTAGAACTTTTCCTACCAACACTGTTACTTATGCTCACTACGGAAACCTGGACCCACCCCTGCCCAGCTCAATAATACAATCTCTACTTACCTGTACCAGTTTGTCGATACCCAGGGCCTTGTCCAGCTCAGCCAGTTCGCTCTCGTCGGTCCCACTGAGGAAGGAGACGAGCTGCTCCAGCAGAGCCTTCTCATCATTTCGGCCTTCAGGTGTGGTTGGAGGGCCAAGAACTTCATCCAGCGTACATGGCACACACTGCCTGCTCAAAAAGAGAAACACAGGCTCTTCCACAGTTCTAGACTGGGAAATTACAGTTAGAAGAAGTTTGCCTGATTAGTCATACTTACTCTTGTGGTGATGCCAGAGGAGCCTGTAAAGGAGTTCCAAGACCATCAAAAGACAAGGTGTCAGACAGAGCCAGAGCCTGGAACTGGGAGTCTCCCACATCCATCTTGGTTAGGCCTGAAAAAGAAATTAACACAGTTTTATTTCCTGTGAGAAAAAATAGCAACTCAGAATGTTGACTGAAAATGTGACATTAAAGCAATATATTTACACAATTAAGGTACGTAGCAGCTTGAAATATCTAACTGGTAACCTAATATCAGCTTAAAACCCTTTATTGATGCAACTGATTGGTAAAATGTTCTTTTTGCTGTGATGAACTGCTCTCTTCTGAAGTGTAGAGTAAAGCTTTATCACTTGGGAGGTTATGTATGTAACAGAATACACCTTGACCACACCCAGCAGCAGGTCACATGTGTAAAAGAGTTGAAACTTCCAACCTATAGAGGTCGATTCAACAATACTTTACCGCTACAGAATATTTAGTGTCAAGTTGTGCTTCAAAGGTTCACAGGCATTTTTGTGTCCCAGATCCTTTTTGCTATCGTTTTACAGCGCAGACTTTAGCTCAGACCAAACGGGTTCCCACAGTCGTCACATTTCTAGTACATTTTTATTGCCAGAGTGTGAATGTAGAATAAACTGTTGACTGTATTATGCTATCATGTATACCAGTGCTTGAACTGAATGGGTTGATAACTTCTGCCTCTGGAAACGGACTGCTGTCTTTGGGGGTCTGGAAGGGGTCTCCTTGTCCCTGGCCCTGTTGTTGGTTTGGAGTGGCGGGATTGCAAAAGTCAAATGATGACTGGCTTTGGAGGCTGCAGCCAGAGGGCGGACCGCCATCACTGAGCCCTGCACAGCAAACACAAGAACACAGAAGGTAAGGAAAAACAAATATATAAGCACAATCCTATAGTGTATGCTATTGGCACAGATGTACACAGAGTAAAACAGTGTATTTGATGCGTTCTGATAGCTGCTAGTGGGCATAAAGCATAGCAAAGTTCAGGTTAATGTATGAAGAAATTAATGTTGAGTTTTCTAGAACATATTAGTAAAGCTAATACTGACAATAATACAACTAATAACAGAACAGAATTATTTAAAAGCCAGTAAAAATCATTAAAAAGTCACAGATGAACACCATTTGCATCCCCCTCCCTCCTTGCTAAGTTGAAACCGTACCTCTGTTAGGAGTGCCGGGAGGCTCTCTCTTCACATTTACATTGCGGGGAGTGCTGGCCTCGCCGGGCTGGAGCTGAGTGGGTGACTGCAGTTTGAGCTGGGGGGAAGGGGAGTGAAGCTGAGGTGATGGGGACTGCAACTGGGGAAGGGACTGGGGCTGGGACAGGGGAGACTGGAGTTGAGGCACGGGACTCTGGAGCTGAGCTGGGGGCTGGGGAGCCGGAGACTGGAGTTGGGGGCCTCCTCCAGGGGTTGTTGAATTCTCGCTGCCCTGTTTGGCCCCACTTGGGCCTCTCAGGCCAGGCAGCAGCTGGGTGAGAGGGTCCATGTCAACAGGTCCACCAGACATCTACAGCCAGGAAGTGGATAGTGAAGCAGAAACAAATGAAAAAAGGGACCAAGATTAATGGTGCAATAGTGCAAAAAGTAATGAATTAAAGAATAATGGGTGGGAGAAAAGGGGGGCAGACGATCAGTGTACGAGAGATGGGGAGAGACAAAAGGTCAAAGGCCAGTGGGCTTCAAAGGCTGCAGCTGGTAGCTGAGCCGACAGTGGAGACAAAGTCCAAGAAAATAAACATTCAACTTGGTTTATAACGGCTGTCAGGCAACTGCCAATGCAGGATCAAAGCTCAACACTGCAAATTCCATAGCTTACTTGTGAAGTATTCTTTCTGACACTTGGCCTATATAAATTTGAAGGTGGTAGACGTGCATGAGTGATACTGTGCCCTCCTTCAGGGTGGACATATGTTATGATTACTGGGTCATTACAGATGTGATTTGGCTGTCATGACTGTCAGACTGGACCAAGCTGGACAGAGTTCAGTAAAGTATAGGCCTGTGGCTGTTGACAGTTAAGGAACACCAATAAAACCTATCATGCTGTATTAACGTTTTACAAACTGATACAGGTCGGTGTGTTTTGTGTATTGAACTATTATGGCTAATACTTTACTGTATATGGGGACAATAAATAAAACTTAAGACCTGCTTCTCACCAGTTTGATAAGATATTTGATAAAGCACTCTCCTTCACGGCCATTACATTTACACACTTTGATTTTTACTCATTTGTAGGTTCTGTTTTCTAAAATTAGCTGAGCTAGCTGCTCCAGAGAACCAACAATTAGGCTTCACAGCAGTGACTAGCTCAGCACGACACTCAATTAACACTTGGATGTCTGCAAACCAAGCTAAGCAAAAGTGATCCTGAAGTCGAGCAGGTGGTGGGATAACAACTGTCATGAATTGCAAACTCTCTATGCAGTTCCTGAATGATAAAGGGAAATATTCAAGCTGTTTTTCCACTGCAGACACTTCCAAGCTGTTTTTGGGTGGACTCAACCTTTGTGCATGCGTTCCAACTCTGTCGAACCTCTTTCAGGGCTGTTTTAGGGAATAAAAAACAAACACCTTCTGCAGGACTGATACTTCAGGGCGTCCCTGAAATTACTCCTGTGAGAGTAACACTGACTGGTGAAACTCTGAGAAGACAACAAGCGCCATTTTCTGCCCTCTAAATGTCCTCATTGACTAGCAGTCATCTCTCAAACATTTCCATCAACAACATGTAATTCCCCATATAGGCTAGCTTAACAAGCCCATGCTGCTGTATTTCCTACTTGCTCAGAGAACTGCAGTTATGTCCAGTAACTGTTAGTCGTAGTTTTGTGCACTCTGAGTTAACATCATGTTTAATGTTGTCAGTTCCAACACTGAAATCCATCCATCCATCCATTATCTGTACACCGCTTAATCTTCTGTAGGGTCGCGGGGGGGCTGGAGTCTATCCCAGTCGACTCAGGGCGAAGGCAGGGGACACCCTGAACAGGTCGCCAACCTATCACAGGGCTACATATAGAGACAACCAAGCACACTCTCATTCACACCTACGGACAATTTAGAATAATCAATTAACCTCAGCATGTTTTTGGACTGTGGGAGGAAGCCGAAGTACCCGGTGAAAACCCACACTGCACAGGGAGAACATGCAAACTCTACACAGAAAGATCCCAGGCGCCCTAACCGGGACGCGAACCGGGGATCTTCTAGCTGTGAGACGACGCTGCTAACCACCGAGCCACCGTGCAGCCCCCAACACTGAAATGAAAGCCCTAAACATTTGTGCGTATTCCGACCCCAAGTGGAAAACAGAAAAGCTTCCTGCCACAAGCTCCTGCAGTGGAAAGCCACCTCATGCTTTAGTTTTGGTATTTCAGCTGGAATACTGATGATAAGGCTTCACTGTTCTGCTCTCCTGCAATCAAGTCTTACCAACAACCCCAACACCCACGCATAGACAGCAGCAATGGTGACCTGTAGTTTTTTAGACCAGTTTTCTGAACCCAAACCTCATTAATATCAACAACTGTACCGTGGAGTCCCTGCTATCCTTGCGGCTGTCTCTGCGGTTCTCCCCAACGGGACTTGATTTGGGGCTGATGCAAGCCGAGCTGCTGGAAACTCCTGGAAGTTTGGTGGCGCCTCCTGCTGCAACAGCTGAGCCCGTACAGGCCACCCCGTCCACGCTGGCTCTCTTCTCTACCTTTACTCTAACCGTCTGAAGGCTCAGCGCAGATGGAGGTGGCAGGTCTCCCAAGTCCTTCAAAAACCAATTAGGTGGCTGTTAGCATTTTCCACAGCAGCATGAGTCAAGAGGTCAAATAATATGTGATTTATGTGACAGACTCCCAAGTCATTTAGCAGGGATGTCCATGAGCAGTAAGTATTCTAGCACTGTTTCTTGAACACTTTTTGACAGTTCTTTAAATATTAAAAATAAACCCTGAGGCAAGAAAATTTAAGGGTATTTTTTAAAAGTAAAATCAGAGAAGAATAAGTCCTAAATACATACAAACACAAGTCAATACAAGTCTAAGACAAGACAGAAACTTGTACGTGAGGCTGCAATTTTAATAGTGCCGACAAATTAAGAAAAGCGAAAGACATCTGTAGCGGTCACCTTTTCGTCTGTATCGAGGAGAAAGCGGAGTAACTGGTGGTCCTGTGGCTCTCTGGAGCTGGACTTAGAAGGTGCTGTGCTCAGTGCTGGACTGGCAGGCGGCTCCTTCTTGATCTCAACGTCGTTTTTGTTTATTCCTTCCTCTGTGGTGGTGGAGGCATCATTGGGACTCGTGTCTTGGAGCAGCCGGTGCAGGATCTTATGTCTTTCTGTCAGACTACTGTGGGAGGCAGGGCACTGAGGGGCAGGAGAAGGGTTGGGAGGATGAGGTGAAGAGGTGCTGTTGTTGTTAGATTCAACTGCTGTCCCGTTGCTATCCAGGAGCTGATTGAGTCTGGAGTTACCCAGCTGTGAGGCAGAAGGAAGGGGGGCTTTAACAGAGTCCTCTCCCCCTTCTTCCCCTCCCTCTGGGGGTTTTGCTGATGGAGGCCGAGTAGAGGAGCTGGTGGGCGTACTGGCTTGTCTCTGAAGGACTGGAGAGGACAGGGGGAAAGACCCTGTTGATCCACCACTTACACCACTATTACTGTCACCACCAGACTGCTGCCTGTTGAGGCTGCCTCCACTGCTTAGAGCCCCAGACGGGGAATGGAGGCCTGGTGTGGAGGGAGAGAAGGGGTTCCCCGGGACTCGAGGGCTTCCCCCTAACCCAGGACTAGCCCGTGGCATCCTGGGTGACATAAAAGAGGTAGGGGTGGCTGTGAGTGGGCTGCTTAAAGGGGAGGGGCTGTTGACCTGCTGGGGACAATTCGTCCGATTGGGCGTCAGGTAGCCTGTGGGTGTGGCTGGGTTATGTCCGTGGGATGAGGCATTGCTGTTGTTGGTGTGAAGGCCCGGGGCGGCGAGGCCTGAGCCTTGGGTTGAGTTGCTGCCGGGAGGAAGGGAAGGGGATCGGGAGGGAGTTTGGGCAATACTGCCGAGGGTCGGTGGAAGGCTGGGGTTAGTGTTTTCCTGAGAGCTAGCAGTGTTGTGTTCCCTGGGAGAAAGGAGGAAATTAAAAGATAACTGTAACCCATGGAGCAGAGCAAAAAGAAGCAAACTATCAAGCACAAACTAATGTGTGTTTATAAAAAAAAACGCTAACTAATGCTTTACAAGCAACACAAAGAAACCTGCTTATTCTAGTCTGATATTCTCGAGTTCAGGTGTCTGATTCTTTCATATTGAGGAAAACTGTTTTTTCAGCACCAACTGCAGCACTCCAAGAGCTGAGGTTGATTTCTGGCTGCCTACAATGTGCTGCATCTACCCCTCTATAATTTCTCACACTCATCAATTGAAGACTATAAAAAAAGCTTCAAGTGCACCCACAAACACAAAAGGATGATCAGAAACCTGGAAAAGGACTTCAGGTGCAAAGTATTCTGTTTTCTGTAAGAGTACTAGAACTGGCATATGCAAGAGTCCAAAAAGTATGACTGTGTTTACTGTGTTTACAGCTTTATGTTACATGTGGTGGATAAACAAGAATACATTCACTAACACTCAGACTAGTACACTACCCTGCAACAAAATTATTCTTTGCAGTCAGCTCCGAAATGGACCTGTGGTGTGCATTCTTGTGTGTGTGTGTCCATCACAGTACCTGTCAATAGTGTGGATGCCCATAATGAAGGGCTGTACGTCAGGGTTGGGGGGGCAGCAGAACTTGCAGCGGGTCTGAGCGCTGAGTGGGGTGCCATCACTTAATGTGAAATGGTAGAGCGGGCTGATAGCGGTGCCATGGGTCATCACTGTTGACAAAAAGCAGCAGATGCATGCACACACACACACAAACACAAGCACACAAGCAGAGAGAGAGAGAGAGAGAGAGTAAGAGCCAAACACAGGGTTTAGACTTTGGCATCATCTCCTGTTTGTTTAAACCTCTTCCATTTCCCATCTGTATCCAGGCTTAAAGAGCTCTGACTCCCCCTAAGGCCTGCATGATACTTTGCATCAATCTACTGCAGTAGCGACACGATAATTGATTAGTGTTGGAGTAATTCAATATCAGCCTGTCTTCCCTTTATTCCATTAACATTTTATGCCCAAGGTAATAATGTTAGCACACATTCATATTGCTTCAAACTGAATTTGATTTTTTAATATCTCTTCCTCTGCTGGCATTCACAATTGTGCATACACAGTACACATCATCTCTGAATGTGTTCACAACCAAGTCATTTAGAGAAGTTATTGAAATGTTGCACTCAGTTCAGCCTATTATAATGCTACTGACGTTGCGCAGAAACTCCAGTAACCATGACAAAGCTGACAGAGAAGGTGTCAATGATTTCTGGGAGTGGAGCTGAACAATCAATTGTGGCTACTCACCCTCATGCAGCAGCTTCTTGGCGTGGGAGGGCTCTTTGCCCTGCGGCTGAAAGAATGCGTAGATGCACTTCCTGACCAGGTCTTCCCAGCCAGGCCGGCCTGTCGCTCGCAAAGCACTAGTTTCTATGGAGATGATCTTCCCTGGATTAGAGCACCACACACACACAAACACACATACGCACACATGTACACAATCAGCCTGCACCGATTTCAACAACTGCAGTTGCTTCCACACATTCATGGTTTACACTGTGACTCTCGGGAAAATTAAACCTTTTTCTAACACTTTCTAAAATCCTATTCCTGCTTTTTTGACTGTAATTTGTCATTAAACGTGGATATAAATGTATAATATCTATAGTAATGAGATCAACGTGTAAATGTGTAAAATATGTACAACATGACATTTTGTCTATGTTCTGCAACTTTCCTGCAATGTAACCCATCAATTTCTACAACTTACCATATCACAACAATACAGTGACTTCTGGGAATCCTGACTACTCTATAATACCTGTGTGTGTGTGTTTTACCTGTCGGGTCTTGCTTCGTGATAAAAGACTCAGTGCTGACAGGCTGGATGCGCGGCATCCGACAGGCAATACATATCAGGCAGCTCTGCAGGTCTAGATAAACAGAGGAAACAAGCGATGAGAATTGCGTGTGTGTTTGGTACTGCCAACCAAAAAAACAGCTAAAAGAAAAAGCTCTAGGCTTAAGGTAAACAATTATGTGGATCATTGTGTAATAAAGGTTTAAACAAAATAAATGATCATCTTCCTGAAACACAGGTTGAAAAAATACACAACAGGCTGCAGAAACTCAAAAATCTGTCCATCATTTTAGTGTTTCTATAAAAATGTCAGTTAGTCAAAGCTTGGAAATATGTTCACAGAGCTGTCAATCACATCTGTGACAAACAAAAGAAGCTGAGACTTAAATCCTGTCAAACTTTCTTTCAAAGAAGCAGGATCCGCTGAAAAAAACCCCTCATAGACAGGAAGAGTGCACAACAATCCACAAGGCCAGCTATTATCAAAATGACTAAAAGCAGGCAGAGCTCATCAGCCTAGTAAGTCTGCAATGCAGGAACTATATCACACAATTCATCAAGGCCACTGCACCAAAAAATGTGCCTCAACCATCTGGTGACTGTCCAACTGGCCAGATAGTGAAAAGTTATAAAAGTGTAGCATCTGAACCCTATTTTAACACTATTTAAAGCTTTCAATCATGAGTTCCACGGAAAAATATGGGATATAACAACTATTCATCTATCACTCTTTGTGAGTGCCAAAGCAATTACTTTCTTAAATTAAATCAATTCCTGACATAGCACACAAATGCAACACACAGGTAAAGTAGAGAAATAAGCATCGTGAGAGATACCTGAAGATATGTTTCTTTCATTTTATACTTTTTCACAGAGAGGTCAATCATGAAAATACTAAAAGTCATCTTAGTCCTTTTACTTGGCATAGTTTGGACCATTTTGAAAGACTGTGCAGAACATTGTGTTTAGAAGTCCTGAACCACACATACAAGGCTGATACCTCAATATGACCAAGTAATTTCAATTTAGAGACAAGAGGCTGCCGTTTTAAAGACGATTTCAACCTGAACCATCCAGTCACAGTTGTTCCAGTTTCTGGTTGTTATATATTCCTTGCAAAGAGTGTCAGGGAATCTGATGAGAAGGACCCATGCACAATCCCCACAACAAGAGTACAGTTTGTAATCAGAATTACGAAGCATGTTATGGAAAAGAACAGGAAGGACGATCATGTCAAGCATCATATGACCACGTAATAGTTACGCAAGGTAGGAATGGAGCAAATTACATACTTCACAGCAATTAAATAAGTGCATATCGCAACTTTGAAAACAACAGTTTAGAGAAAGTATACGCTCACAAGAGTCCACTTAGGCTTGAAGGCTTGAAAAGACTCTTTGCTTAAGTTCAGCACTGCACATATCAACAATGGTGTACAGTGCAAACATTGATGCAGATAAATAAATACTGAGCAGTTATAATGACGTCAATTCTAACCATGAGCAATCGGACATCATCTGCAGTAGTGTGATTCTCCTCAGTATTTACATTCCTTTAAAACTGTACAATCTTTTGACAATAGGGGTGTAACAATAAACCAAACCGTACCGAACCGTTCGGTACAGGCACTTTCGGTTCGATAAAGAGGTGTACCATAATACGAAAATTTTAAGACTGTTAAAAATGGCCAATGTATAGAATTGTTTTAATTGTGAACCTCGTAGTGCCCACAGTTGTGGCGGACCTTCTCCATCTCACAGTTGGACAGTATTGCGTAACTAAAAACAAGTAGGAGTTTCCAGTGGAACACAGGATGTGACGGACCGTTTATTCTCCTACCGGCACTTCTGTGACGTACAGCTAGCGAATGGGTTGGCTAATTCTAACAGCAAGAAGCAGGAGCTGGAAGACGCTCCGCCATCATTAAAATCACCCATTTAGGATCACTTCAGTTTCCCAGTAAAGTATGAAAAAGGAGTTTAACAAGTGGACAAGACCAAAGCTTTAAGGAGCTCCAAACATGCGAAAAAGTATGGGGTATATAATTTATCATAACTCAGGTTTTACTTGGCCGATCAAAAACTGGTAGATAGTTTGAAAGCCGCACTTTCGATGCAAGTTGAAATGGAGACTCAGTGAGGCTGCATCTTGCTGCTACGTCATCCTAAATTGGTCACGTCAACTCCAGAGGATTCCATACCGAACCGAACCGAACCATGACTTCCGTACCGAGGTACATACCGAAACGTGATTTTTGTGTACCGTTACACCCCTAATTGACACAGTGTAGGAAATGTGTCCAGGCTGTGTGCACTCATTGTGTGTTTGCATGTACCATCTCCCTCTTCCTGCATGGCCCGTGGCTGGGACACGGTGAAACACTGCATGATCTCATACTGCTGTCGAGCCTCCAGATTCTCTGAGTCCACCTCGTCTGGTGGCCTCTTCAGCATGCGACAGTTAAAGGTGTGGCTGTTCCTGCGGCCAGGTTCCTGCGGCCATGGGACACCATTTACTGGACAAACAGAGAAACAAGTATTGATGAGGAGAAAATACAAGCTTATTTCCACTATGTAACCGAGAAGTCATCTCAGGGGACACTTACTAAGCCTGATGCTAATTAACATCAAGGCTTCCACATTTTTTTAATTTAGAAGAATACGAAAACTACAGATGCAAATACTCATCTGATTTGCATGAAGTGCCACTAAATAAAAGCTGATGCTGGGCTGCTTTCAAGTGTGCTGTGCAAAGAAAGAGAAGAACACACTTTTGTGGCTGTGCATTAATGAAGCCCAATGTTCTTAGCTTATCAAATAAAAAGAAATACAATAACATCACTGATTTAATGAGATAACATTTTTAACTGTTACAAACATAAGCTCCAACTTGACACTGGCTGATAAAAAAAAAAGGAGTCCACAGCTGGAAAGAAAAGGTGAAGTTGTGTGGAAAACATTGGACTCCTCTTGTGTTGTGGCAATGTAGCCTGATTTATGATGCATCTTCTAATTTGTACATGTATGCATCTTCAGTCCCTCCTTCCATATTCTGAGTTTCAACTGCAGTTAATATGAGACCAAGGACTCAATTTCCATTTTTTCCTCTCCGTTTCAGCTGTCCAAAACCTTGGAGTGGTCCTTTAGCAAAAAAATAACATCACTTCATTACAATAACACATCATTTATACTAATATAAAAGGGTTGCAAATCCTAACCCTAAAAATTAAAAGATACACTGAGGGATCCAAGGAAAATTTGAGTGCAGATAACTTCACTGAGATGGCAAGAGTCCGTGGGAGAATACTTTTTTTAAAATCTGTGTTTCTAGGGAGAAGAAGAGCTGTAATGACTAAATTAAAATAGATAACACGATCAACAGAAAAATACAACCTTGTCGCCGAATGCACTCTGTTATCTCAAGCCCCCTCCATTTTCATCATAGTCTCTTGTCAAGGTTGTAGCCAATAACTAAAATAACATTATCACAGTGAAGAAAGTCGTTTTTACTTCACTTGTCAAATTCACCCACGCATGTACTGCCTTTCTACACTTTCCTCCCCAAACATATTTTGCAGTTTTCTGTACGGCACTAAAACTCTGTTAATTTACAATTCACACAGTTCATCCTCCTACCTTCCTTCCTAGTTCTTCAAATTTGCCTTAGCTACAATATTTTCCATTATTAGACCAAGTTAATTATCTGTATTTAAGGACTGTATACAGACGTTGCTGCCAAAACCCATCTCTTCAGTTTTATTGCCTCCCTAATGGGTTTCATTGGCATGGAAACTGTCAAATTTGAAGATACTGAAAATGTAATTACCGAATATCTTTTTAAGAATAATAGCCACTGGCATCTCAAACCAAGGATATAAAGCATGAGATAGCAGATTGCAAACACAGCAAACTGTTTTCTCAATTTAAACCCACAGGTCCTAAGTCAAGCTCACTCACCCAGGCTTTTGGGCAGCAGATTGCGAACAAATTCATTGTGGTCTCCCACATGGAGGATGCTGTAGACGCTTGATGTCATCAGCTCCTCCTGGGCGTATCCAAGGTAACTCGTCACGTTCTCAGAAACAAAGACGATGCGGCCCTCCCGGTTGACGACGAAGAAAAACCCATCAAGGGCCTGAGTGAGCGGGAGAGGAAGCAAGAGCGGAGAGAGGAGGGGTAAAACGAAATCCGATCAGCGTGTGTGTAAACACCACAGCCGCAGTGATGGGGAAGAAATGTTGCGTGTGTTACTGTGTGTGTGTGTTGTTTACCTCTAGCAGCATGGGCCCCAGTGCCTCCTTCTCCACCAGCCCCTGGCTACTGGAGGAGATGTCGCTCTTCTGCACCTCATCATCTGGAGATAGAAGGGCTGCTTTTTCTGTCAGGGGGAAACAAAATTATCACAACTGTGTACATACAGACATACAATTGCCCTGCAGAATAAATTCTATTCCAAAACATAGTAATTCATAAAATGTATACAGTGATCCCTCGTCTATCTCGGGGGTTATTTATTTTATTTATTTATTTAACCTTTATTTAACCAGATAAAGACCCATTGAGATCAAGACCTCTTTCACAAGGGTGACCTGGCCAAGAGAGGCAGCAGCAAACATCAAAGTAAACAATAACACAGATAAAAATAACAACACACATTAAAATATTAAATGCAAGTAATAAGATACATAAAATACTGGAGTCATATTTACAGTAAAAATCTAAAAACACAGGCACTGTTCAAAGGATTTCCGTTGTCGATTCCTTAAAATAGAGCGGAAGGCCTCCAATGAAACAAATTTTGACAATTTCAGTTCAGATTGGAGGGCATTCCAAGCAGAGGGGGCAGAGTAACTGAAAGCTTTTTTACCCATTTCAGTTCGAACACGATGAAGCGAGAGATGCAAAATGTCATAGGATCGTAGAGCAGATCGTAGAGGTTAGGTTCCAGAACCCCCCCGTGATAGACGAAATCCGCGAAGCAGCGATCTTGTATTATTTACATATATTTTAAGGCTTTATAAACCCTCCCCACACTGTTATTTACCTTTCCGACACTCTTATAAACACTGGCTTCGATCACCGCCAATCACTCATCGAACGACTAGCTCAAGCAGAAGCGGCCGTAGCTGCGTTTGCCATCTGTGCGTCTGCTCATCTGCTGTATGCTACGTTATTTATATACAATTTAAAAATTCACGATACAGTGAGACCGCAAAAAGTGAACCGCGATATGGCGAGGGACTACTGCATACATACACCTTATCAGACGAACTTTGAGAGCTGGACCCTAAAGCCGTCAATAGGTAAACGGATATATAGGAATCTCAAGGTTTGGGAATTTTAATTGATTCTAAACTAAACAAAAATGCTTAGAGATAAGCTTTGGTTTAGCGATTTTTAAAATGGAAATTAATATGTAAAACATAAACATACAATCTGAGTAGATTTTAGCAACTTCGAAATGAATAGAGGGGAAAGTTTGCAGCCCATTAATATACATACTATTTTTAATTCATGTCATAAAAAAATGAAGTTGAAGAGTCCAACATTATGTACGGCATATCAAACAAGAGATGTGAGGCACAATATGTGAAGCGTAATGAATCACACAAAAAGTGAAGTGTCCAAACTTGTTGATAGCAGTGCATGCGGTTAAGCTTCTCCCTGATCAGTCTGGTGTGTGTGTTCCCTCACCCTGCTCACGCCGTTTGATCTGCTGGATTTGGTCCACAGTGCTCTTGAGGATGTGGCACTTGTCGGGCTTGACACTGAGGCTGGCAATGTCGCCCATGTTCGATGACAGCAGCTCAGCCAGCTCCTCGATGTAGCGACACTCCAGCTCCCGTCTCCGCTTCTCCAGACTGCGGCAAAGACACATATGAGGAGCCAAAATGAGACTCACATTCACACAGGTTTTAAGATACACAAGGGAAATAAACCGAAATGGTTAATTTTTATCGACAATAATTTGCTGTGTTTGCTCAGCTACTTATCTGGTATATACATATATATGTAAAAGAGATTTCCCAGGACCAAAGATAATGTCTCCAATTATCTTTAACAGTCAAAATCCCAAAGCTATTCTGTTTACTATAATAAAAGACAAAGAAAAGCTGCAAACCGACTGAAAAATCATCAAATGTTTGGCATTTTTGCTTGAAAATCGACTTAACTTTTGACTAATTAACAAAATATCTTAACTGCTTCAGCTCTACAAGATTTAAAGTTAAATACTACTGTACTTGAAGTTCACTGCTTGCACCGATCTGGCATGAAGCAATATTACTGCATTTGTTACAGTAGTAATACAATTACAATGCTTGTCACACTGCACATTAAAATCATAAAAAAACAAAAAAAGCATAAAATGAAATCAGAGCAAATCACATAACACAATTATACCAATAGTAATAATTGATAATTCCTCATATTTGACATCTAAGCAGTTATTTTCCCCCTAAAATATAAATATTGGATGTTTTTAAAGCGGAATAAGCCAGCACTGAAAGCTGTAATTATCCCTTGTTAGCAAAAAAACCTATCATTTATCTCTAAATAATGAGCCTTTCAAACTGTTGGCTGTGAGTGACGAGAAACAAGACAAATAGGAAGCTGATCAGAAACCCGGAGGATGTGCACAGACAATAATAATCTTAATAATTCATGTTGTACAAGAGATCCTGCTGAGTGAAAAGCGGAGGGACAGGAGGGGAAACTGCTGATAGTAAGGAGGTGGAAAAGATGAAGACAGATCTTTAATGTGGCTAAAATAATTAGTCAATTAATCGATTGGCTGACTAATGAAAAATTAAACAGCTGCAACTATCCTACTGAAGTGAAATTCAAAGGTGTGAGCTCCTTAAATGTGATTATTTTCTGGTTTTCCTAGTCTTCTATGAGATTAAATGTCTTTGCGTCCTTGTTTTCAGACTTTTGATGCTGAAACTGACGACTGAGAGTTATTCTTTTCACATAAACATATAAAAGAACGAACATTTTCAATCAGGAGTCTTTAAATGTGTTTTAATAGAGAACTGTGACTGAGTAGACTATTTTTTAGGTGGAGAAAAAAAACTTTCCAGCTGTTTTAACAATTTATATCACAGACACACTGCTTCTGAATTACTGTTAACATCTATTGAATGTTTCTATAGTGATATTAAATTAATTGTATTGGACTATTTACAGCATACTTGGCTTCACAAAAGTAAAAAACTGAAACTTATTTCTAATTTTGATGTCTTTTTAACAACAGGTGGTTTAAATTATTATAGCTTTTTTACAGAACAAACTGAAATGTCCAAGTGAATTCAAAATGCTGTGTAGCTGCAGTGCCTTTCCATATAACTGTGCTTCCATGATATGTAAACATGAAACTGGTCATATATTAGTAAGTTAAACACTGGTACAAAATAACTTCAAAGAGCCTCCAAGTTCAGTCTTCTCAGGCTGTTTGCACAGTCTGTCGCTTGACTTTGTTCCTGAGTTCTAACAATATATTTCCAGACTGACAAGTAACAGCAAGGTATGTGGTAAACATGAAAAAAGAAATGTGTGTATATGTGAGTATGCGTATGTGAAACGACAACAGCAAAAGTAGGTCAGTGCATTGGCCAGCCAGAACACACAGGCGTGGTGGCCGAGGGAGGGAAGGAGGGGTAAGGAGGGGTGAGGAGGGGGAGGGCGCTGCTGTGTGAAATGCGCAGGTCAGTAGCTCTGTGTAGTCCCTGTAGAAATGCTAGCTGAGCTGTTACATCAGCTTACATCAGCTATTGGTCCTTATAGACTCACACAAACAGTACACCGAGTACATTCACTCCTATATGCCCCAAGTTAACCCCTACTCCGACTTACAGTTGTATCTAAACTTAAACGTAAATCATGATCTAAACCCTGCGTTAGCCCTTGGCAGATTTACAGGATCTTGTGCTTGTGCTTCCTCTTCTCATTTAGTCACCCTACACAGCCATACAGTGGAGATAAGTGGCTATTTATGAGGCCAAATGATCGCGAGGGGCAACAAAAGTGAGAGCTGAGAAAAGACCACACACAAAAATACCTTGATGCAGATGTAATCAGCCTGGAGCGACATTTAAATTTACATGTTTACATCCCACATGTTTTGGAATCAGTGCGATCTTTCTGAAAAATTGTGCGTTTCTAATGACAACACCTGCAGATTAACAACTACAGAGTTAAACATGGGCGGCTGTGGCTCAGGTGGTAGAGCGGGTTATCCACTGATCGCAAGGTTGGCGGTTCGATCCCCGGCCCCTCCGCATGCCGAAGTGTCCTTGGGCAAGACACTGAACCCCAAGTTGCTCCCAACGGTAGATTAGCACCTTGCATGGCAGCTCTGTCGCCATTGGTGTGTGAATGTGTGAATGAGAAACACATTGTAAAGCGCTTTGGAACCACTAAGGTAGAGAAAAGCGCTATATAAGTGCAGACCATTTACCATTTACCATGTTGATGTTAAACAGGTATAATGTCTGCCATGTTCACCATCTCAGTTTCATTGGTTAGTATGACAGCTGATGGGATCAGATATGCAGGTATTTGTTCAGAAAATGAATTTTTGCAGCGATGATGACCCAAAATGAAGAGATGAAGGTGGAGTGTGTGACTCTAATCCAATCTCCATCCATCTCCTCACAGTCTGAAAACTAAATGCTGTATTCACATACAGACCAGGCTCTACAAATGGAAAACAAACCAAACGGACAGGACCGATCTGTACAACACTATTCCAGCGTGTCCCGTGCATGTTCATGCTTTTGCCTAGTTTGTGGTTGTGCACAGGACGGTGGGAAAGGGAGGAGGAGGAGGCGAGATGGGGCAGTGGGAGCGAGAGAAATAGTAACTCCGGCACCTGCTAAATATGCTAATTAGCTAAAAGTCAACTACCATTTTCCAAAATCACTGACTCCATCTTCAAGGCATCATCAAAACCACTGCAATTTATCTTTTGGTTTGACATTAATGATCCAATAGCTGCTGGGGCCTTTTACTCAAAAACACCAACACTGAACTGATGGTGAAAGAAAAGTGACCAGAGTTATTTGGATTCATCCTCTGGGAACCAGGAACACACATACAAAATTTTGTTCTCAGTCCATCCAAGGGTTATGAAGATATTTAAACATTGAACGAAGCGCTGGCCAAGTCATCCCAAGAGCCTTGCTGCTGGTATTTTATATTGAACTAACACATAATTAACATTAATATAAATTCTGTAATTTATCATATATGCACAATATTTGGTTAGCTGTATTTTAGGATATTATTTTTTTAAGCTGGAAGGGACAATGTTGTTAAGCCCTCATCATCTCAACAGTTAGCTGGCCTCCAGTTGATTCTTCCGGTTTCTACAAATCACTGCTTGGCAAATCAAGTACCAAAAGATGCAGAAAGTGAGCCCGTGCAATTCATATTTTCAGAGTTTTAATTCCACAGTGTGTCAAGCTTCTGTCAGTGTCACGGCTGGGTCTTTACCTTTGCCCTGATGTGTCGCATGGTGAGCCCTTCCTCTTGCGTGACTCTGGCGTGGCAGGGTCCAGGGGGCTTTCCCCTACTGCACTCATTTTCAGCTTCAACTGACCTGTGGAGGACAAACGCATGGTCAGGAGAAATGTGAGGAACAAAAGCAAATATAGCCATTACTATGAATCACACAGTTTAACTTTTCTTTTTGATCTTTTGACCAGGTAATACAACAATTCTTCCACAAATGTAAAACACCCTGTAGCTAGTGGACCTTTTTTAAACAGACAAAATTTGGTGTTTTTTTAAGCTAATTTCTGTTATTTCAGATGCAATTCAACAATATCATTTAAAGCTGAATACCTTTCATTACAACTGTACAGCAACAGACATAACATATAGCATTTTATTGGGACACAATGCCAGTGAGACGATTTACAAAAGCCACAGCTTGAATGAACTTTGCTTTGAGGGTCACAGGTTCAGCATGTTTTTAGAACACCAGAACAATAACAGTATATATCGTTAATCTGTGTAGCAGGGTAGCACTTTACAAGTAAAGATAAAGTACTACAAAGAAAAAATGATTAGTCGTCATGGACAGCGCCATCAATCCTATCAGTCACCGTAGCAGTAGCAATACATGGCTGTAATCTGCATTATAATCAGTGAGGTAGTGTCACTACAAGTAGCGGCTTTACTAGCGTAACTGCATTCCTCAGTTTATTAGCAGTAACAGCACTGGGTTCAGAATCAAATAGCCTTTTAGTTGCAAAGCATTTTTACTGATCAAGTATTGCACTAACATCCACACAAGCTACATTTTCCCAAGCATTTCTAAAGTGACAAGCTGACCCTTCAATGCACTTTGAAATAAAATAGAGCGTGACGCCAACAGAGGCACTTCCATATGACAATGACGTCACACAGAAAACACTGCAGTCTGCAAACACCAGGGAGCTAGCTAACTAGCTACATGTTTCTAATATCTGGAGACAGCAAATCAATTAAATTACAAAAAGAATGAATAAATAAAGTAGTTTCCAATGTAGCATTTAGTGTAGTTTAGCTTGCTTAAGTGCAGCAAAGCTTCATTTAACTTTGTACAACTGGCAGCTTAACGCACAACACCTTCTAAGCAGCTGATTGCAATATTCCACATAACTGTCGAAGCGGGACACCATACATCAGCGCATCATAGCAGCTTCACACAATCAGAAAACACACAACCGCTTCCAAAACATCTTTGAATTTGAGCAGATTGATGATGTTTTTTCACACTGATGAAAAACACACCTATCACATTGTATTGAGTTAAAACATACATATTATTTATATTCCGCTTGTTTTTTCTTCGAGATTTGAATAAAACCACATCTCTAAAGGAAGCACAGAGTAATTTACAGTGAATTCCAGTACAGTCTGTGCCAGCAGTTCTGCAACAAATCCTAGATTTGGTGCCGATTCAACTCTGCAGTAATTTTCCACATTTAGTTTGTGTGGTGCTGTTTTGAAAAGCCTCGCTAATATGTTGTCTTTGATGTTTCTTACATTCCTCTTCTATCTGCCCCGATGGGCCTATTCTTTATCTGCAAAGTCTACAGTCTGCATCTCCCTCTCACTGCATCAGGACGGTAGCCCTGGCAACTGAAAACGCTGAAACAATTGCCGAAGCACATTGTGTAGAGAGGAGAGCAAACAGGGTTCCTGCGGGATCTAATAAGCCAAATATTGAAGTTAAAGCTATGTTAATGCCATCAGAAATTGAATTTGAGAATGCTGTAATAACTTAAACAAGCAGCACTGTGTTTTTTTATGGCTTGAAACAGCAAATCTAAGCTAATGACCACTGAAATGACTACTACTACAAGAAAAACACAGCAACATCAATACAATGGGTATTATTTTATGTCATGTTAAGCAGTGTTTAGAGACTGCGTGTATCCCATTATCATAAAGCCTATTATATTTCTTGACAAAACAAAGACTTCTTAAAAATCTGACCACATATGAAGGCCTTTTATTTCTTCATGTGGTGACTGTAAACTTCCTGACTAGGAGGCAAAAATGCACATATGACAAAAGATGAGCTCCAGCCTCTCAATCTGTAAAACCACATCCATGCCGTGCTATCTAAATAAAAATCTGTGAAGCATGGACAAAAACACAAACCACAGGCACAAACAAAACCTTTAAAATCCATCGGCAACCCAGCAGAAAAACAAGCCGCCATTGTCACAAGTGCTGGGTGCTGCTGCAAGGCCATGCTGCTCACAGGACGCTAATCCTTCCTGACTAGCCTTGTTTACATTTCACCTCAGATCACCCCTCTCCTCCTCGGCCCTCCTTGTGTTGCTAACACACAGCACTTAAAAAAGATCCATCCGCCACAGCGAGGAATGAGAGCACTGCTGCACATCAGCACTCAATGAAAATACAAATTAGCCCAGTTTCTGAGGGGCTGGGTCCAATATATGTTTAATATAAAAGCTGGAGCTGCAAGTAGGTGCAGGTTCAGGAAACAAAACGTTTAAAACACACCAATTAGGTGAGGCAGACATCGCGAAAAGGACTATGGTTTGTGTGTGTGTGTGTGAATGCTCAGGCCTGT
The DNA here is from genome assembly GCA_024666655.1 of Dascyllus trimaculatus. Lineage (NCBI taxonomy): Eukaryota > Metazoa > Chordata > Actinopteri > Pomacentridae > Dascyllus > Dascyllus trimaculatus. Next base: position 6,944,522 of record CM045455.1, on the reverse strand, counting down.
GTGCACTCTGGGAATGGTGTGAGTATGTAAATAAAGTAATGATCATTTTCTTTAAACAGTTGTTTGTTTTGCCTGTGTATGTGATGGCAATAATACAACAGCACCACAATATTATCTATTAATAACAAAACCATATTGCTCTTTTGACACACTGAACATACACGTTAATGCGAAACTGCAAGTTCATGTTGATGAATCTGTCAGTTTTTTTAATTATAAATTCATTAAACTTTTGAACATAAAATTTAAGAAAATATGAAAAACAGCTGTCATAAATTTCTTAAAGCCTTAGCTAACAAAAGTCTCACCCAACAAACCTGAAGATGTTTAATAGGATACCATCAATAGCACCTAACCAGCAAATATGAACATTTAATTAGCTGTGAGGTACTTTTTACTTCAAAAACTTTCCTCTGTGCGTCAGTGACTAATTAATTGATTATTTCTTTCAGCTCTAATATGAAGTGACAGCACTTGTAAACAAAGAAGAGAGGCTCAATCTTTCCAGAATGACCTTGCCATCATAATGCTGTTCATTTATGAATGCTGACAAGCCCAAATAATGTTAGTATATTCCTGGAAATGCACTGACACAATGTACAATTTATTGACAGAAAGAGAACACAAGATACAGTAATTATATCTGATGATGTACCGAGCAACACCAAATGCATCCACTCAACGCTCTGCACTCCCTAACCCCCGTAAAGATGGTTTAATTTATACATTCAAACACATGAACATGCTCTAGCTGTGTGTCTGTACTGTCAAAACACATCTGACAAGCCATTTTCTCATTAACTGAAGCAACGTGTTAGAAGTTTGTGCATATAGCTGATAAGCTCGCCAGCCGTGCTCAACCAGCCATCATCATGTTGCTGGGCTTTCCTGTTTCCCTACCATTGTGATCATGAACAACAGCTTCTCCCATCTGGTGAGTGTTTATGATCAACGCTGCCTCACTGCTGTTAGTAGCCAGCTTTCTTTCCACACCCCAACAATGTCATGCTTTAAAAAGTAATATCAAAAGCTGGCATAATGGGGTGAGCCCGATGTGTAACTACAACCCACTGTGTGCAAATATACAAAATCTTGCAATGCTCACAATCATCCAAAGTAGTGCGACTAGAGATCCTGATCCAGATGTGTCTTATCTATTCCAGATCGCAACGATTCCTGGTTCTGATTCTTTCAGTGGCTGGTCAGAGTTACTTCAACAGTAAAATTCTGCTTTTACATTAATGCATGAGTAATGTTAACCTAATAATATAACATACTGTATAATATAGTATAGTATAACCACTATAGCAGACAGTTTTCTAAGAACACAGCATGTTTATCTCATACTGACATAACATTTTGACTGTAGGACTTTTACAATGTGGTATTAGTACTTCTACTTGGTAAAGGATCTGAGTATTTTCTCCATCACAGTCCAGCTCTGACTATCAAGGAAAACAAACACTGAATAACCATATAAATTACTGTATTTTTAAGCAGTGAGTATACACAGCCACAGCCTGAAAGCACATCCCCTTTAAGGAAAGTGTTGATGAAGACTAGTAGGTTTGTTGTGAACTTGTCTACTGTGTGCCAGAACACACTAGAAGGGTATGTTGCAGTAAAATGTTGCTATTAAAGTCAGTAAAGCTACTTCTGTCGCTGTAAGAGCCTTGACAAGGACAATAGTTACTAAAATTCTATGTGTTGTGTTCACTGTCACAACAAAGAAATAAGGAGTCGCTTTCAATCACACAGTTCAACTGCTAACCAGGCAGCTCAGGAACGACTAAACGAGACAAATGCATCAGGAGATAGAAAACACGGATGAATTCAGCTCTCAGAATGAAGCAGACAAACGGTGGTAGATATACAGTATTGCTGTGTATAGCTCTTGAGCCAAAGCAGTCGTTAGCTTCTGGGCTAACCTGTCACTCCTGGCCAATCGCTACCAGTAGCTCCACCAGTCACACTGTCTCTACACAGACATTTGCTCTGCTCTCTCTGTAAGAACTGCTTATACACTTGCAAGAGTAAAACTTGTTTAGAAACCGACAAGCAGAATCAAAATTAAATTTTCTTAACAATTCATGCAGAATCGAAATTTTCAAACTGGTTCCAGGTTGGAACCAGGTCCCAGGGCCCAACCCTTACTGCTGCATTGATCAAAACGGTCACAGTGTAAACTATCACCAAGTTTCCCTTTAGCCTACAGCTCACGTAAAACATGACACTTTTTCCTGACTGCTCACTGCTTGGGTTTTCTCCTCTCTTCTGCTAGTCGCGCAACTGTCACGGTACAGGAAAAGTTTCTGCATCATCATTGTTTTCCACAGGCTGAGGAGTTACCTGTGGTTGTGGGTGGTGTAGCGTGTCTGATGTGCAAGCACAGACTCCTGCTGTTTAAAGGGGGATAGTGTAACCCAGGTTGTTTTCTGAAGCTACAACTAACACCTCGCATGCAATCTACTGTGGACGCCACAATTTATCAAGATCCCCCTAATGCCTTAACATGCATCAGTAGACACTACGAGGCAGCTGTGCCTCGAGAAGCTTCTAGTCTCTCCATCCTGATGCTGCAGCACACACAATCCAGACAGGTGTAAACCAAAAATTAGTTTAAGAAGAGTGACATAAGGTGTTTTAATGTAAGATTTACCCAGGTTGAAGTCAAAAGAAAAGAAAATCTAGTTCCTATCTAGTTTTGAGCTGCACACAGATGATCTGAGAGGGTATATGATAAATTTTAGATAACATGTAGATGCATCACGTATAATAAACAATTACTACCACAGTTTTTAAACTCGTCTTCTTTCGTCTTCCTATTCAATCCATCAAAACACTAACTGCATGTGTAATTGCTCCCTATGTGTCTCAATCCTCAAATTCTGACATTCGACATTACAGCTGACCCTCTGCTCTGCATCTTTGCATCAGTCTTGATAACTGAGCCTCTATACAGTCTTGCCTGAAAAGCAAAAGTGTAGGACTTTCAGAAAAGGCCAAAGGTGAGGACTGTTTCACCTTACACTGCAAACCTACTGCACGAAGGAGTAGGTGGCTAGCTCAATTAAAGTGTTAAAAACAAAAACAAGAGGTGAGCCATCAAATATAGCTATGTTTCCACTCATCAATATGACACTTGTATACTTTATATATTAAATAAATATAAATGCAAAACAGAAATGCGCCCTCAATGTGAAAACAGCAGTGGACAATGCAGAACTTGTCAAAGTTAAACTGAATTCTCTGATGCTGTTGCTGATATTTTAATTAGTTAGAATATCAAGTAAGTATATTTAGATAGTAAGCATGTGCCAGAGTTATCATCTCTCTCGCTGTCTCCTCCCTTTCCCACTGAATGTGCACAGGGAACACTGGAATACTACTGTGTGGATCAGTCAAAGCCACTTTTACTTCTTTCTCATTTACAGAGTCAGGGTTGTGTACATAAACTAGGTTATTATTTAGCACACACAGAATGAACTGCTATTACAAGCAGACATCAGGGCCAACGCTGCTATTATATTTTTTTTCCTTAAGGAGAAACCTACTTAAAGGTGGAGTATGTGATTCTAATACCAGTAATCCCACATGAGTAACTACCGGTATTGTAAGCATTAAACAAGCTGAACATGATGTCGTGTCCTCAAATCCAACTGAAGTTCAGTTTTTTTTTTTTAAATAATAGGCTCTGTTTATACGGAGCAACTCACTCTGTTATGATGATAAACATGCACTACTAGAGGGAAAGTCTGCATCTGCTCCACAATATCTGTCAAATGGATTTTCAAAAAAATCAATAACCACTCATTACACAATTTACACTCAGATAAGTGTGAACTTTCACACATGCATGAACAATCACTCAGCAACCCACTCATATACACAAACATAAATGGATACATCCACAGTAAAACGCCGGTGAAACACTGGCTGTTAAGTATGACCACTACTACTACTAATAATACTAATGCTACCACTGCTGCATTAAAGGACAGTCACATTGTTAAGTCAGTCATATTTTAAAAGACACTTCACAGCTCAAGAGCCAACAATTAGTGGTAAAATATGAATCTACTGACTAATGTGGCCTTAAAATAAAAAGGCCGGTTCCATGATAATAAATTTAAGTGATCTACTGTAACCCGTTCTCCCTGCTCGTCCTCATCCACACACACATATAATGAACTTTCCACAGCACGATTTACATCACATACTTTTTCTAAGTGTGTGATGTAAAAATCTAACGACAGCACACTTAACAAAGCATACATGTATGCATACACCCGGGGAGCATGATAAACCATGAAGCCTGAAATTAAACAATACCAACTCTCTATTAAAACACAGACAGCTGATGTTGTTTATTTTCTGCTATACTACTGCCCTTTTTCTGAATCTATGGATGGCCATTAAAAGGCTCATTCACAACTCAGAACAGTTACTTAACAGATGACAGATTTCATGGTTTGCACTTAATTCAACGTCCAAGCTGCGTTACATGTGACTGAAACCATCATAATTAGCTACAGCTGCAGCGTGAGCACAGCCTCAGTCACACTTACATACATATCAGTCTTGCAGCACACAGACAGAAAGAAGAAAAACATATGCAGAAACCAAACAAATGCCACTCCAACCGACACACCTGTAGACCAGGTCAGCCCTCAGCACCTTCTGACCTCACCTCACTCTCTCTGTGTGACGTATTGTGGAGGATTGAGCCTTCAGTCACCAAAGAGGAAGAAAAAGCAGCGGCGACAACGCAACAGAGCCAGGCCTCTGAGAAATACAGTCCAGTGCCTCAACAGGCTCCCCATTACAGCCGCCTGCCGTCTCAGTATCTCTAGGTTCGTCTTTTCTTCCTCAAACCTTTCCCCTCCTTCGTTTTCTCATTCCGCAAGCTCGCTTCACACACATACACACACACATGCACGCACACGCACTCAGCAGCGGCAATGTATGGCTCGCAGGGGGGAGTGAGGAAGAGACCACCAGGTAGAGAGTAGGGAGTGAAGGATGGGGATTACCAGGAATGAGGGAGGAAAAGTAAACGAGTCAGGGCAGACACCAACGACATTTGTCTCAACACAAATTCATTATTTCTGATTTATCTTCTCATATGTGTAGAACTTTTCACCAGGTCCCATTGTATTGTTTATGCTTCTTCAAGACCCCTATATCTTTTTAAATATCCTAGCATGAATGTGAAGCAGTGATTAAAAGCACAGAGATTCCTGGAAGGTTCCCATAGCTTCGATTGTCGGATTTTGTAATTGATCCTGGTGTGTATTAACAATGTAGAAATTGATGGCAAAATGTCCACAAAAAAAAAAACAACCCTGGGACCTCCCAGATATTTTATCAATTTTCATAACTGCCTCAGTCTTAAATATGGTAGATATTCCAGGAATGCCATGAACAGTGGGGACCGTAAATGTAGAGCATTAACAGCATACACGCAGTATAAATAAAGACATTCTATTAAGGAATTAAAAAGATACGACAGGTTGTCCTTCTAATACAGTGTGAGTAGCTTATAATACTACCAAAGATAAATACAACAGTTATTTTCTACATGAGATCACCACACTGCTCACACACCCCTCTCTGCTAGATGGAGTTGGTACAGCCCATGAGAAGCTGCTCAGTCACTGTTGCTAAGGCCCACCCTCTTGAATATAGGACATGACCAGAGAATGTATACAGTTTCAGTCAAACAGGGCACCAGTGCACACAGTGACTCATTCATTCATTATTTTATGGTATGGAATTGAGCACATTAACATACAGACATGTGAAAGTATGTCTGTATCGACAGTAAATCATCTGTATTGTTAGTGTGCAGGTTCACTGCAGTCACTTCCCTCGAAGGTTTAAGTGAGCAGCACCTCCTGTCCAGACACATCAAGCCGGGGAGATCTCTTTCTGTCGTGGGAAGCTGTCGGCGAGGCTTCCATGTGAGGGCAGGTTTCAATTTAGTTTGCTATTAATTCAATCAATAAACAATTGCTCTACATTATTGTGTCGCTACTCAAATGTTTCTCAACAAATCAAAACATCAGTAATCGCTATAATTATTGGAAGGTGTTTTTAAATCAAAATATTGTCTGATTATTAATTAGCTGTGCATTTAGAGAATGTAAATTGAAAAAGGAGCAGAAATGTCAATTGACATTGAAACAAATGCTACGACCTTCGGTTTATGCAGAACACAGTGATTAAATCCATTTAATTTTCAGGAGTGCTGCAATCTTGCTTTCCAAAACAAAATATTACCTGGTCTGCATGCATAATTTCTCCAAACTAAATTAACGACAAAGGGCATTAAGAAGTCTCACTGAATTAATGCTTTAGTAATAAACAGGGTTAACTCTGAGTGAAAATAAAGTTTCAGGTAGAAATGAGAGAAATTTCTGAATATAGTTTCAGCAGAGATAGACACGTGGATACATATGTGACTTGTACATGAAGCATTTATGATTATTATGATATTATTGTTTTATAATTCCTCTCATACATATTTACAGACGGCTTATCAGTCACAGTTATAGTTAAGCCAAAAGTTATCCACACATGCCAAATTATGATTTATGGTGATTATTTATTTACTTTTTGACAAATAGATATGTTCTATATGGGAAAGATGTAAGGGAATGACAAAAAACAGTAAGACACTGTGGTAGAGATGCTGAGGATGAATTTAAATAATTTCTATGTTTTTTTAACTAAAAATACCTTGCCCAAAATTGGTACTGGTTTCCACGATGTTCTACAGCATTCTACTACACTATAAGAGACCAGCTGATGCAGTAGTTCTCTACTCAGTTACAAGTCAATAGCAAGTCTAAAACCTAAGAGCCAAGCATATATATTTATATATTAGAGTCAATAACTTAGAGAGATTTGCCCGTCATGGCTGCTCACACAATGGGGAAAGTCTATAAAGCCATATTCAAGTTTTCAAGTGTCAATGGTCAAAAAGAACACAGTGTTCCACACAGTTAAAAAGGTCATGGCAGAAAGCCAAAAGTGACCCTAGTGCCAAAAAAAAATATAGTGCACAAAGCCAAGAAGAACCCAAGGACTGCCTCCAAGACTATCGTGATGAATATGAGTAGTTCTGGTACCAACATCTCAATAAGACACCAACAGAGATTGTACAAGGCTGGTCTCCGTAGCCACTGACCAAGGAGGACACTACTTCACCCAAACAGCCAGACAGAAGCTCATCTGGACAAAGAAGAAAGCTTTTGAGCATAAGCTGTCATCTGATGAGACAAAAATGACCTCGTTGGACACACCGATGTGGCTTTTGTACAATGAAAGACAGCATTTAACCCCAAGAACTCCATCCTTATGGTCAAGCACAGTGGTGGGAATGTAATGCTTTGATGGCGTTTTTCAGTCAATGTGCCAGGCAACCTTGTCAAAGTAAATGACATCGTGGGAAATGAGGACGTCATTAAGAACGTGGAGGAAAACTTCAGTCAGCCTGCAGAGAAACCTGGGCAGCACTGGACCTTCCAACAAGAAGATCTAAAACATGTAGCCAAAGTGGTCAAAAACGGTGAACAGGAAACAGCATCAACCTGTTGGAGCAGCCCAACAAGAGTCCAGACCTTAAACTCAGAGCAATGACGAGAAAGCCTTCCAACCTCAAAGACCCAGAGATCATCATACAAGAAGTCGTCTAAAATCCCAGTGGAGAATTAAGAAAAATTCTGTACACTGATTTTTTAGTCAAAATGTCAAAAAAATCATCATTAACAGTTCCAACAGTGCACTTGTCGTGTGTTTATGTCATTTCCAGTTAGACAAGAATATAAATCAAAAATTGGAAAGTGTAGGAATAAATTGGGGCTTAACTGTATGTTACTGTGCTTAAATCAATGTAGTCAGAGCTGATTGATTTAAAAGCCTGCACACACTAACAATGCAACTTTGACAAAGATAAAAGCTAGGATGCAATCAAGCATAATCTGCCAATTATCTTCTTCAGTAATTGATTTGTCATTTAGGCTTTAAATGTGAAACACATTAAGTCCAGGGTCATGTTTTCCAGTGTCAGTCTTTGTCCAACAAACCGTCCAATAATGCAATATTTACAGTCACAGTTATGTGTAAAAAATTTTAATGTTGATGATTGTGATTTTAGAAATAAAATCCCATTTTTTGTCTTTAAAAATGATGACCAGATGATTATCAATATAAAGTTTCTGTCAACCAACTGATCGTTACCGGAGCTTAAAGCCTCTGAAAACATTAACAGACACCAAATGCAGCCTGGAAAATGTAAAAAAATAATATACTATGGTAAGCTATGAATAGATGGCATGAGGTGACATGTAGCAAATTAGTTTAAACATGTGAAAGCGCCGGTGTGAGTCCCCGCTTCTCAAACGAATACACTGCTAAGTTCCAGTCCATTGTTTCCCACCATCTGTGCAGACCCAGATCCAGGATGTTTACCAAGAGTAAGAAATAACCTTGGACTGCGCACAGCTTCACAGACACTACAACAGTTAGCCAGAGTGCTCAGTGTATAGAATAAACAGCGTGAAGCAGCCTTCAGTGGCGAGTTACAGACAGTGGACTGCTACTCATAGTCACTTCTCTCATCTGGGTAATAGCTGCACGTACAAGGTGCTTGAAATCATGCAACATGTATAACCAAAAAGTAAAAATATGCATATTAGTCCATGGAACTAGAACTGACCCGTTTATCTTCCGAGCACACAAAAATATATCTTCCATTCTGCATCCTTAAAATAATGTTAGCATACATCACTACATATAAATATATCAGTAAAATTAAAATAAATTAGCATCAGTGCATGAATCATTCATTTACAAAGGTCTGCATATCTGCCTTTCATAGTGCCTGTGGGTGTCACGGCTCACCTAATTTTTTCACGCAGCACTTCCAACCTCAAACACGTTCACTGCCAGACAAGATAATTCCACATGAATATTCATCATTTATTGAACTCGGTTGGTCTCTGTGTAATTTGGAGAGGGCGTGCGGGTGTGTGTGTGTGTGTGTGTGTCCTCATTTCAACTCGTGAAACGCTATGGGAGGCCTACTCAGACATGCTGGGATGTTCAGAGCCATGCAGCCGATCTGGGGCCTGAAGTGTCAGAGCACACAGCTCAGGGGAATAATGGAAAATAGCCAGTAAGAAAGAGGCATTATCCTTCTTGTCCCTCTAAACGATTAATTTAGGCTTAACTAACTGGTCCTCCCTAAAATTAAATTGACAGGCTATTAAGGCTGTGTGGAGACAGTGAAGACCGGAGTCTTTCAAATTCAGCCAATTATGCATGCTCTTTGCAAACCTTCACTCAGGGCCTTGCTTTCAGTTTTTATTGTGACAATTCTAAACTGTATCATCTTTTTCACTGCAGATCTCGACATAACCTCAGCGTGCTCTGTAAAACACAAAGAAACTAAATAACCTCCAGCCGCAAAATGCAAATCAAACACAACTCACACTTAAACTATGCCTTGAAAATGAGCAGAAACCAACACTGCCATTTCAATTATGACTGCACATTTGACTTTTTGTGGCATTGCGCACATTTATCTGCTTGCTTCTGCTTTGTTTTAAATTCTATTTATATTTCGCTCCTTCAGCTAACCACCTTCTGGATTAGTAATACATCTGCAAAAGAAACAAAATAATGTCTAATAATTAGATCTATAATGTAACAAGATATAAAAACAGCAAAGAAGGTTTGAAATATCCCTAAACCAGTGTGCACAGATTAGATGGAATCTCTGTAAAATGAAGCAATGCATAGCAGTGGATGTTCTTTTTGTCAGTAAGGGGCTGGATAACAGTCCTGTTACTCAAACAAGTAAGCAGCTAAGTCAATGATAAACCTGTCATTTATCAAGGAAAACCATCACATCCCAGCATGCGAGACTCCTCCTCTTCTCCTCTCAAACATTTATGCTTATTGCCCCTCTCTATTTTTAAATAATTGTAAATATTTTTTGTGCCCTTTCGGTCTCAACAGTCAATCAATTTGACAACCATGTCTTGAGGTAAAACCAAAGCTTTAACATGTTTCCCTCATTATTATATACAGACTTAATGATCAATGATGAAAATAACTGGCAGTGCGAACAAGATTACAAAACAATCATGGAACCCATGCAGGCACATATTAATTCCACATTTCCAACGCAACACAGCAAAGTAACCAGCCCCTGTCTCTTGCTTTTCTTCTCTGAATATTAATACTGACCTCTGTTCACTTCTATTCCTGCCATCCTACAAACACGGCCTCCAGCCTTAGTTAGAAGCTTTGTCACACACAAATAAATAAACATGTATTTCAGTAAACAAACAAGCAAAAAAAAATATCCTGTGAATATTCAGCTTATAAAAACATACAGGCAAACTACACAATCTGCTGTGGGCTGCAACCCAGTATTCAGCTTTGGCTCACAATGAGACATATTGCAGCACTCAACAAAGAGTACACAACGCTGACCGGCCATACTGTACTTACTTGATCTAGGGCTCCAGTGGGTGAGTCATGTGGTGGCTGTGGTGGCCTTGTCCAGGGCTCTGAGCAAAGCTAAAGGGAAGGAGGGGAGACTGGGGGTGAGATCAGTGGTGGGCAAGCAGCTTAACGTCGAGATGATGGAGCGGTGGTAGTGGGGTTATGGCTCCACAGCCGCTCTGTCACATGGCACCATCCCAGGTGCTGGGAGAAGCCTTTTGGCCTCTGACTGGAAAAGAGACCAGAGAAAAAAGGGGAAAGACACACAACAGTTTAGTTAGTATGCAATGTTATTGTTTTTTTCCCCCATATGACCTTGTACAATTTGTGCTGTACTGTAGGGAGTTAATTTGTCATGGAGCTTATAGGCCATCATCACATGTGATCCACACACAAGAAAACACTCTCTCTGATTAAGTGGAAATGAGCTCTATAATGCTGCAGATTAAGGACACTTTCAGTTGCCCCCTGTAAAAGAAATGGTGAAAACTGTCCTTATTCATTGTTTACATTGGACTATTTACAAAAATGGAAAAAAGGAATATGAAATGATTTACAGGAGAAAGTAGCTGAACCTTTACTTGCTCACTGTGAGGTGATTTCCCTCTTATCCATACTACAAACTGTTTTTCATGTTTACATCCTCACAGGACAGTGGGATATTGCTAACGAATAAAGTTTTGTTTTTTTCCTCAAGTTTAGGATCAATTCACAATTAAAACATCAAATTATTAGGACTTGCGTACAAGAAATAGAGGTCACAGCTACGTATTGCTTCAACACTCATGCTTGAGAAGAGCACGGATATCCACTTCAATAATCACTTTTATCAAGCACAGATGAGAAAAGTGTGCGCGTGGATTGATCTGCCCCTGATGTTTGCGTTTGCTGATATGACATCTGGTTCGTAGCTGCCAACAGCTGGCTATTTGGCTACCCAGCAGGGAGGAACAGACTGAACACAGTAAATATCTACACACCGTTCTGTCAACTTCCGTGGCTTCACATCTCGTAATCACAACACCTTCATCAACAAATAAACTGAGAAAACACAGCAGTCAATCTCTTTCACAGATGCGACTGGTGATGCAAATTTTACACAACTTCCTAAACCGACAGATGTCTTCAACGACAATCAATAATTATCAGCAATCACTGAAATGAGTGAAATACAGTGGACAAGTTTTCATATGCTGATAAAGCTGTTTTTGCTCACTGATACTTAATGTCCGCCGCAAAATCGGTTCGGATACTATAGGAATTTGATGAACAGATACAGCGTGGAGTTTGCTTGCGTGGGTTTTCACCAGGTGCATCAGCTTCCTCCCACAGTCCAAAAACATGCTGAGGTTAATTGGCGATTCTAAATTGTCCGTAGGTCTGTCTGTATGTGTAGCCGGGTGATAGACTGGCGACCTGTCCAGGCTGTCTGGAATTATAACACCAAAAAATAATGAATTCGTTTAAAATGGCTGCTCAGCAACTGGACAAATATTAATAAAAGTATTAAGCACAGTAAATGAGCTGCAGTCTTCCACAGTAAATAACCTGTCACATAATTCATCTCTTTAAGCAAAGACACTCAGCGCCCGGTCTGTGTCAGCATTTAAAACCCTTAGTTTAGCACTAGCATGAGCTTCTGATAGCTAACTAAACCAGACAGCTGCCAGACACCTTCTTACAACCTGATGCTGAACAACTGTCACTGTAAGCAGTTAGACGGCAGACAGCAAACACACCTGTAACTCCATCTCATTAAACATTAAGAAACTCCATCTGTCGGGACAATCAGGTAACACAGCAAGTCAGACACACAGTTAAACTGCATGTCTCTCATCTCGTGAGCCATCACATTTACTATGAGATAACAGGAGTCAGTTTGCCTGTGGGAGTTGGGAAACACCTGAATCAAGAGCCCCAAAAACTGCAGCAGATGCTCATGGACCAGCAGTTATCCAAGTTACAGTTAAAAGACTGTTGTGACTTAATATACCTAACAGAGCTAGTTATGGTCTACGTTACCTGATATTTTACTACGCAAGAACTCACATTTAAATCCTGTAAATTAATTTCATGTATCAACCAACTCTACATCCACAAATGCATGCTCTAGCAGGAGTGTCCAGGAAAAAAACTCCCACCAACTGCATCATAACATACGTGAAAGAGCAGAAGGGTGTCACAGTGCAAGAATTTTGCTTTTTTTTTAGCTTACTGTTCAGATACAGAACAATGTGACAACAATCATGTTTAGAAGAGTCTTGAGTTTTGCCGTTATTATCTGGTTGTAAATGACTAACTGGACGCAAGTCACTGGCTGGTTCTGCTCCTTCACAAACCACTTCCAGTTTCCATCTGTTCAGCAAACACACATTTGACCCGTGCAACAGCAGATCAGCCACACTCTCTGGAGAAAGAGCTTCTGGAAGAGATGAGCATTATGAGTGATATTCCTGATGGTGACTGTGCACATCAGAAGCGGTGCCGGGTAGTGCACAAATTTTCTGCATTACAATCCGTCTCCTTGTTGTGTTTACAAGATGTAACATGATTGTTTCCAGCCCCAAACACCCAAAAGATAAAGTATTCCTCCCATTCGAACCCCTTTAATAGCAGGCCTGCTGGAGCACCTCTGCTTTGTGTTTGGTCACAAAACATTCAGAAATCTGCAGGTCAGAATCTTTTTGAAAAGCGGTTTGCATGAGATCTCTCCTCTCTCTCTAGCTGATACTTCACTGGAGTTCTATCAGACTGCATTACACCTTGTCGCTGGAACAATGGAAGATGAGTTAACAGGTACACAGGCGTGTTCATAAACAGAGAAAACAAGACAGAGAACAATGGAGGGAGTGAGAAGGCGAAAAGCAAACTACACCAAGACCAGACATCAACTTTATTTTTGTCATCACTTCAGTGCAATTACTTCTAAAGAAAACAGATCAAACTTTTTGAAACACTTCGAGACATTCAGATTCCAGGTACTGGAACTGTACCAGTAGACTGACATTATACTGGCCAGAATGACAAAACTGACAAACCATCTTCTTACAATTATGAAGCATTAATAATAAAATTGGGACTCGCTCTAAATGATGATGTAAACTTGGAAAAATCTGCTGAGCCAACTTTCTTGGAGTAAGATTTCAACAAAGCTTCATTAACATCCATCCATTATCTATACAGCGTTAAATCCTCTGTACGATCGCGGGGGCTGGAGACTATCCCAGTCGACTCGGACGAAGGCAGGGGGCACCCTGGACAAGTCACCAGTCTATCACAGGGCCACACATAGAGACAGACATTCACACATACGGACAATTTAGACTCATTAATTAACCTCAGCATGTTTTTGGACTGTGGGAGGAAGCCAGAGTACCTGATGAAAACCCACGCTGCACAGGGAGAACATGCAAACTCCACACAGAAAGATCCCAGGAGGCCTAACCGGGACGCGAACCGGGGATCTTCTACCTGTGAGGCAACGCTGCTAACCCAGCAGCCCCCTGGTCAACATTATATATACATCCGGGAACAGCAGCAACCTGTTTAGCCGTGTAGCAGACGTCTGCCCTACGCCTCCTTATCCTCAAGTGCCCAGCTTTGGAGATACAGACATTATAACAGGACCTTCACGTGGATTTAAACATATTTCTTTTCCCAAATATTAACCTACAAAAGTTAAAGACAAAGGATGTGAAGCATTTTGAAGGGAAATCAAACTGCAGGGGGAAACCTTTCTACCATGTACTCCAAGTAACCAACAAATCAAACTCTGTGTGTGAAGTAAAGTTTTCAATCATACAACTTGATCAAAGCCTATAACGCCTGCATTTCACGCTGTCCTTCATTTCTTCATGTTGGAGAGAAAGACTTGTTTGTCCTTCACCAAGTTTAGTGAACCCATTGTCTCAGCTTCAGTTGACCAGCTAATACTGGCTTGTTTTGGAACAGTGTGACAATCTTCATGCCTCATCTATCAATGCTTGTAAATAAGTGCAAGGCCTATGTGACAAATGGTGCAGATGTGGAAAGGTCAGCCACTTCATACAAACGTGTTATCAGCTATAAGAAGGTCAGTGAAAGACTTTAAATTTAGAGATCCTCTCTTTTTATATATATAAGGTAAGATCACTTAAGAGTCACTGGAACAATGAAATGATGCCAACATTGATCACGTATTGCCTGTTGACTTCTGGCCTACTAATACTGTCACAAATGAAGAGAAAATCCTCCATTCATTCCAAAAATTACCGCAGTCTCAATTTTATAAACTCGTATTCATTTTCTCACTGCAAATCCTGCCAAGAGAGGGTTGCAGAAGCATTTGGAAACCATAACAGTGGACTCCTGTATCATGGAACCTTCGTTTTCACCTGTTTCACATGTGTACTGGGGAGCTGACTCACAGAGGAACGATGCATTCTATTTTATTCTAATCTTGGAATCATAATATTTAAATGAACAAGTATTGCCCGGTGCTCCACATGTGGTAGCTTGCTTTGGCAACAACCAGTCTTAAGAGTTCAATGACAGAAAGGTGCAATTGTTTTGAGTCACCTCAATATAAAAAAGGGAAATTTTCAATATTTTCTGGCACTCTACAGACAAATAGATGTATGGAGAAAACTCTAAAAAAAAATGCTCATTTCAGCCCTGCAGAACTTAATACATTAATGATCACATTATCTCAAAAGATGCAATTGAGCATTTGTTGTTAAAACTAAAATGCCAAACAAGAACTGTCCTTGATTGGATAAGAATCAACAGGAAGATTCAGTATTCAATATCATGAACTCAAGATCTTCTTTTTCCTGGAACATGGTAAATCTGTGTGGATTCACACCCTGAGAATGGGAAAGAAGTGACAACTCCAATTATCTGGCTCAGGGGTTCTGTTACCTGAAAACTGGTTGCCAATACCATGTTTGTCTTTCTTTTTCTGCCACATTTCAGGTGATATTTTCTAAACACGACAGTACTTGCTCATGCGATGCTTCACTAGCCAGCTAAATAAGGTAAAGAGTTTTGTGTGTCCCCTCATAATGACTGTCTCCTTTTTACAGCACATTCATGGATCCTGCCTTATCTTTCAGCATTTGTTTGCATAAACATGACACTTGACACTGGACTTCAGAAAGTGTGTGCACACACAAACACTCTGCACTGTCCCTCTGCAAAACAAACCTACAGTCATCTGTCCTATAGGGATGTAATTCATGGACATTCATTTTTCTAAGCCTTAGTCGGTAAGCTAGCCATGATCCAGCACATATGAAAGGAGTTAGGTATACTATTTATTTCACTCTCTGATGCCTAAACTCAGACTACCAGTTAGACACCACTGCATTCTTAACAATCCCAGCTTAAAATATGTGTACCACGGTTTAGGTAACTCTTCACTGTGTTAGGGAAATAATTATGTTATCATCAGTTGTCAAATGTAAGAGGAAACATGTAAGTGGAAACATTTACACACTAACAATTGTTAGAATTGTGCAAGTTTAAATTAAACTGATCTAGAAGGTTTAGGAAACTGTGTTGCTGAAAAGTTACAATACTAAGTTAAAATGATTTGCATATTTATTACTAAACTGTCAGAAACCAAGAATGGACTCAGTGCTTCAGTAACATTTTAAGCAAAAATGGAAAACAAATTGTCTTTGTCATGTATGACAGTAAAAATCATATTTTTGGGTTTGGACTATTGGATTGATAAACCGAGCAATTTGAAAACATCATTTTGGGCTCTGGGAAATTCTGGTGGACATTTCCACAATAATTTGACATGTATACGCGAACACTGAATGTTACTGAGACAATACGAACAATAGCAATCATAAAAAAACACTCATCCGCATGCAGCTTTAAATTAATGCATCTGACAGATGTCAAATACTTTTTGAATCAGCCCTTGCACTAATAAAATGTAGTGTGATGGCACATTGTTTCTAATAAAGCAACTGGCAAACACATAAATGTTACATTCTCTTTATGTTAACTCACATTAACACTCAACCCTGTATGTCTAAATGCAGTGTGACAGGCTAAGAGTCAGACAATACATTCACCCTTCACCATGAAATGAGACGGTACTTCTACAACAAAGAGAGATTTCTGATGGGCAAATCCGGTCATTAACATGCTTAACTAGGTTCGTCACTGGTGCTCTTCATGTTTACATTTCTAAACACTGACAAGTGCTTTTATCCAAATTACAATGAAAACTATAATAGGGAGGAATACAAAATAGTTTGTGTCCACAGCTGAAATACAGGCTACATAAAAAAAAATAAAACACGTACAAGTAAACCTGTTCTCCATTACTGCCACTGGTTTTGAACCCTGAGATCATTAAAAATGTAATTTATGTGCCATTAAGCAGGTTCCTGATTTAACTTAAACATCAATCATCTCAAAATCAATCAAATTTAGGTCAATTTAAAACATAGTACCATACAATAGAGAAATTACTCACCGACTGCCTGCAAACTGGTGTTTCAGAGTAAACGCACCATTGTAGCACATGTCTTACAACTTGTGCTTTCTTGTCAGCAGTCGGTGACATGATGCCCTTTGTGTAGACGCTGCTCCCTGCATTCATCACCGGCCCTGTCACAAAACCTGTTTCTCTCTTGACACATATTTACTCATCAAGCGCAGCCAAAAAGTGGCGGTACTGGCCGGCCAGCCTGAGAACCACACCTCAGTGACCTGTATTTCAGCTGAATGGGACAAAGGGGAGAAAGTAAGGGAAGGTAGGTCGAAAGAAGTGAGAGAGACTGCAGGGAGACTTATTAGGGTATTATAAGAGAGAAGGCAAGCTGCTTCAGACAACTAACTTCGGTCAGAGGTATAGAGCTAAAACAAAACAGAGCTATTATATATACCATTATATAGAGCAGATTAAAGCACGTCATAAAAGTTGCACAAGTCTCATAAGTACTGACAGCTATAAGTATCCATAAATCTCAGGTCTGCTTAAGCAATGGACAATAAGGCAGGCTGCAGGTGATAAGCTGAGGGCATTTAATGAAGTGTCAGATATTATGCATCGACTACATTACACTAGAATTATATTACTCTTGCAGGTAACCTTTAACACATATCGTTCCTCTATTCCAGGTAAGACCAAGATAAGCAGTGAACAGGATCAGCATTATCACTGGAATACATCAAACTACGCTTTACACTATAACTGCAATAGCACACTGTGTTTAAATGCAATTCCTTTCAAATGGATGGTTCCACACAGCGATACTGGAGGCACACTGGCTACACAATCATCCAAAGGAATGAAATTACATTCTTATGAAACGTAATAGAAGGCTTATGAAGCTTCGGGAAAAATGTCACATATTTAATATCGAAGGAGACAGTTAATCGTCTAATAACTACGTTGATAACAAGAAGAGATGTGTCAGGATCTGTCTGGTTCGGTACAGCACATGATCACACCGCACTGTAACTTCATAGTAATAAATCAAAGTAGTAGGTCAATGTAAAGAAAAAAAAGGAAGGCTGTAAATGTCAAGTATAGATGCAAGTCAGAGATATGGCTGTAACACACTATCGATCCTGCTTAAATCCTGCTTAAAATGTGAAAAATTCTAAATAACTGCCTCTCATTTGTGTGTATCAAGGGAAAATCCTGAAATTTTCAATGTTATAATCTGCGAGAAATATTCAGGAAGTTTCCTTATCAAACTACAAATCCAAGTAAAGAGAGTATGCATGGGTAAAGAAATGACCTATCCCAATATAAGTTAAACTTTAATGGTCAGTTTAAGAGAGCTGGGTTGCTGCAGCAGACTGTAACAATGGATATCCAGGGAATAATCATGTCCACCGAGTAAATCAGCCATTTCAAAGTAATAACTAATGGCTGCTGCTGGAAACCCCTTTCTGTACCGTAGCTGAACAAGATGTTGGGTTTGTAGCATCTTCACAGCACATCAAAATCAGATAAGATCAGCCAGTGCACTGAAAATGTCCTCACATGCTAGTTTCTGCATGCACATGCCTTCTGGCAGCTGTTGTCTAATATTCACATACTCCTGCAGTTCGTTGTGGGATGTGATTAATTGTCTCTGGTTTTAACTTTAAGCTTAAATTCATGCTGGGCAGACCAAAAAAAAAAAGAGCGGCAACCTTTAGACACTTGGCATGTCCTGGAAACTTGTACGCTTCATAGCAAAACACACCTGAGATTTTCTGCATATAGTTTGTTGTTTGTATGGATGCAATCTTGCCTTGGAGTACTGGGATGCGGTGTTTTAATACCATGAGTGGGTGGAAAGCTATTAGTACAGTTGTCTCCTGAAAAGAGACGCAAACAACAGGGATAATAATCTGAAAACACCGGTGGCATGTAAAATGTCCATAAGCCTCCAGTTAGCATCACTCCGTCTGAAGCACAAACAGTAGTTATTTGCGTCACACTGCACTCTACACAAAACAAGACCACTTCCTTTCCTCTTAGTGCTTTGTTTCCCTCTGTCATTTCCCACAGTCTAGACATCACCAGTGCAGTAGGTATAGCGCTTTGCAGCCATTCTGCTGTACAATAAATCTAACTGCTCCGGAAGACAGCAAAGCCTTTACACACAGTGTTCACCAACACTGAGGTTTCTCAGGATGGTACAAGAAAGACAGTGTTCCAGTCTGCTCATATAGCTCCTACATTATTCTTCACCACATCTCCTTGATACTTTCATCTTGCGTCGTAAATCCCTTAGCCCTGAGCCAATGCTGTGCTTAAAGCAGGCCACGGTGTACATGAAATAAAAGTGAAGATGGCATGTGTGTGGTCAAAAAATATACATCCCGTTTGTGACTAAAAAAGATGCCCACATTGGGGTTAGGCTTGTTTGTGAACAGAACACTTTGTCAGACCTTGTCAAAGCTTCTACACAGTCGCCTGCTACTAATTATATATCATGTAGTTGTGCTTTTTTGTGGGCTGTTTAACTATTGTGTATATCATTTACACTGTGGGAAGATGAACCAACTTTTACACAAATATGGCTCAAGTCAAGTAACTTTAAAAGGACAGTTTGCTCGCTACACTGCACGTGGATATCAGCGTGTAAAATTGCAAATATTTCTATAGATAAATTTATGCAGAAAAAAACTGTGTTGAAGCACATTTCATGTAAATCTGAAAAAGAGAATATGTTAATATGTTTTCTGTGTACAGTGCCCCATAGGTGTCCTTGGTTAAATATACTAGCAATTCATTTTAGTATGACATGTGGCCCAAATACATATGTATATAATTAATGGCCCCTCTGATTGTTGACTTTTGATGCAAAGAGACATTTTTAATAAGAAGGGTTACTAATTTTTGGCCAACACCAAAAAAAAAATAACACCAGGCTTAAATAATCTTCTTCTGTCTGTGATATTAGTTGTAACACTGCCTTCCAGAAACAAACATGGATACTCTGTGTGTTTTTCAGTGTTTGAAGGTCAATTCGACCATCCATGTAGCAGAATGACACATACCTATTGTAGTATGTAATAACCAGCGTGCACTGCCTCTCTCAAAGCCAACACTGGTCAGTGCACAGGGATGCTGAAACCACTAATTGGAATTAAGAAAACAGGCATTTGCATCTGTATGCAACAGCTTTAAATAACATGCTAAATGTAGTTTTAAATTCAAAACAATGCAGCCCTAAAGTCCTTCTCCTGC
Organism: Dascyllus trimaculatus; assembly: GCA_024666655.1. Lineage (NCBI taxonomy): Eukaryota > Metazoa > Chordata > Actinopteri > Pomacentridae > Dascyllus > Dascyllus trimaculatus. The sequence continues at coordinate 6,924,310 of CM045455.1, read as the reverse complement.
TTCACAGATTCAGTAATAAAAGCAACACCAACAAAAATGATACTGTGATGTGAAGTTAAAGATCTCTCAAATGTAGGAAAACTTCCAGTTAACCTTTGAAGGCCTTTCACAGACCATGTATTTAAAACCCAGGCACACAGACGCTTCTATGCTCCACTTAAGAAATGTGTTTACACCACCATATGTTCATTACATACTGCTCATTTCGCATCTAAGGTGAGAAACCTTCACTGTTAACCTTACTCCAATCCACCTGACAGTGTCCCATGGGCGCAGGCACACATTCAGTCACATCAGCAGAGGGTAGCATACCTGAGGAAAAAAAGTTTTCTGTATTGTTCTTTAAAGCTTTCTTTATTCAGAGTATAAACATTCTGGCAAATACATTTTTTATTAGAAAACCAATTCAAATCCACACAAAGAAGAACAAACTGATGTGTGTCTCTTCTTACTGTGGACTGACCTTGTTCAAAAAAACTGGGTCATTGGGGCCTGACTGTTAACTCGCTCACAACACCAAAACAACTATTCTCCTTCCTCTGTTTTCTCGCTTGCCCTATCAATTTCTTCCTGTACGTGGTCTTTCTGTTTCTCTCATTCTTTGCCTTTACCTTTCTCCTTCCCTCCATTTCCTCCCAACCCTCACAAATTCTCACAGTCTGCTGCACAAGCCTTTTTTCCAGGCGAGAATGTAGGCCATTGCTCTGACAGCAGGAAGGCAGCGAAGAGTCGAAGCAGCGCCGCTCTTCTCTTCTTCTCCGCATTCTGCTTGGCCACAGCAGCTGAAGACAGTACGCATGTAAGTGTGTGTGTGTGTGTGTGTGTGTGTGTGTGTTGCCGCCTCACGCTGACTCAGAGCGCCAGAGTCGAGGGACAAACCACAGCAAACAGCAGCCAGTGCTGCACAGGCTACACCAAAAGCACATCTGTTGCAGGTTTGCAGAAACGGGAGCTACTGCATGTCCCCACTGCATAATGTCAAAGATGATCTGAAACACTCTGGAAAATAAAAGTTAATTGATCTACGTGCTCCGATTTATGGTTACAATAATTTGCCAGGACTATGTAAACCAAAGCACCCACACTGCATGTTTGACCAGAAATGTAGACATCACACCTTGATTAAAGAAAAACTGCATGGAAAAAGATTATTTCCCTCAAATAACTTAACTAGACAAACAAGAAACCACAAGTTGTGAGTTGATGAAACTTAACCTCTCCAGGTTACTTTTTTTGGCTTCAGCTGCCAAAAACAACAATATTTGCTCACTTAAAAATATTAGTCTTGTGACCCCAAGTAGCAACAACTAAAAGTAAAAGCCATAGTTTTGTTTTTCTCTCTCTCAATTTAAAAATGCATTTTTACTTGCATTTTGTATGAAAACTACTATACAATGACCTTGTCTCGCGTGAAAAACAGTTTTCTATGCTGTGTATTTCACCTGTGTCACTAGCCCCTGTGAAAAGCTGTGACATTGCAACCTTACAAAGGATGTTAATGATTAACTGTTAATCGATGAATTGGCATTAATATTTTAAGCAATTAAAAATATCTTAACCAGTAAGGCATAAAATAAAAACATGCAGTTTCACTGTCAGAAAATGCATTGCAGATTGACTGTAGTGCCTGTTTGCATCACCAGGTGGTGCTTCTTACCGTTGAGATGGAGTTACAGGTTTGTTTGCAGCCTATCCGTAAGGTTAGCATAAAAGTAGCACATCTCCCTCTTGTCTAACTGCTAACTGTGGTAGTTGTATTGATGAACTCAGCAGCATTACGTTGTGAAAAAGGTGCCTGGTGGCTGTGTGCCACTAGCCAACTACCTGAGGCTTGTGCTAACGCTTAAGTAGCATTTTCAACAGCTAGCACAGGCCACAAACTAAGTATCTGTCAGCAGGGAGCAGCTGTAGCTGTTAACACTGCTAACATTCAGGAGGAGCAACTTAATGTTTTCAACAACCTTCAAATGAAGTGATTGAGTGCATTGGCAACACTGCTCCGAGTATAAATACATTTCAGAGGTAGCAGTAAATACTGACAGATTTCCTGGACTGTACAGTAATTGTGGACATCAGTTCCAGCTGAGCAGCTGTTTCCAGCAGCTGGACTGACGTTAACTACAGTGAACAAGTCACTCCATTATGTATGTCAGCTATGAGGATTATTTCTATATAAAACCACTGCGAAAACATTATTAATGCAACAGGTTACTCACTGTGGAAGACTGCAGTTCAGGTGCCCTTAAAAAAATGCAATTCGTTTTTTTGCTATTTAATTAATAATTCAAGTACACTGATGCCCATGTTATCAGTTCTGCAAATTCCTAATATAGCCAAGCCAAGTTTGTGGTGATTATGAAGTGTTTAAAGTGGTTAAAAAATGGTTTCATCAGCTTGTGGAAAAAATATGATTTCAAATCAAATCATTTCAACGATTCATAAAATACTGATTTTTAATATGTCTAACAATCAGTTAAAGAAATCTGTTTAAAATCTGTACCTCTTGTTAGCAGTTATAATGGTTATCGTTTTGTTTGGCATGTTAGTGCATGCTGGCATTTGCTAAGTAGCACTAAATGCAAATTACTGATGGTGAAGGTGAAATTAAATGATAAGGATAAACTAAAATTAAGACCTGATGAAGCCACTAGACAAAAAAATTGAGAATAAGCAAAAGTATTATAATTCCTCCAAGGAGAGGGGCATAAATGTCTCCACCAATCTTTATGGGAATCCCTGTCAGTTATAAACATTTCAGTGACAACTAAAATGTCAACTTCATGGTGGCACTAGAGGGAAAGTCAGGGGACCCACTGACAATTGTTCATTTGGCATCACAGTCATCTGCTCCAAATTTGGTGTCAATTCAATTCAATTTTATTTATATAGCACAAATTCACAACATATGTCATTTCACAGAGCTTAACATAGTAAAATACAGACCTTACGAATTATAAACAGAGAAAAGAAACCCCAACAATCAAGAGTTGCCTTTGGATTCCCTGTGAACAAGCAGATAGTGATGGTGGGAAGGAACCAAAGAAATCAGGGGGGCTCAGACAGGACCAGGCTCAGAGAAGGCGGCCATCTGCCTCAATCATCAATCCATTAAGCAGAAGTTCAAGATGTGTTTCACAGAATGAATGACAAATTTCACCAAAAGGTGGCTCTGAATGAAAAGTTGGAGAAACATCAGAGTCATCAGGATTCATCCTCTGTGTCAAAGCTCACGATCCACCACCAAACACTTGTGCACGAACCAAAATGGTGCACGAACCAAACTGCCATCGCTGCATAATAACAGTTGACAATTATGAATGTTTATTTTAAGTGAGCTTCTGACTTCTTTTCCACTTGACTGTTACAACCCAAACATGATTTATAACTACCAAATAACACCACAGGGCTTCAGCGTAGGGGTAAAAAGTCCAAGGTGGTGGTGCATCATCAGTTGCTTGACTGTACAAGTCACAACCCAACGTGGACGGTTATCTTAATATCGATCTTTCAGAAATGTCAGCAGCACTTCCATTTTGGTTTCATGTTGAACAAGTGGACGCACAAAGTAAAGACAAGGCAAAAGAATCAATGGACTGAATCGCCCTTTTAAAGAATTTGACAATATTCACAGAAGAAGTAAAGAATGTCATCATTTAGAAAGATGACAAAAACTACCAAAATACTGAAAGATTCCAGAAAGGTGAAAAGGGAAATTGAAACACAAAAGTCTGACTCAGAAATACTGACTCATGTTTTGTCAAAATGAGGTACAACAACAGTACAACATTAATAAATCAAAACTCAAAAAATAATGCTTCCATGTGATCAAAAGAATACAACCAGGCTCAGTTCAATTCAATTTATATTCGTCGATTTATATAGTGTCAAAGCATAACATAAGTCATCTCAGGACACTTAACATGTTAAGGTCAAGCTCTTATATAACAACACCAGAAGGCAAACAGTGACAACTGTATACGCTGCATACGTTGCCAGCCAGTGGCAGGTGACCCTCACTGATCTGCCTCTACAGACAGCCTTCGTCAGTGGGCATTATTTGCTTTGTGACCCTAAGTGAAAGCACAGTGACATTTTCACAGGTTGGTTGCAGGTATCCTGGGGGCTTCAAAACAAACAGCATGAACACCTACTACAGCTCCTGCAGAAAAAAGCTGTGACAGTGGCAGGCAGGCAGGCTGCAGCACTGCTGAGTGCTAAAATGGCTGCTCATTCTCCATACAGACGCAGAGCTTAGCTACAAGGAGGAGGGCTCCCACACCACCAGTTTGCCTCAAAAGTGGCTCATCCTTAGGTAGGTTTCACAGCTTGTACCTAGGAGTAGTAATGGAAATGCAACTTGCCTGGGTTGCAACAGGAATACTACTAAACTCATAGGATTATTCTCCTATATTACAATATTCTAAGGTCATCCCGCACATTCAGTTTCCTCTCTCTTCTGCCTCCACGTCTCCATCACTCTGCACAAACTCACACTTTTAATTGGAGAGGTAAAGTAACTACAGTGCTTTCTTTGGCATTTCACCACACAGTGATATGATCTAGTCATGGGTTTTCATCTCTTCCCCAGATCTGAGTTGCAGAGAAAGTCTATCTATCATTCATACAATATTTGTTTTCATGTATTTTCTCTGTCTTAAACACCACGAGACATGCCATGTGACAAAAATAATGACACTGTCCTTTCTTCTTTAAGTTTCTTATACTACATGAAACATTTTTGGTTTTTTCTTTCACTTGTTTACTACAACATTTTGTTTGTTTTTTACAATCAAGTTGCACTCACGCCGCTGCCACACTGGCAGCTGAGTCACAAACTTTGAACAGGATAACCGAGGCCTACGCTAAACTCTATATCCTGACTCTTATCTGGGCTTCATCTTCGCCTGGTGAGGCCCAGCTATAATGCTTTCACCCAGAACAAGACAAAGTCTGCAACACCAATACCACACAGACTACACAAACAGATTACCTGCTATCACTGGCTTATCTCCAGCAAAAACAAAAAAGTCAATTGTTCCATGTATAAAAATATAAAACAAAATCAAACAAAAATCCAATTACTTATTATAATGTAGGGGATTTCTTATACACTTCTAATATGTGAACAACTACACAAATCATACTGTTGCATCAACACACTGACTGCTACCGATGAAATCCAAAATTTGTGGAAATGTTTTGAATTTACTCAAACTTTTTTATCATCTGAAAACCAACAATCCATCTGAAAATGTTTTTTTGAACTACTTTCATTTTAGTTCCTTTGCATTTACTTGCATCTCGTGTTCTGATGCAGTGAATTTAAGACTTACACACACTGAAATCTACTATTCTCCATTCCTGCTCAAACAAATATACGCTTGAGAAAACGAAGCCCAACTCAACTTTCTAAATACAATTTTATTTACATTTAAAAGGCAGAACCCTTTACATAACTACACTTCACTCAGCTACTTTAACACAATTCTCTGTAGCATCAATAAAGAAAATTTATAACTGTGATACCATTAACGATGACAATCAATAAATCGTCTGTGCAAGTATTTAGACATAATGAGAATTGTTAGAACTTCTTGACGCAAGAAAATCTAAATACCAAACTATTTTAAATGCTATTTCGTTCAGGAATTAGACTTTAGTGTCAGTTACCACTACACTGTTATCAGTATCAGAGCAAATCAGAGTTTAGCATGCAGATGTTGGTTGGTGCTGATTCCTCCAGTGGACTTTCAAGGATGACACATCCTGGTTGAAGCTGCTAATAATCAATATTTAGTCTGAGATTTACTATTTAGCAGTCAAAAGTATTATTTTTATCAGAACTTTCCGTGAAGTGAATTTGAAATTTTACACTTGGGATTAAACACTTTTAAAAGAGCAAGAAGGCCACAACACATTTCAAATCTGAGCAACAACTGCGAGCAAATAAACAGAATTGTGTCCAGTTACCTGTTTAACAAAGACTAACACCTTCTCTGGCTGTATGTTCCTAATCTACTGTGGAGTATTTTTCCACTGTGCATGAGTTGCTTCTATAGGCTGCTTTAAAATGACTCACAGGCGTTTTGCTACACGCCGAGAGGTCAAGATGTTCCCTCAGTTTTCGCGTTCAGGACGCAAGTTGTAGCTAATTAAAATGAACCTGGGCGACACCTTGAGGCCTTTCGTACATTCTTACGTAAGAAGTGCCCGATCGCTTTCTTTGCAGGTGGCGGAGGAGTAAAATGCCCCACCGAGCCCTGCACGTTATGCATTTAGTTGGAGAAGACGGTGTCAGTGGATTGTAGTAACCTTACGTGGAAAAATCAACAATGAGTCAGGCGTGTTTGGAGGCCCTGAGCAGATCCTCCGCTGCAGCGGCCACTTCAATCATGGTCTGTCGGGATGACATGCTGTCATGCAATTAGTACGATGCTTGTCGATTGGCTTACCTGTTTAGTTCAGCTTGTAATTAATGATCCTGCCAACGGGGTCTTGCTTTAGGTTGTCACGCTGGATGATTAATTCCCATGCAAACAGCAGCTGAGGCTGTGCGTAAAACAAGCCAGTTAGCCAACTTAGCTAACCAGCTTAATTTACTGCTTGCTCGCGACAAGGATGGTCAGATGTCTGACTTTTTATCCACACTTACTTTGGATTGATAAATTTTGCGGTCAGCGTTGTCGAACATGTTATAAAGACACGTAGGTTAGCTTGGAAACCGGGCAAAAGTAGTGCGTTTGCTGGCTCGCTATCAATTTAACGTCAGCTTATGTTGACAAACAAGCCTGCGTGGTTAAAATCACACACGACTTGAAGCTAGCTAACGCCAGGTTGCTAGCACGGTTAGCTTAGCCAGCTAACCAGCTTGCTAAATCCAAACCTCGTTCCGAAAATCCCTTTCCCCTGTGTGCGACTTATATCCCAGCGGCAGTAGCAATTCGTAAGCAACTCAGAGAATCACTTGTGGGTGGTTTCTGCGTTTCAATGACGGCGCACTCGCGTTTGCTAACCCAAGTTATCGCTTTGGTCTCTGCTCTCCGCCATTTCCAATCTCTCAACACAAACAAACAGGGCTGCTCGTGCGCACGGAGCGCCGAGGCGCGTTCACGCTGAGGGTAGCGGGCAGCAGCTTCTCCAGTGTGGAGAGAAAGAAGAGGCGACTGTTGATGATAGGAGATTAATGAGCCGCCGTGTCACCGGGATGCACAATACACACCGAGACAACGTGTTCCTACGGCACCGCAGAGAGTAAATGGAGGAGGCTGAGTCTTGATGCATTACAGAGACTCCAGGCCTCCTACAGCAGCGTGTCTTCATGCACTGAGCTCAGCCTGTACTGACACATACTGATGCATCCTGACTGATGCACTGGAGCTGCATAATTTATAAGGGTGCAGTTTATGATCATCATTATGTAGTTAGGAACCTCATTGTCCACAATGTGGGAAACAGTCTTTGGCTTCACAGCATCATTAAAAACAAGAGAATTAATGAAGACAAACATCAGAGACAACAAATAACAGTAGTTAAAAGGGCTTGAGTGCAGCTGATACACAGAGTCCTCATGTGTTTTGTAGGTTTTCCTTGAAGTTTAGGGTTGTATCCTGTCAGAACTACCATAACCCTCGATCCCCCACACTGCACAGACATTTGCAAACATTCTGTGTTGTAAGGTAGAAGCAAATAATTAATGCATTTTTCTTCAACACAACCTGTTGTTTGTTTACGTATCTTACATTGACATCAAATTATATCATAATTACTAACTGAAAAGACCCTGCAGGGGTTCATTCAACCATTAGACTTAGTATTTTCCCACCACTGTCCAGTATTTCTTCAACAAAATGTTCTTGCAGATGTTAGAAGATGCACACCTGTAAAATAAATTTTAAAAAACAATGTGATCTCGCACTAATGATGAAAAAACAGAGAAAAAGTTCTGAGATAGTTATTTAAAAATTTAATTAGTTGTACTGAAATTTGCAAAATGCCAAAGCCCATTTTCCACCTCTTCAAATTAAAAACAATTAGCTGCTTTTCTCAGTTTTATATTTAATTCAGCATCGTTGGCTTTAAAAAACTTTCTGGGAAAAACAGTTTCAAAAGTGTTTTCAGTGTGTGTTCACATTTATGACGTTTTATGGATTTTCATAATTCTTTAATAAACACTTAATAATGAAGTTTTCACCTTATACAGTAGCAGCTGTGTTGGCAAATTACTTTCTATTTGCACATCCAGCAGACACAGAGGACAGTTAATGTTCATTTGGAGGCGGGTTTCTGTCCATCTGATCAACGTCCGTCCAATGTTTCCTCTGTTGTGTGTGTGTGTGTGTGTGTGTGTGTGTGTGTGTGTTGTGTGCTGGAGTGTGCAGTGGGTTTTCAGGGGAGACACTACAGGTGAGTAGGGTACAATTTTAATGAACAGACATCCCAGTGACACTTCCATAGTTAATTACTTAGATATAAAAGCCTTTTTTTCTTATTAATTATTATTTCTTGTCTGAATATAAAAATGATGTATAAATATGTAAATATATATCTAAATATGTACTAGTTTGCTACAATTTCCAGAACAGAAATCTGACCGGTGTTGTAAAGCCAGGTTTAGAACATCACAGGCAAAGACAGGAATTTAGGATTTCTCTTTTTGTTGCTCCGCAATTCAGAAACTCCTATCAGCAGCCAGTAAAAATATGTTCTCACCATGTTTTTAGGTATGAAATGTTATGAAAGTCTGACTATGAATGATGCAACTGGAAAGTTTAGCGTGTATAAGAGCTATGCGAGTGGAGATTTCTGGATTTCTGGCGAAAGCAATTCACTGGAAACCTCTATTTACAGGTGAAGTTGTATCAATGTGTAACATCCCAGTTGATCGCTTACATTAGGATGATCATTTTTGTATTACAAGCTTTCTCAGATTTGATTTCTAGATGTGCAAATGAGATATTTCCGCATTAATTGTGTGCTAATTTGCATAAAATGTAAAAATGTAGTAAAAAGAAACATAAGTGTGTATTTTGGACATTTTCTTTCCACCAGTCTGAAATAACAAAATGCTACGGCAGCAAAAATAGCCTAAAACAAGGGTGTCCAATCCTGGTCCTCGAGGGCCACTATCCTGCATGTTTTAGATGTTTCCCTCTTCCAACACATCTGATTAAATGATCAGGATCGTTATCAGGCTTCTGCAGAGCTTGATGATGAGCTGATCATTTGAATCAGGCGTGCTGGAAGAGGGAATCATGCAGGATAGTGGCTCTCAAGGACCGGAGTTGGACACCTGTGGCCTAAAATATTAAAATTGAGCAGGGCATGAAAAAGCTCTATAGCCTCTCTCCTTTTGAGCTTCTCACTGCTGCGATTCATTATGAGGGTTGATTAAAACCAAAACAATGTGATGCCAAAAAGATCTGCAGAGGTGTATGATACGTCTCTCTGGCCCTGTCCCTATAAGTGACATCTTTTACATTGTTTTTAATCCTTTCTACATATAAATGCACAATTATTGATTGGTGCTCTTTATTATTCCCCCTCACATGAAGCAGGGTTTTAGAGACTTGCGTGGACTTTGCTCTATCAGACTATAGAGATGGTAAACAGCACATCTCCTGCTGTTTACTGTTCCTGGACGCTCTGTTACTCTAACAGACTTGTTTTGCAGGAAGCTCAGGCAAAAATGTAGCGTACCTATATAGCACGGGTCCGGCCTGTTTGAACCCCCAGGCTGCCTCCTATGGCTCCCTGATGAATTTGCATGTGAGAATGAGAGTAGCGTGTGCCTGGGCGTGTCTTTGGGAGATATTCTGGGAAATTCTCTGCAATAATTACATTGTGTGTAATATGTTGATTGGTCACTTGCATTCCTGCAGAGCCTGTAGCTTCACTTCAAAGTTCAAGGTTATGACTCATGAAAGCAGCCGTTTGATTCCAGGGCAGCTGTGACAGTTGGAGATGATTTATTACTGTTTGTCTGCCTTTCATTCAAACGTAATATTGCCTGTTAGTTGGCTCATTATAGCATGCCTGTAGAGGGTGGTTAATCTGAGGATATTGTCGTTATGCATTTACAGGCCACGTTTACGATGTATATTATCGCCGCCGTGCTCGCTGTTGGCTCGGTTCCCAGGCATTTTCATATGTCACGGCTGAGATCCCTGTCAGTCAAGGAAACAGGCTCCAAAAATACCTACTGTCAAGCCCTAATACCCCATCAGTGACACAATAAAAGACACTTTGGACACAGTGAAATGAGCTGTTAAGACAAATAACATTATAGAAACCCAGCCAACCGGTCAAACAACAAAGAATGAAAGTGCAGCAGTAGGAGGAATCAGTCCCTTTTGATGAAGAGAGAAAATATGTTGTTAAAAAAAACATGGCCGACATTTCTTATTTGTGTCGGTATTCACATGAAATCTGAAGTCTGTGCAGACCAGCAGGTTTTTGAAAGTATCTGCAGCCACTCTCGAAGCTCGTGTTGCCTTTAATTTTTAATATTTTTAAAGGTTGCCTCTGCTTAGAGCTCAAAACTTTAGCTGACTGAAAGAGAATGAATCAGACTGGAGCTACTCTGGTAATTGATTAATCATTAAAGTCATTTTTCAAGCCAAGATGATAAGCCTGATATTTATAGCTGTGGAGACTTGCTACACCTCTTTTGTCTTGCGTGGGCAAAGTGAATATTTTAGTGGTTTTGAATAGATTTGAAGACACAGACTTCGACTAATTTCGCTTATAAAAGATGAACGAAGCTTTTGGGTCAGAAAAGTAAAACCAACATGGAAGTAGTCTGATGTAGTCGCACAGAATGGTCTGATGGCACCTTATTAACATTCTACTACAGGGGAAAAAGACAGTCTGACTTGTTTGTATGTCTTTAAACCAATCGCAGCTGCATTGGGAAGAGCTAAGCAAAGGAGACTTCAGTGTGTTCCCTTGAAATAGCGAAGGGTGGGATGGTTCAGGTGGAACATTTGCATACAGGGAGACGAGCATGATCCTTAAAATGGATAATCTACCTGCATTATTTCTAACAGCCAGCAGGGGGCGACTCCTCTCATTGCAAAAAGTAGTCAGATTGAATGATTGAAGTCTATTAGGAAATGACCCTACTTCTCTCTTGATTTATTACCTCAACAAACATTTTCCTTATGAGTTTATGGACTTAATCACCAGTTTCAAAGTTCTTGTGAATAGAACACGTTGTACATTTTGAAGATTATGGTCTATGTAAGAGGAAAACAGACAGCTAAGCAGGGTATATTTTATGTGCGGGGATACTTTGTGATTGACAGGTTGCTACATCACCTTGCAGTGTCTCAGTTCCTCCAGTAAGATCCACTTCTTGCTTGTTACTTCAGTTTTTAAAAGGCCAAGATGACGATGACCAAACTTAAAGCTTCAGAACGGTCACAGTTCTTACAGCTATCTTTTATATACAGTCTGTGGTTGCTGCTCTGCTTGTTTATAAGAAGTATATACGATTCATTGGTCATGCATTAAAAGTAAATACTGTACAATAAATCAACAAGCGGTGCTCAGCTTTATGTTACAGGTTTGTTATGTAGGACTAGCTGTTAGTATCCTTTAATTACACTCCTGATCCTGGACTCTGTGAGCTGGTCAATAGAGTGGAGCTTCTGGAGGATGCTGACCTGCCTTGACTCCACCCGTGGTTTAGCAAACATTGTTGACATGTTACCTTAAAGTCTGCAAAAAAAGTGAATGGCTTAAGGTTCCCAGTGGGACTAGTTGGTAGCATCCCTTAATTACACCTGCTGTCTCTGTGGAACGGCCAAGCAAGGTTGCATCTTCCGGATCATCAAGCGTTTTCTGTGTTTCCCCAAAAGGCCCATGACACCTCTGAAAGGTTCATTTGTAAATCCTGCTGGTTCACTTCCTAGATGCCGTTCAGGCACTTGACCAGGTGGACTGACTGCCCTCTTCAGCAGCTCTGGAAAGGAATTACCTGTCAGTGGACCTTCTCCCAGATCAGACCTTTACTTTCTGCAGCCACGTTGCAATGTTGCACCTCAGATTCATAAGTTCACAGGCCTCCTCCCATGCATTCTCCACTGTACCCTCAGCGATGTGAATGAGATGGAGAGAGGCCGACCACAGCACAAAGTCTAGTCTCAGGTCGGTTGAGGTGATTTCAGCTGGGAAGCAGAGCCTCTGGCTGAAGTTGGTGGCCCATCTTCTAATTGTGGCCCCCACCGAGCTGATTTAGTTGACCTGTACAGATGCAAAGTTTGGCTGGCTGGGTTCTGCACAAAGTAAAAAACATTATGTTGAATTCTGATTCCTCGTTTCTTGCCTTTTTTTCAGCATTTTCAGTTTTTCTTTGCATTATGTGACAGGATAATGAATATCTTTAGGTTTTGGACAGTTTTCAAACAAGACATTTGATTTTATCAGCTGAGGCTCTTAATGGGACATGTTTTTGTCTATTTTCTATTTAAACAAAGCTTTCAGTTTTTTGTCAGAAGGGTTGGAATTCTATCTTATGCTTATTATCAAGGCTGAAGTGGTTGTCTGTGTACATGAGGGTGGCAAACAGTGAAAATGTATCACCTTTAGAAGTAGAATTTACAGCAGCGTTGTTGCATTGGACTAAACTAAATAGCAGATGTTCCTAATAAATAGTTTGGTGAGTCTATTACATGTTGTTTTGTATTTTTGGGTCTACTAGTGTGTATTTATTAACTTTATAGCATCATATTGAGAGAAAAGAAATATGTAAACACACATAAATGCAGTGTATTGTCTCATTCTTGCACCTTATGGACACTAGACCATTTTTGCAATGAATTCTAAAGAGCACTTCGTGTTTTAACGACATATTTTTACCCTTTTACAGGGAAATACGGAGGCTACAGCAATACCACGAACTGCTGGATTACATGTGGAGGGCAGATGAGCAGTTCTGGGAACGCATCAGAGATGAGCACCGCTATATTTAATAAAATGGATGAGGGCACAATTATCTGCTGGGTCAAGGCAGGTGAGCGGTGGCTGTCTTTTATTTTAGTCCTAACCACACGGACACTTTGCAAAGTTTGGCTAAATTAGAGCGTTGATTTACACAGAATGCTGCTCACAAACATAACATGAGAAGTCACTGAGGTAACTTTTGCATTAACTGTTTATTATCACACTGTTGGGTCACACAGGGCCTCACAGATAATTATCGCCTATAAATATAGCAATTAAGGTCAGTTGGGACGCCTATAATGTTGAGACTATGGGAGGAGTTGGACACTTGGAGCTGAGCAGCTGCTCGCGTCAGTTATTCAGTTGTAATAAATACATTTTTATTTGACAGGTAAGGTATTTGACCTATTTCACAAAGTCACTGTATCTATAATGTAGCCAGAGCGATAAACACGTTTTCCTGCCCAGTAGGACCTGAAATGCCCAAAATGAACTGAAGCTAGAGGTCTAACGAGAAGATCATCATTAAGTTGTCAGTGTCCTAAAGTCAATCACTTGTTTCTGCACAAAAAAAAATCATGAGGAACAAAAAAACTCTTCGGTGCAGGGCAGCTGGAACAAACAAAACAGGCAGCACTGCATTGTTTGACGACTGAAGCGACTCCTAAATGTTACTACTGCAAAGAGGAGAACTGCTGCAGGAACATGAAGGCAGATGAGTCCTGAATGGTTCCAGTAAAAGACTGTTGTTCTATGCTCCTTTATAATAATGACAGACTGAGGAAGTTTGGCATGTCAACCAAGACCCTGAGCAACTTCTACAGCTGCATTGTGGAGAGCATCCTAACCACTTTCATCACCGTGTGGTCCAGCAGCACCAGGACTTCACTGCCCTCTCTGCACAGCATCTACAACCGCAGAGTCCACAGGAGAGCTGCCAGCATCATTAAGGACACAACAGACGGACTGTTTACACTCCTGCCATCAGGACGGAGGTACAGGACTGTGAAATGCAGGACGACCCGTTTGCGGAACTCTTTCTACCCCACCGTCATCAGAATCCTCAACAGCTGACCGGATTACATAAAGGCCACTTTAAAAACCCATATACTTAAAAATTGCAGTTATTTTCTGTTTACTTCATTTTTGCACAACTATTATTAATGATGTTGAATTGTCGAATGTTTTGAATGTCACTTTTAAATTTTACATTTGCACATCCTATTTGCGGGCTGCATGGTGACTCTGTGGTTAGCAGCGTCGCCTCACAGTTAGAAGATCCCCGTTCGCGTCCCGGTTAGGACGCCTGGGATCTTTCTGTGTGGAGTTTGCATGTTCTCCCTGTGCAGCGTGGGTTTTCACTGGGTACTCCAGCTTCCTCCCACAGTCCAAAACATGCTGAGGTTAATTGATTATTCTAAATTCTCCATAGGTGTGAATGAGAGTGTGCTTGGTTGTCTGTCTCTATGTGTGGCCCTGTGATAGACTGACGACCTGTCCAGGGTGTCCCCTGCCTTCACCCTGAGTCGGCTGGGATAGACTCCAGCCCCCCCACGACCCTACAGAGGATTAAGCGGTGTACAGATGATGGATGGATGATTCAGAATGCTATTTGCACATCACTCCCGTTTTACCATCTCTTCACCGTCTCCCAGTAAAACACAGAATTGATTTTAAAATACTTCTTATTGTTTTTAAATGTCTAAATGGTTTATCTCCTTCCTATGTTACTGACATGCTCACTGAATACACTCCACAGAGAGCTCCGAGATCACCAAATAAAGGTCTCCTCACTGTCCCCAGAATCAATTCTCAATCAGCTTATGGTGCTTTTAGTCGTTGTGGTTCTACTCTCTGGAGTTTAAATATAAGAAAATCCAAGTTTTTTTTACCCAAGCTTTTCATCAGGTTTAAAGCATGTTTTTAATAATAATACCTTCATATCTTGTATATTTTTTATTATAATTTTTTCATATATATGTATAATATTTTCTTTTTTTCTATGTCTTTTACATTGCATGATGTATCTTTGATTTTATTCTGAAGCACACTGAGTTATGCCTTTTGTGTGAAATGTGCTATATAAATAAAGCTGACATGACTTATTTTTAGTACTTAGTTTTTTTTGTCTGATTACTGTACACAAAGGTTAAAGATTCACTGGAGTCAAATTCCTTGTTTGCGTGTAAAAACTAGGCCAATAAAGTTGATACTGCCAATCATAGTTGTGTATAAATGAAGATATCAGGCCTCTAAGAATCATAGCTGTGACCTGTCATGATCTGAACGATAATACAGTCATGATGTCTTCAGAATGCTGCATTTTAATCTGTTTAAACAGGAGATTTTGCAATAAAAAAGACTCATAAACATGGTTACCTTTTAGAGTAGTAACTCTTTTAGTACTTCAAGTTTGGTGACACATGACCTCTGCTCAAATGACAGGAGCGACGTGATCTGAGAAGTCCATTCATAATGCAGAGCGGAAGTGGAAGTCAAAAGATGCAGATATTTTCCAGATTCAAACAGCAGACTGTTGGCGTGATAACAAAAACTTCATTTAGATGAGTTTATTTATGTAAACCAGACCAATAAAGAATTCAGGTTGGGGCCTTTTGAATCATTTTTGATCAGCTGGTAGCCAGTGCCACCCAGAGCACATTTTGCTTTGTACATCACATAAGCATGTTAATAGAGCTCATGCACTCCTCTGTGTTCTGTATAAAACCTGAGCAAACTGACAAACATCTCTTCTGATTTTAATCGTGTTACTTACAGCTGTTTTGGTGCTAAGACATTTCCCACAATTCAGGTTGTAGACAGAATTAGATGAAATTTAAACAAAAGAAAGTTAACTGCAGCATCATCAGTCATTTGAAGAGTTTAAACTTGCGCATCAGAGGCTGGACAGTCTCTTTGGGATACGGTTTTAGAGCCAAGCACGTGGGGATGTTCTCTGGTTGTTCGATCCATAGCTTGTGGGAAACACCAGCCTGTGTCAGACTCTCTGACAGGCTGGAGAGAGCAGCTTCATCTGGAGCCTGGAGACAGAATAAATACACTGACTGTGTGCAAGGCTGCAAGAAATGAAGTGTCACATCCCTCTATGATGAATAAATGTACTAATCAGAGATCCATATAAGAAAATGACTTATTTATCTTAGTACAGAATGATAGATGTGTCCAAACAAGATGCTGTGAATACAACTGTAAATCCAACACAAGTATTTATTCTTTTGCATACTAAGCCATGTCCTATTTGGCAGCAGTAGGCCTTTAAGGAAGCTCCGTTCAGTAACCTGAAGTGTAATGTATAAGGAGCTTCATATTTTCTTAACTTCAGACACAGGCTGAAGCTAGAAACCCTTCTCAAGGTTCAAAATTGTTGCTCTCACAAGACAAATATCTCCAGTTGTTGAGAGAAAAACCTCCCATAACGAACCTCTATTAGAAATTCAGTGTTTTAAAAAATGCTCCTGGATTATTAAGACAAAATTACCTTCTAACTAAAATCTTATCACTATTCTATAATTATTAGAGGTAGGTTATCAATTCGGCATTAATCTTACAGGCCAAACTGAACCTTTTAAAAAAATAAATAAAATCAAGGTTTTTAAAAGTGGCTAGCAAACCAACACTTTGAGTGCTAATAGCTGGTTAAAATGACTCCATATAGAAATTGAGTGTTGCCTATTATTTTAAATCACCTTGTATATATCTTAAAGCTTAAATTGTGGTTTTTAATACACCGCCTGTTGAAGATCCAAGCAGCGCTAAAATGTGCTAGATTTGAATGGACTCTGGCGGTCCGCTCTCACCCCCAGCACCACTTTGTGCATGCTGTCCAGCTCGGCCAGGTACCGCTGCGTGTCCGGGTCCCCGTAGTGCAGGTGGACGGCGGCGGTAGCGGCGTGGCAGGCCTGAGTGATGACGGCTCCCAGCGGCCACGACAGCTTGTGGACCAGATCCGAGCGGACCACCACGTACTGGACCAGCCGGCCAGGAGACCCGGCTCCTGCAGCCGCCATCTTCAGCGTGAACAGGAACGGATTCGGGGGGTTTGTTTACT
The DNA here is from genome assembly GCA_024666655.1 of Dascyllus trimaculatus. Classification (NCBI taxonomy): domain Eukaryota; kingdom Metazoa; phylum Chordata; class Actinopteri; family Pomacentridae; genus Dascyllus; species Dascyllus trimaculatus. Next base: position 6,907,299 of record CM045455.1, on the reverse strand, counting down.
TTCCGGGTCAAACGCAGCGGATGCGCATGTCAAGGTGTTACAGCGATAGAGCGCCCTCTGCTGGACACTATGTGAACTGCACCGTACAAATGTAGCTACTGGGAGAGAATAAAACCTGCCTGCAAGAAAGGCAATGAAAATCAATGCATAGTAAAGAAACAAAGAGGAAAAACTTAATAAATAATAAATGGCGTTTAATCACATACAATTTTATAAGTTTAAAAAGTGAATGAGAAACAGTTGTTGCATCTTCCAGCAAAAATACAGCCACAACAGATGCTTCCCAGCGAGAAAACAGCCTTCATGATGAAAAAATCTGCAACAAAAGGCTGTGAATCGAGCTGCATGCCCCTCGTCTTGCTCTCTGTGAATGGGTAATGTTGTCCGCAGCGTGTCTCAACAGATGAATGGTTTTAAAAGCTGCTTTGTTTTTAAAATCCCTACAGACAGAATCACTATCTGCTCCTCAAAAAGCTCTCTTCAAAACACCATCATCAGCTAAAGAACCTTTTTATTTAAGGGACGCTTTCTCACATATGTCATCAGCTTTTGTTTTTTAATGCATTAAAGATTCTTCATTGTTATTGGAGGTTTGTTTGGTTGCAGTAACACCATGAAGTTAGAGCTGCAACTAACAGTGGTTTTCCCTCTTAATTATTCATTTGGTCTATAAAACCAAATGAGCGTAATTACAAGAGAGAAGGTTCATATGAGGCTTTATTGAGACATAAGCAAATATCTCTCCTAACATTTACAAGTTCTGAAATTAACGCAATACCCCAGACATACCAGTCCTTAAGAAATATGGTCTTATTATTGTACACGTAATGTTGATTGTTCCTTAAGGTGCTCATAAGAAAGCAGTCCTCCATGTCTCTGCCTCTGTCAGCAACAAATGATCTGTACTATTAATTCAAAGCAGAAGATGACATTGAATTCGACATTTTGGTATTCATATTACATTATACACTGACAAACCATAACATTATGACCACCTGCCTAATATTGTGTGTGTCGACCTTATGTGGTCTAGAATGCTCTGAACCATTGGACAAGAGGACCTCTCAGGGTGTCCTATGGGGTCTGGAACCAGGATGTTGGCACTGGATCCTTTGGGTACTCTGGCTTGTGCAGTGGGGCCTCTGTCAATCAAACTTGTTCCACTGCATCCTGTTGATGCTTGATCAGAATGGAGTGAAGGAAGTTTGGAGGTCAAATCAACATGTTGGGCCGTTGTCATGTTCCTCAACGTGTTCCTGATTGGTCGATGTTGTTGCCATGTGGTGGGGTGCATTTTCCTGTGGAGGTAGACCAGTGACATTTGGGATTTCCATTAGCATGAGGCAGTGTGTTTGTTGTGTGACGATGTTTATTTGGGTGTCTAAGTCTAATCAGTGATGGTCAGGTCAGGTCAATTACTCTACCTGCCACTGGTACCATGTAACCCAGTGTTACTTGTTCCATGAAGTTCCAGCTGTGGGGAGTCTCATGGGCGGTACCCTACATCTCGCCCTAATCAGGGGGTTTCTTGTGGTCTCAACTCAATAGACTCCTCGCAAATATCGGGTTTGGTGCCTCGACCCTGCACTGGACCCACCCTCTCAAGGAAATCCTGGGACGGTGCTACACCCAGGTAGACGGGCTACCCATGGAGAAACTCGGTGGGTAGCCTGAATGAACTTATCAGTCACCGGCCACCCATCAAAACATGGAGTGGGGCCCCATGTATATGTTAGGTACTACCAACTCTTGCAGCAGTCCCTATCCCTACTATCTGAAACGTATTGGCTGTGCGTCTCGTCTGAACAAGATATCCTGTAAGCACTTGATAAGTAAAAGGACAACCCAAGATGCTTTAATTGTCTTGGCTTGAAGATCATCTCAACATGTCATCGAACCCTCAACCTGGACCACTGCCTCTTCTGATCATGTAGCCTGTCGTTCTAAACTCTACCGGGGAATCAGAGAAGACTAACAAGTCATCCTGGAGAAACTCAAGAAAGGATGAAAACGTCTATTCACAACAGAAGACATGAACTGATCTTCTTGAACTTGAAAGTCTCATCAACATGGATGTTAAAATCCAAGGTTCTCCATCAGAACACCACATAGTACCAATATGATCAATGTTATTCACTTCACCTGTCAGTGGTCAGAATGCTGTGGCTGATTGGTGCATTAAGACATTCATTTTGCCCTGTTGCATCTACATAATGATGGTTTCACTTTTGCCTTTCAGATCTTCCTCACACTGATGGAAACATAATTAGGACATAAACCAGCCTTTTATTTATCAGAATGTATTTACAGTATGAACAGTTGGTTAAATGTTGCATCTGTCTTTTATCTTTCCCTCACAATTTCCTGTCATTTCCTTTCTTTTATTCCATCTTTTATGCAACTCAGCTCAGCACCTCTGGATGATGATGTATGGAAGCCCATTAGTGACAAAACTGGGCAACATCTGAAGATCTGAGAGCACTGAGAGCTAAAATTCAACATGTAGGATTTTGAGCTCTGAACATGAGATGCATCGAGTGGGCTTCAGGCGTACTTGACTGGACCTGTTACGACTTTGTTCTTTTAATCTCGGGGCTCGACCCTTCGGTGCTGAGGGTTCTGTTTCGGTGTTTCATCAGCTAACGGAGAATTCCAGTTTATTTCAACCTGCTGTAGTGTGACGACAGCTTTGGACTCTTCGCCTCCGTGAAATAGATTCAGGGAAACAGTCAGGACAGTTTTAGCAGGAGCTCCCCGCAGCTTTCCAAGAGAGCTGATTTTTACATGAATCATTTGTTCTTGAGTCGGAGTGAAAGTAAACACAGACATTAGTCACCTGGAAGCAACTATAATAACCTCTACTGACTGTATTGAGAGCTGAATATTTGGCTCAGCTGGTCTTTGTCTTATTTTTACTGTTGATTTTATGGAGGCAAAACATCATCTTAAAGACAGTTCAGTTCATCAGAGCTGCAGATTCATTAGTTGTTGCTCCACAGCTGGGATTCCTTACATCAGGGGTGTCCAATCCTGGTCCTCGAGGGCCACTATCCTGCATGTTTTAGATGTTTCCCTCTTTCAACACACCTGATTCAAATGATCAGGATCGTTATCAGGCTTCTGTGGAGCTTGACGATGAGCTGATCATTTGAATCAGGTGTGTTGGAAGAGGGAAACATCTAAAACATGCAGGATAGTGGCCCTCGAGGACCAGGATTGGACACCCCTGCCTTACATGGTACGTTCAAGTCAGGCTCCACTGCTTTGAGCATCAGTTTGTCAGCAGCAGAGCTTCGGGTCGCTGGAAACAGACCTTCTGGTAAACTCCTTCCAGTGGGAACTCAGTTTACAGTGCGGAAACAGAGACACGGATGTTTACTTCCTGATTGGGTCCGATAGACTCTCCGACAGAGCAACCACCTGCCTCTGCTTTCTGTTTAGACGAGGGCAGACATCCCCCTGTGCACATCGCAGCATCACTGCTGATGACAAAAACAGGATCAACAGATTGATCCAAAAGGCTGGCGCAGCGATCGGATGCACCTTAGACCAGTGGTTCTCAGCTGGTCCAGCCTCAGGACCCACTATGTCTCTATTAATGACGGTTGCGACCCAAATTGTTGAAGTTTGCTGTTCCTGTTAACAAATTAAGGTTTATTTGGTTGTCATCTCAACGCCTTTTGATACAACTTGGGAAAATTTTGGCTTTTTTTTGCTCATTTTGGTATATTTGGACGTTTTTGCCAAGTTTCTGGGCATATTTTGACCCATTTTGACAGATTCTGAGCACATTTTGGTTCATTTTTGGCATGTCTTAGCATAAATTTCTCCTATAAGCTGACAGAGACAGATCTAGAGGTTAATATTGGGCAACTACTAGTGCCACCACCTCTAAATGTCCTGCTATTGAAAGCAAACTGTGTCATAAGAAACACATCCTTTAAAATAAAAGACCTTATACCACTACTTTTTTTGCTTCTGCGACCCTCTAAAAATGGCTTCGCGACCCACTTTTGGGTCCCGACCCACCAGTTGAGAACCTAGACTCACTTGAGCTCACCTGTGAGAAGGGGATTGGGGCTAAACCGAGAAGTGCGCTAAACTTTGAAGGCCGTCCTCTTCACAGCATTGTTAACGAGCTACGATGTTCTTTTAGTGAGCGACTGGTGATGACTAAGTGTTCCACTGAACGACTCAGGAGGTCTTTCATTCCGGCAGCAGTCCGTTACTTTAATGAACACTTGTGAGTGGTTGCTGCTGTCTGTACTCTCAGAGCTCTGGTGCTGCTCATCCTGTTTTTCTTGTGTTGAGGGCAGCCAGTGCACCTACGGTTTTGCACCTGCGATTCATGACTATGGCATTTGGTATTTGTTCTGTATTTGCTGTAAATGTCATGTTGTGTGTTGTACGAGTGGATGAGTGTCCCCATTGAGGATTAGTAAAGCTATCTGATCTTATCTTGTCTTATCTTAATGATAATGTGATGTGTTCTCAGATGTATGGAGATTATTTCTGGAAACAGTCTTGTCCGGATGGAAACTGCTTCTGTCATGGTTTATGGGTGCTGGGTTCTGGTCTCCCTGCGACAGACTGGCGACCTGTCCAGGGTGTCCCCTGCCTTCGCCCGAGTCGGCTGGGATAGACTCCAGCCCCCCCGTGACCCTACAGAGGAATAAGCGGTGTATAGATAATGGATGGATGGGTGGGTTCTGGTCTTGTTTAGTTCGGTTTATCCCCGTCTGTGCCTCCCCCTGTCTACCTATGTGTCTTTTTTTGTTTACTTCCTGTGTTATTTTATTTTGAAATCGCCTTTCCATGTAAGTTTGCTTCCTTCCTTTGTCTATTAGCCTCCTTGTTTGACGGCCCTGATGAGTTTCAAGAGTCTCGTCTCTCCAATCAGTTCTAGGTGTATAAATAATCTTGTCTTTCTCTCTGTCTTTGCCAGTTCGTCCTGTTCATCTGTCTGATTTTTCTCTGTGCTCCTCTTGTTGTTGCTTTTCGTTCCTTCTTTGATTTCTGTGGATTTTTAGGTTTTGTTTCATTGATTTCTCCTGGGTAAGTTTGTTTGTTCACCCGCCTACACTGTTTAAGTTTTTGATTAGCACTATCTTTCATTCCAGTAACCTTCCTGCTGTTTGAGTATCTGTAGTTGGGTCCTTACCTGAACACGACCTGACAGTTTGCTCTTCAAATGCATCAGTGTGGATGCAGCTCATCGCTCCGCTCTGTGGAAACTGGATCCGTTGTATCTGAATACATCAAGCTTTGTTCACTGAGGCACTGAAAGGCAGCTCTATGACAGATGCACAATTTACTAAATCCAATCAGCAAAAGTCACAAGACGGCTGTCTGGAAGTGTCTCAGAAGATTAGCAGCGTCTCTAAACAGCTTGTCAGGAGGAGAAACAAAAAACTGAGGCAGAGGAGCATTTCACAGAGGATGTAATATTTAGTGGTGAATCCCAGTTAGAGATCAGAGCCAGTAATAGTGTTGATGTAAGGAAACCAGCAGGAGAGAGAATAAATCAGCAAATCGACTCCACCTTGACCAAGAAGACGTCTGTTCTTCAGAGATGTGCACCAGCCATTGGTTTGCATCTTTGCAGAGAAGGATTCATCCTGCTGCTCAACTCCTCTGAAGACTGAGAACATTCCTTACATTCAGAGACAACATGATTTATCAGGTTTAAGAAAAACGGTGTCCATGTGGCTCGAGTGCCGCTGTCATTACCGCAAAATGGGGACAAACAAAAGATCCTGTCAAACTGATGGAATCTTTTTTTGAGAAATTCAACTTTTCACTCAAGTTGTCAAGTTATAGAATGGAATAGAACAGAATAGAATGGTGCTAATAACATCAAGGTTGCAGGTTCAATCCCCGTACTGGCCAAGCCGCATTTTATCGGGCAGTGGTTGCCTAGTGGTCTCTGAAGCAAACTTGTCGCCGGTTCGAGTCCCCGGACTGGCAAGAGTTTGAGGTGGGAAAGTGAAAGCAACCGCTTGTTCCAGTCACCACCATTGTGGGCCCTTGAGCAAGGCCCTTAACCCCTGACTGCTCCCTGGGTGCTGCACCGTGGCAGCCCACTGCTCCTAGTATGTATAGTTGAGGTTAACTATGAATAGGATGGGTCACATGTAGAGAAGGAATTTCCCCAAGGGGATCAATAGAATAAAATAGAAATGCTTATTTATTATTTATTTTTTGGGGGGAGAGTTTTTCCATTTTTATTACATAGAGAGAGAAAGTGAAAGTGGGGCAGACAGGAGAGCAACATGGAGCAAAGGGTCTTGAGCCAGAGTTGAACTCATGAACACTGCTAAGGGACTGAGCCCATGTGGAATCGCCTTAACTCAGTGAGCTAAACAGCAGCCTGAAAAGAAACAGTTTTTGATCCTCAAGGGGGAAATTCTGTTGTTCCAGTGGATAGCAGAAAGAATAAAGTGACCACGATACAAACAAATAAGTACAAATACCTGGTAAAATAAGGTAAAAGTACAAAATGCACGACAAAGTGTAAAATATGCTATGATTGAAATATACTAAAGTGAAAATATGCAATGTAAAGTGTCAAATGCATAAATATACTATAGTAAATAAATTAACGTTTACAACTATAGGTTGATGCTCTCATTTGTAGCAGAAAAAGTTGTACTAAATTAGTAAAAAAAAGCAAAATAATCTCCACCAGTAGTCTTTTGAACATCACTGTGTTCCATCTTCCATCTCTTAAACTACTGTGTCAGTAACAGAAGCATAAACCACCAACACATCCAAATAAACGACAAGCAAACACGACTAAATGTCACAATAATTATTTATTAAGCATACACATTATAATATAAATATAAAATATGCTATTTTTGTTTTTAAAATTGGTGAGACATCATTATATCTGTGTTGAGACAGACAACCATACAAACAGGTTTTAATATTCTACCAAAATCTGCTGAAACTTCTATGCAGCTGTAACAAACTTGCCATGATGGTGCCGTCCTAAAATCAGAGCCTGTATTCATGGAGCATGTCAGAGAAGTGTAACTGATCTAGGATCAGGTTCATGTAAATGTCACCATAAATGAGGAGGCAAACTGGTCTTAGATCAGCCCTCCTAGTCTAAGATGCTGTATGCAGTGGGCCCACGTACAGAGAGAGCACAATAACCTACCATATAGTTCTTTATATATATATATTTCTTACTGTAGTCCAACAATGGCAATTAGCAGCATGATAATGCACCACTCATTTTTTTCTAGTTCCAAGAAACTGCAAAATAAGTTAGGAAGTAAAGAAATGAAATAAACATCAAACATACTGATGATCATTGTCACTGTACTAAGAGAGAAACTCATCCACAGTGAAACAATCAGAGAGAACCAAACAATCAAATCAGATCAGAGTGATGACATTTGACGCCAGGCTCGGGTTCAATTCACTTTCACCTCAGTCAACGACGACAGCGAGTGGAGAGCCGTTACATTTTTACGAAAGTGAAGATTAATGACATCAAGTTCTGTGCATTTCATCGACGGATCGATGAAAATTCCTTCTCAGACCATGAAGAGCAGCTTCAGTTGACTGAATCTAAAGTGAATTGATCCCCAAACCTATCAATGACAATAAATAACAAAGAGTTTTAACAATTTTTCGCTTTTTTTTTTCAGTGTTTTTTTTTCTCCGTTTTTTTTTCTTTAAGTTTGGTTGACATGCTGAATCCTTGTGTTTGCAGGTTTGTGGTCGATCAAAAGGAAAAGTACTGGGCGAACCACTCCTGGCGCTGGGCGTCTGGGGAGTCGATGGTGGAGTCCTTAGTTTCAGGAGGGCTTCAGGGTCGAAACCACCGCGGCAGGAATACAGTCAGAGACAGAGAGAGACAAGTCAGGGGGGGAAGCCAGGGGTGGAGTCAGATTATTAGTCCTAAAACTGGCCGCGAAACAGAAGCAGTGATAGAAAACACAACACTCAGGTACTTCCAGTGGACTTAAATGTTTCTACTTCACTGTGTCGGTTGTTTCAGGTATTTTCTGCAGCTCATTCTTTCCTGCTGCGAGCCACAGACATCCTTCTTACACAGACTAGTTTAAAACAACAGGTTGAGGTTGTTTTTTTTAATGCACTGGCAGATGTTTTTACTATTTCGTTGAGGAAATGAGACACAAAAAGTCAGGTGGATTGCAGAATAAACTGTCCAACGTCACGTGAAGTAGCTCAAATTGTGCTCCACCTCAGCCAGTGACTACTTTGAGGACATTTAAACTGACGTACAAACAGATCTGAGTGGGCTTTCAAATGCAGTATTTTTACATTCTGGTGTTGCTACTTTTAAGCCAAGCATCTGAGCAGCTTCTCCACCACTAGCATCTTTTATTTTTCCCTTCTGTTTGTTTTATCCTTTTCTAAAGCAGGAAAAAGTGCCTTTTTTTGATTTTGGATGTGGTCCATTGTTTGCTATCAATACTGGCTACAGTCCCACACTCGCCTCGCCTGCATCTCCTTCTGTTCTGAGAGAGTTATTTTTCTTACTAAACCAACGCGAATCAATGGATGCTTCCATCTGGTGTCGGTCACTGCTCTGTCCACAGGGGGGCAGCAGAGCCACGTGTCCTCACTCCACTTTATAACTGTCAGAATTCAGGGTTTTGCACTTTTGGAGAAATCACTGCCAGTTTCACTTTACAGAAACAAAGCTGAACTTTCCCAAAAGATTTAAAGCAAAGGTTTGTTGAAGCACGACGTGTCCTTTAAAGTCAGCACGTACCATGAAAAGACCCAAACCAGTGATGAGCTGATCTTGTGATTCTCTCTGTAGTGTGTGTGTGTCACAGAGCTGCATGATTTCCCTCTGACCATTAAAAATAAATCACTATTGTACTGGATGACACGCTCCTTCATTACAAGGAACACACACACGCTGTGCTAATTTCAGATCCGTCATCCTGCTGCTGTGAACGCTCAGTTTGTGCGTGCGCCTGGACATGAAACAGGACTCCATCAGGGTTGCCTGGGTGACGGCGGGAGATGCTGACCCCAGGAAACATCCCTGATCATGTGTCCAGGTGCATCAGAGTGACGGACTGTTTGCCAAAAGCCTCTGACGAACTCGGATCCACTGACTACAGCGTCCAGTTGTTTCGGTGAGTCTTTCAAAAAACAAACATGTTCGTTGTGAGCTTTTCATATTCAGTCTGAGAGGGTTTCCAGGTTAATGAAGTGCCGGTTTGGGGGCTTTTCATGAGGTTCACGACAAGAATTAATTCAAGGCTCCGGCAACCTTCATGAGTCTTTTCTCTTTTCACAGGTAAACGCCAATCATTGCTGGTATTTACGAAGCCGCACTTCCTTCCTGACTTGCGTCCTTGGGGGTGAAACACGTCGTTCCCCCAAAGTTGGAGCTAATTAGGCTGCGTCTATCAAAAACAAACACCTATCGGAGGCCAGCTCTGCTTTCTTAATTGGCTGCTTCTTGAACAAACAGTCTCATAACCCCAGAGTAAAGTCAGAAATTTTTGGAGGGTGTGTTTTTGTTGTTACTTTCTGTGCCTGCAGCAGTCAATTACTTCCCTAGAAGAATTCCCTGATATTTGTTCAGCCTAATGAATCATGTTTGCACTGAACACGGTCACAGTTCAGACTTTAAGCGTTCTGTTCTATCATAAATCCATAAATTATTCATGTTAACGTGTAATTTGCACAGAGAATTCTTGTATTAAACAAACACTACAGTGCACTATCAGCTTCTTATTCACAATGAACTTATCTGTCTGACTGATGAGTGAAGATCAACGGATCAAATGCGATTTGAGATATCTTTCAGGGGCGTTTTCGCAGAGGAAGAGCCGATCGTGAGAGCGAGAAGACGAGGAGAAACGAGAGGTGAAATGTGCTGGAATGTGAGTGGAGGGAGCAGAGGAGGGAATGCGATGGAGAGGACATGAAGAGAGATTGGCTCAGGATGAGGTGATGAATCAAGGTCAGAGGAGGAAGCAAGGAGATAAGAGAGGAAGAAAGAAGAGAGTCAGGGTCTGTACAGCAGACAGAGATGAGGTGGCCTCTCTTTCTAGCCACAGAAATACTGGGCGTTGTGAAGGGAGAGCGAGCGGCTTGGAGGTTGGAATCCTGCAGGTGTGACTTTTAAAAGCTTCTATCACAAATGTCAGTCAGGGGAATGCACACGTTCGTTCGACTGTTTCTGCAAAATGACACAATTTATCAGAGCCTGAAAGTGTAAACCAGAAACACTGACCAGATTTCCAACGTGCGACATTCTCTGAAACACAATAAACTAACCAAAAACCCTGCTGGCCATCCACACGAAGCCGATAAACTGTGCCGACTCTGAGAATTAGCTCCTGGAACTGAAAGTAAGATTCTGAAATCGAACTGTGCGGGATATGTTACCATATTTAAGAGCTGCCTGTCTGTGGGTTTGCAGTGCAGCAAGAGGAGAGGTCGATGCTTTTTCTCTATATTTGTTCAGAAAACAAGCTGCCTTCGTTTGATCCATTCGTACTTTTCCTCACTTATCAGAGAAATGTTGTAGAAAGTAGATCCTTATACATGGATCACCCGTTTTAATTGAATACCTGCTATGATAATGTGCTAAACATTAACATTTAAAAAGTAACTAATGTTGTTGAGTAATTTCAGTCAGCTAACAGAACTTCTACTGGAGTACAAATTTTCAGTACTCTTTGATTCCAGCAAATGTTCACTGACCTGAAGAAATGAACAGATTTTGTGGTAAGAAATTTATGGTGTTCACTAGGGCTGTAACAACACACCGAACCGAACCGAATCGTTTGGTACAGGCACTTTTGATTCGTTACAGAGGTGTACCACGGTACGAAAATTTTAAGACTAGTAAGAATGGCCAATGTAAAGAATTGTTTTCATTGCAATTACAAGTAAGAGTTTCCAGTGGAACACAGGATGTGACGGACCGTTTTTTCTCATGTCGGTGCTTCTATGACGTATGGCTAGCCAATGGGATGGCTAATGCTAATAGCAAGAAGCAGGAGCTGGAAGACGCTCCGCCGTGGTTAAAATCACCAGTTTGTGATCACTTCGGTTTCCCAGTAAAGTATGAAAAAGGAGTAAAACAAGTGGACCAGACCAAAGCCGTAAGGAGCTCCAAACGTGCGAGAAAGTATGACGTTTATTATTTCTCATACCTGTAGTTTTACTTGGCCGATCAACACAATTCAAAAGCTGGTAGATAGTTTGAAATCTGCACTTTCGACACAAGTTGAAACAAAATTGTGTCTTGTTCTGTCGTCATGTCATTTTGACGCGCTTGCGTGTCCGTCGACTCCAGAGGGTTCCGTACCGAACTGAACCGTGACTTCCGTATCGAGCTACGTACCGAAATGTGATTTTTGTGTACCGTTACACCCCTAGTGCTCAAATGTATATTTTACTAAATAGATATTTAAACCTGAAGAAAAACTTGAAGTCATGTTTATTTCTTTATTTCAGCCGTGGAGCCACATGTTCATCTTCATTGTGTTAATGATTTGTAGCCCAACGTGGCCTAAAATAGCCCCTGCTAGCTCCAGACTTGACAATACTTTGATCTTGAGTATAAATGTGATCAATTCACCACATAAAACTCATGTCATTGTACAATGTCAGTATGAGCAGGACAAGTTGAGGCAGCTGCTCTCTGTTAGATCCATACTCAATATTCATCATTGAAATCAGTGTTTGCCTTTTGTCTGTGTAGAGTCTCAGCCTTTCAGTCATGGTGTCCCTAACTGCTTCAGTAGAAGACCACTATACTTGGACTTGCCTGCTGTTGAGACACTGAGGACTGTATGTTTCAGTGTTTCGGTATGTGTGACGTAAAGCCCATGATGGTCCATGTGCAGTTCAGAATTTGCAACCACACAGACGGTTCGCACTGTAAGCATGTTGACTGTGCATGTGCCAGGAAAACACAGTGGATAAAATGAATGCCTGTAAGGAGGGGAGATGCCTTCCACACCTTTAGAATTCAAGATTAGAAGTAGATTGAAGTAGATGCTGCCGAACTGTGGAGGAGCTTTGATTTGTACAGGCTTTCTACCCATGGTGCTCAAACACAGAGTGAAGTTTTAAATTCTCCAGAAAGCCCCACTAATGGGGACATGTAAGCCACATGGACATGGAAAGCGTACCATCGGCCTAACAATGGCCTCAGTCTTACTTATAGTGACCATGTCAGGTAAAAACGTCCATCTCAGTTTATTGTATCGGCACAGTGTTGAGTTATTGGTGATTAGGATGAGTTAATCTACATTTAACGCCATAACAGGCTGTTCCATTACCATTTCCTCACATATTCTCATCAATATTCACCAAAGTAATCCTGTCAATAATGTCTGATCGCATTGATATTTAGCATGTGTCAAACAGGTGCAAGTCAGAGGCTTTACAATCTATCAGTGATTTCCTGAATGAACTCTTCCTACTGCTGTCTGCCTCAGCGAGTAGTGAACTGTTCTGTACAGGCTAAAATTATTCTAGATGTGGTTTGTCGAGGGTTAAAGACTTTGTGACCTGCTGATTTAAAAGGTCAGATTGACAAAACAAACTCATTAATGTGAGGGCAGAGGGCTCGACTCCAAATGTTTGTTAAGAGCTGAGAGGCGGAGGAAGGACGAACCGTCTAATAGAGCCTGAAAACATTTCAAGGCTGATCTATAATATCTGACCTCATACTGTCATTTCTTCACTTTGTTGTGTGAGTGTGTGGTGGTGGTGTGCTGCTGCTGCTGCTGCTCTGTATTCCCACCGACGGCAGCGAGGAGCAACCGTGTATGTTTCTGTTTCCTCACTGTGTGTGTGTGTGTGTCTTTTTGTAACAGCAAAAGGTGGGTCCCAGAATAACAGAGGTTCGTCCCAAGCTTTTGCGACGCAGCCACCATCTCATTCTGGACATAAACGGCAGCAAAACATGCAGCAGAATGGACAGAAAGTAACACACCCACTCACACTCATGCTGTGAACCTAAATACCGGTGCATTAGAATACGACTCCCTGCATGCAGCTACACACAGTGCATGTATTCATGTGAGGAGCATGTTACATCCTTTACCACCGCATCAGTCCACGCACACAGTTCATGACAGCCACTATCATGAAGAAGAAAAGCATTTGCTGGACCGCAGAGCTGAGGGTTAAAGCTAAAATAAGACACCACCACACACAGAGGGGACAGTCCATGATAGCAAAAGACAATATCTACTTCTTTAGAAATTCACTTTATTGACTTTGTGCAAAAAAACCCCTTTTTTGAGTTGAGGATTAAAAGTGCAACATGCTGAAATTTAAATGAAGATGAGGATGAAGAAACAGAATCACAAAGTGACACAATGCAACGACGTTAAAGCCACGACAGATATTAACGACAAGTTGTATAACTTCCTGAACAGAAGCAGAAAAAGCCTGTCAGCATGCACACTGTTAACATGTTCGGACTGACGGACACACAGTCGTGGAAAGGAAAAATAAAATCATAAAAAAAAAAAAAACATGCCTCTTTTGCATTCCAAGGCCATTCTTTAAAGTTTCAGTCGCACATGGGACTCCTGCGTTTATGTTCAGGCTCGAATGTTACTCTCTAGATATTCATCACGTCTGTTTACGGCGCTGCGAGGCTGCCGATGTCTCTGGGTTCAAGCTGCAGAAAGCAGTCGTGTCCTTTAATGTCAGCCACGTACAGTATAAACCTCAGGCCCTGAGAGGCGACACGGAATCATCTACAAGTCTGTTTGATTGACCGTTCGCCAAACCCCGTCCCCGAGGAGCCCGGCTGGTTATCAGCAGAGCAAAGTGGGCAGCAGAGACCGACAGGGCCCCCCCCCCCACCCGTAAGTCCTAAGTGCAGCTATGACTGGGGCCCTTTATCCTCTCATCTTGTCGAGGGACTCCGAGTCAAGATCCAGCTCCAAGACTGAAAGTTTTCGTTTCTGTTGAGCTTCTCTGGGGTAAAGCTGTGTTTAATTTGATTCTGACTGGCAAACAGAAAAACCACAAGTGACCCAGTATTACTTCATCATAGAAGCACTGCAAGGCTGCCACTACCAACAGCTTTTATCATCAATACGTCTGACATGTATTTTCTTTAATAATCAATAGATTTTTTAGCATTTGAAAGGTCAGAAAATACTGAAATATGGCTGTAATTATTCTCTGACCAGAAGCTAAAACCTCCAATCCTGCAGTTTACTATGAAACTACCAAACTACAAAACAGTGACTCTTAATCAGGTTTTAGTTTTGCTAACTAGTAGGGATGCATGATACTGCGTTTTTGCCAGCATCAAATATGTTGATATTTGACCGACTGCTCATATCGATGCATGCACACGTTTCTCACCTGACTGTAGAGAACATCAGGTCTCTCCTGCAGTGGAATCAACATATTATCATGCCTGCTGATCGCCTGAAATATCACCCGATTCGGATGCTATCACACCATTTAATAGGTGTTATCATCACGCATCGTTCCCAGGCATGTGGGCCAGTGGGGACCTTTGCTTTCTAGTAGGCTTAGTGGGCTCTTATCACCCCATTTAGCGGTGGTGGAGCCACGATTTAGCACTGAAAAGGGGAGCAGGAGTCCAAAAGATTAGTCAGTTAACATTCTCAACACGAAAACATGCCAGCAGGTTGGAAAGGCATGCTGTCTTGTTTTCATCATTTTAAAGCAAGAATTCTAAATATTTCTCAGATCGTTTGCTGCTTCTCTTCAAAACATCTGAGTGTAGTTTCATATTGTTGCAATACAGACTGTTAGTTGAATAAAGTACCCAACTGAAATGCATTAACAGTTAAATTACGGCAGGCACCTCATACTATGTTCTGACATTTTATAAATAAACCAATCAATGGATTAAATTGTGAAAATAACAGGTAAACTAATTGATAATTAAACAGCTTTTTGCAGCTCTGACTATGAAAGTAGCCCCGAAAAATGAGTCAAAACAACATATTTCATTTCAAACAGTAGCTACAGCTGTTAGACGCTACTAGCAACGGTTGGCATTTATGTCAACAAAATCAGCAGCTGAAAATGAGACGCAGATTTTGTCTGAAACACACTGGTTTCAAACATTTCTAAGCTTAATGGTACGAATGTGCCACAGTTATCATTGTAATTTGTATCATACGAGCACAGAAAGCTCCACATATCACCAGCAGCTAACAGGGACGGGGATCAGCGAACAGTCAATTCCAACACATCAGAGTGTTCAAAGGCTCTTATTTTATACTCTGCAGCTCATGATGATAATGATCTCATGCTCCTTATGGTTTATGAAAGGGCCACACCTGGCAGGAAAGGATGAAGGTGTAAAAAATACCTGTTACTGTCCCACTGAGAAGATTTATTCTCAAAGCCAGAAACAACAGAGAGTTCTGGTGTTTGTTTTTTTTACTACTTTGAGGCTTAAAATGCAGGTTCTACATGAAAGGTTTGACTCAGGCTACGAGTCAGATCAGTAAAAGTGCTTCAACCTCTTTAACCAGCAGGAGGTTCCAGTTAAACAGAGGCTTGTGATTGGATGATCGATGTGTGGGTTGTGGAGCTGCGGCCTGTCGGGGCTGAAAAGGTCTCACCTCAGGAATTTCTTGGGTTCGGTGGGAGGGGTCGGCGGGGCAAGAGGTTTGTTGGAGTTGAGCTCCAGGTGGTGGAGGGGGGAGTTGGGGATGGGCTCTAGGCGGCTGGGCGGGGCTGGGGGCGGGGGTGGGGGCTGCGGGGGCTGCCCGCTCCCCGTACCCACCACACCCACGCCCCTACCTGCTGCCTCCAGAGCCCTGAGATTGGGAGAGCTGCTGAATCTGCTGGCTGCAGTTTTCTCATTCTTTCTCTTTTGCTACACAGAAACAAAAAAGAAAAGGAGGGGCACGGGGGTCAAAAAAGGAGCAAAAGGGAGGTTTAAAACAAAAGATAAGAAGGAATGAAGGGAGGAAAGAGGGCATATGGAGCACAGGGAGAGCTCTAGAGGTCGTAACAGTCCAGCCGATGACAGACAGGAAAGAGCAGCGTGCTAACTGGATCATTTCAAATGCTGATCGAAGCAGAGTGAATGGATCAATCTGGAGACTGGCGCCACTCAGTCACAGTCTTAAAGCACCAGTCGCTCTGAGCAGAATGACAGTTCAGATGAGAAGAGATGTGTCAAAGCAGGAAACATCTCACACTAACAAATGGCTTGGAAAGCAAAGGAAAGCTGGAGATAAAAGTCGGGAGGAGGACCAGACGAACTGGGTGGAAGAGCCACTCACACGTTTACACACAAACACATGAAGAGGGAAGAACGGTGAGGTCAGAAACACACAGCACATGTAACGGCAGGAACAGAAACACTGGAAGTTATAGAACCTGTGATGGTGTCAACAGTTAAATACTGAGCATGCAGTGGAAAACCATTCAACTCAGACACACTGTGAAGAATGAAACGTCATGTTAGCCAGGTGCGCTGGAAAAACATCTCCACCAGTTCCCTGCTCTGATTTATGAGCTCCTGCATCAACACTCTAAAATTAGAACAGTCTGCTTTTACTTTTCGTCCTTCTCACTGCTTTGAAGTGAGCAGAGCTTTGTTGGAATATAATGTCACCTAAAGGTCAGTCAGGATTTAGCAACATTTGAATTAAATTGGTCTTAGAGTTTCCAGGTGGTACGTCTGTCTATAAGTTTGTTCTCAAAAAGCTGAACTCTAATGTCTTATTAAGTTATAGATATTAAATGTTACAGCTTTGCAAATTCCTGTGATGGCAGACTTTCAAAATGAAGTTGTGCCTGCTTTGTTTTTAAGATTAAAAGCTGTATTTTGAGTGAGTCACAGCTGTCTGTAGGACGCCGCAGCTCTTTCATTCGAATCTAATGAAGCCCAAGATGCAGTTGTGATCAGAGTTGGAGGTTTTGTGTGACTGTGTTCATTAAAACTGAAGGCCACGTCACTTTTGTTTTATTTTGCCCCGAATTTTAGTTTCCTTTTGAGCTGTGACACTTCGGTTTAACTGCTGTTAACAAATGAGACCTTGGCACATGGAGCCTGGACAGCCTCCATCTCGCAACATCGGCGCTATTATTCAACAGATGGGAGGAAAAAACCCGCCGCAGCTCCTATTATTCATGTTGTTCTCGGTCCTCTTTCACCGTCCGCGATGACCTCCATTTTACAGAACAGAATGGATGTGTTCAGATGGATTTTTCCATTGTCCTTTCCCCATCTGCCATGAACTCAAATTTTTCGCTGGAACACTGTAATCCTCTCTTTTGCTCTAAAACAGCTTCATTTTGTCAGTGCTGTAGAAAACACTGCAGCAGATTTCCTGCTCAGCTAAACCTTGAAACACTCTGGTAGAGGCTGATAGTCTCCTCAGAAATGGTCTCATCTGTTAGCAGCGATTACAGCCGGATTTTAAAATCGCTGTGGTTACGCTTTATGGTTGTTACATTACAACAGAACCTACTTTAAAACTTCAGTATTGACTGTCCTGGTCGATCAGCACTGATGGATATGGAATGATTCGGAGTGGATATCATCTTTGCTATGCAGTCAGAGGAAGCGACAGGCTTATCAGAGTGCCCCTGTGTGTGGCGTGCTACAGGATATTAGGGCCTACCTTAATGAGCGGGTTGATAACTCCTACGTTAGGACTGGCGTTGAACACTTTGTTGAAGTTGGTCTCCCTGTTGACGAGTTCCAGCTGGTAGAACTTCTTATCGTCCTGCAGGAGAAAACCGTGTTAGTTCACAGCCGGTGAGGCCGTGGAAGAATCAAGGGAGTGTGAAAAGCCTGAAAATCACACATTTAATGCGTTCTGTCAGCCGACTCTTTAATAGTAGCACACACACTTCATTAAAACTGCTTAAAAACAGCAATTCTAATAATTTAAGTCTTCCTCCCATCGGGGTTTTGGGCCAGCGAGTTTCCTTTAAAGCACTCTAGTGTAAACTTTTCACCTCATAATTGCTGCAGACTGTGGACCTCACGCTGAACTCCATGAGTCAGAAACGTCAATGGCAGCTCAGTGAAAAATGTAAGCTGATTTGTAAAGTCACCTTCGTGTGATCAGTGCAGAGGAACCACAGTGTCCCTGACAAACCCAATGAAAATCACAGTGTTAAAGAGGTGAAGCACCGTTGATCTCAAACTGTGTGAAAGACAGAAAGTAAGGACGGCCGTGTCGATGTGGACTGGTGTTGAAGTGTTTAGACAAAGCTTGAAACATGCCATAAATACAAGTTTGAAATTCTGTTGTCCTTTCTGATTTCACTAATCAACACTATGTATATGTATATATATATATATATAGGGGATGGATGTAGCAACTCTGAAGCTGCTCTAAGTTAAGCCAAAATGCATGTGCCTTAAAGTGTGATACCACTAATGACCACTAGGGGCTGGCTCCAAAACAACTCTGTTTCCAATAAACTTTCATTCAAAAAGAATGAAAGTTGATAATTCTTTCCAACAAGTTACGATAACATCATTTGCCACATTCCCTCTTTCTATTTAATTAATTAGAAATTAGGCCTCTTTTTCCTGTAAAATCTGTAAATCTTTAAGAGACCAAATATTTCAAACAGTCCTTCTAATTAAATAACCAAGATGTCGAAATTGATGGTGTCTTGAAAATGCTTCCAACAAAGTATGAACAAATCTGACGTAACTTTGGTCAGTTTTGTCGTAATTCACAGAAAATTGGTTTGTCTCTAAATATTCACCATCTATGGGGTCTCTGCCACTGTTTTAATGTTAATGGTGCCGCAGAACTAAATTAGATAAAAGCAGTTCTGTGAAATATGAGCAAGAAAGTGATCATACTTGGGCTATTTTCATTTTTCAACACAAAAATAATGTATAAGTGTTTGGTTTCCTCAGACCTTTGACTCAAAAATGTATTTCATCCATCCATCCATCCATCCATCCATCCATCCATCCATCCATCCATCCATCCATCCATCCATCCATCCATCCATCCATTCATCATCCATCCATTCAAGCATCCATCCAAGCATCCATCCATCCATTCCTCCATCCATCCATCCATCCATTCAAGCATCCATCCATCCATCCATCCATCCATTCATCCATCCATCCACCCATCATCCATCCATCCATCCACCCAGATTTTCTGCATCTACTTCCCTGCAGTTGCGTCTCTAATGTCAATGATCAGTTGTGTTTGTGAAACTCCATTCAAAACCTTCTGCTACACCTGAGATCTACAAACAAACAGGTGGAACGTTTTCCTTTTCACTCTTCACACTGCACGGAGTTCCTCTGGGCTTAGTCATTACCTCATCAGCAGTTACCTACCACCAGCTTCTTGACAAGGGATTCTCTCTCAGAGACCATGTCCTTCAGCTCAGCGATGATCTGCAGGTCCTCAGGACGACTCTCTCTGTTCCTAAACTTCTCCTCTGTTCCTTCCAGCCTTCAGGATGAAGAGATAAAAACACAAACACATAAATATTCTGTACAAAAGATCCACAGAGCATCATTCAGGCTTACACAGCTTATGCATATAAAATTATAAAGCACTAAAAACTTCTTCTTTATGACTGAGATGCTCAGATTGAAAAGTGATTGTGTGTAGATTAAATATCAATAAGGCATCAAACAGGACAGGAGGAAGAGGCAGGTCCTCTTGTTTGATCTTGTCCTTTAAACCGTGTGTACTAGATGGAAGCATTTATGGGGTAAGAAAATTAAATGCGTGTACTACGAGGATTAAAAAGATGAGTGATTCATGTGCTTTCCTTTTTCATTAGCCTTTGATCAATAAAACAGTAATTGCCCCGGTCCCTTCTCCTCCGTGCCCTGTTCGCTCATCCTCACAAAAACCATTACGAGACAGTGTCCGAATCAGACACAGAGAGGTTGTTTTGGCCCTGTGAGCTATGGCAACTTTCAAAAACCGTTATAATGGATGAAAATCACCACTTGTGTAAAACGTCTGATTCATTTAACACCCGGTGACATTTCCCTTAATGCAACACATGCTAAAGATTGCTGTGGAAAAAAGGGGCCATTAGCCGAGCAAAGTATTTTTCAAGTGCACAACAACCGATTGTGACACTGCTGGCTGGGAAATGTGTTATTTTTTGAATTTATAACAAGATGAAAGCCTTTGAAAAGCACGTATTTCACAGCAGTAGCGCATAGTTCAGAGAAGTAAAGTGCTTTGAAAAGTTTATCTTTGCTTCAGAAATATCTTTTAAATGTTCCCAATGCACAAGATGTAATGAGTCATCAGCTGCTCTCTTTGTAATAAATCATCACGTCGACCTTCTAATTTGATGGAGGAACTTGGTGTGTACCGAGTGCTTCACTGCCGACATTTCAAAGTAGGTTTGAAGCAGTTTTAGTTTAAACTTTTGATTTTTGTGTTAGTTCGTGGCACCCCTGCACGTTTGAATTAAGCAAGAACAAACACAATTTTCTTCTGAAGCAGTTAGCGTCGTGTTGCAGGTGTCACTTCCTGGTTGTCGATACGAGGCCTTCAGGGAATGTCAGTGGCTCTGCATTCCAAATCATGTACTTTGTCTTTTTCCTTTAAGTACCTCGTACAGCTACTCTGACAAAGTATTCAGTGTTTCATGCTGCAAGCAGGTAATTAGGGCATACAACTTCATCGTAATATTGCACCTTGAGCTTTGATCTTCCTGCTTCATTATCCATTGCGAGTGAAATGAGCTGTCTGTGCGCAGTTTAAGCTCGTTTCTGCTCATGCGAGACACTATGATCTATGTGATGTATCTTTGTAGAGGACTGTGGGGCAGAAAGGCTTGCAAAATCTGCAGGACATCCTGAAATGTTTCGTAACATACTGCATGCAAATCTTTTTCTGGTGTACTTTATAATACAGCAGTATCTCTACTGGAATGCACCTAAGCTCTGAGTCCATTTCTGTTTTCTCACTACGTTACGTGACAGCCAGCTTAACAGCCTTTCACTCTCACACCTCCACAGCACAAACCACTGAGAGCTATCTTGGTGACATTTATGTCACAGTATGAAAGGCCGAGTAGCAGGGCAGCTGGCCTCCCTGATAAACAGCGGTGTCTCAGAGGAATGTCCACCCCTGTACTGGAGCAGCTACTGGAGCTCAGCTCAGTGATACTGATACATACTGATCTGCAGTTTCATCAGATATAATGTCTGCTGCCCAGCTGGTCCTGCTGAGCTCGTCTGATAACCGATTCACCGTGCTCCTCCAGTTTGTCAAATATATTCTGCAGCTCAAACACCAGAATGTCTTAATGCTCCGGCAGCGTTTGTGTTTCAAAATTACTGACTGTTACACAACAAAGAAAAGGGAATCGTTTAACCTAAACTATGGCTGATAAACCAGAGCATGTGTACAACAAAATGCCATTACTATTACTTAAAGCAGTAATCAGTAAGGGTGGGACAAAATATCGATACAGCGATATATCGTCGTCCCTCCCTGTGCAATATGAGTATCAATACGCTGGCGTCAAATATCCATACCTTAATTAATGCCAGATTCCCCTGCCAGCTGCCATTTCCCCAGCGTCACTACTTAATAACTCCACACGGTGGCGTTTATCAAATGAATGAGGGAGACTTGAATGGAAATGAATTGGTCCGAAGAAGAGTTTGTACGGATATAATGGAGGACAGCAATGCTACCGTAAGAGACGTCCCATCCATGTTTAAGTCCAAAGTGTGGACCCATTTGGGCTTTCATTGAGGGAACAAGCAAGCTGGACAAAGACTATGACATATGCAAGGACTGCCTCGCAAAAGTAAAGTAGATATTGTGTATTGTTATGTGATTGTCTTGCAATATATCAGTTATTGCAGTACTGCAGTATCGTTATAGTATTGGTATCGTATCGTATCGTGTCGTGTCGTATCGTATCGTATCGTATCGCGAGGTACCCTGTGATTCCCACCCCTAGCAATAAGTGATTATTTTGCTATCTTGGGACTGTAAAAACCTTTTCCTGCAGGAATATCTGCAATGAAAAAGGTTTTTGCACCATCTGAAGGAACACGCACACACATCTGCTTTTATAGAACAGCCAACAGCAACAGCATCCTCTCTCTGAAAAGACCTGTGATTGGCCAAAGTCTCCAGTCACAGACTAGATCTTCTAAAGTCTGAAAACAGAGCCCAGGGGAGGTGCAGAGGTCTAGTTTCCTCTCAGACCGCTTCAATTGCAAAATGATCAACAGTGACACCACAGAATTACTGCCTACCCCAGCTTTAAATGTCCACTGAAGCTGCTGCTGCACTGGATAGAAGAGAAATATTTGAAAACATCCCATCTGAGTGGAGCGACATGGAAACTGTTCCCTCCTCAAATTACAACATGAAGCAAACATAAATTCCGTCATTGTTTGGTTTTTCTTGCGTTTTTTTCTCAATCAAATTTATCTTTTTACATATCCAACAGGCATCAGCAATGACAGTATTGACCTGATATTCTACTACCTCATCATGTCTCTCTATTGATGCATTATTTACAGTAAAGTAGCTAAAAAATCCACATATTCAACACAGCATTTCCTTTTAAAGTTGATACTGTGAACATGAGCGCTAACAGCTGTCTATTTTACACATCCAGCACACATGGGAAAAAAAGAAGCATCTGTTTGGAGTTGTGTTTTCACCAAGCTGTGAATTTAGGTCCAATATTATAGCATATATATATTGTTTTTGTCACTACAACAAACAGCTACTCATAATCGTTAATACACAGTTAATAAAAAACGTCGAGTGGAGCTTTAAATCTGCTCATTATATAGTTTGACATGCTGTTTTAAATTTTGTTATAATTGTCCTCAACAGTCACTTCACCTTAACACCGCCGTCATACAGTCCCAGCAGGAGAAACTATCTTAGACTAATACTTCCAGGGAGCTCACTTGTTCAGCAGCTCTTCAAATGGAGCCAAGACAAATACCATCTTCTCCAGTGGAACGGAGAAGTGCATCACTGAGGGTGGTGGGGAGTTCATGATCGAATCCTAGTAACCAGAGAGGTGTCTTTTCTCTGCTGTACCCAGACTGTGTTGTTCCAGTGTGTGTACATACATCCTTGTACTAGCTGGTTGAACTGTATTTTTCCTCTGAGCAGGAGCACACTGAGGCCAAATGCTCAGTGTCCAGCTATTTTGCGGCTGAGTGCCACAGCATCAGCAACCCTTCACTGAGCAGGAAGCCTCGCTGTCACACCCGGCTGCAGTGTCAGTGACACATGAAAGGCAAGAGAGTCCGGTGTCACCCGTGGCATTTATCATATTCCTGGGTCTGTTTCAGATCACACGGACAGAACATTTCCAGGGCCTGGACAAATGCACCTGTTATTTCTTTGGCTTATATGGAAGACATCAAGCCGATTATCTTCAGCACGACCTGCAGGGGGGAAAATCTGCTGCATGGTTAAGCTGATAAGAGATACTGGACAGCCTCTACTGCACCACAATGACAGCGGTAAAGCTGCAACAAGGCGTTGATGTGGGTTTTCTAGTTGTTCATTTTTGGTCAGGGTGGATAAGATGATGACTTGGAGTCTCTCAGTTGGAGGTGTTGGAATGTAATACAACCCAAAACTGACAATGACTGATGGTCAGGAGGAAGTGATGGGGGCGATTTTCTGTTATCTTCACTGCCTCCTGGTCATATCTTGACATTTCCACTCACTGCTGCTGCTGCATTTATACAATATTCACATTAAAACAAGGATCTCAGCTGCATGGTGGTCTGTGCAGTATACACCACTCCAAAACTGCAACCCTAACTACTATGCTACTGTTGTTAGCGGCAGACAGTTTCAGAGACTCTCACATTGCTTTAGTAACGAACCTGCTAGCTGCATTTGCATGCCGGTAAGATGCCAAGAGAATACAACGTCTTGATCTGGTCTCAAAACACACAAAACTTGTTCAATGCACCACAAACACCTAAGCAGAAAGTCTGAACTGTACCTAGTCTGACTGACTGATCCTCTTCACTAAAGGAAACAGCAACCATCTCCCAGCAGCGTTCTACACACTGAAAATAGCAAGCTTTACCAATGATTCGGACCATGCACTAAGGCGGTCCTGCTTGGTTCTTCTGGTGAATTAATCAATTTAATGACAGTGCTACCTCCCTGTGCGCAAAAGCTCCATCAACACAATTCCCCTGTCACTACTTTGCAGGCACTTCGTTGCTACATCCAGACAAGCAACACTATTTTTCTCCCATATAGCAGAGTGATAATAAGGTGCAGTCAGACCATTCTTCAGCTTCAACGCTGCACTGTGAAGATCTGGTTTTCGAAGTTTGGCTATGTGAGACTACAATAAATTACATAAATAATAAAGAAATGGTGCACACATGGCAGCATGGTAGCATGACATGTCTTAACGGAAAATATGTTTTAACCCCTTTTTGCAACCAAAACAATGACTTGAAAGAACTGTAAAGTGTAACATCCATTACAGTTTCTAAGATGCCCAAGATAACATCTCCAAAGACGTTCAGTTCGCAGAAGATAAACAATACCAGCAAATATTCTAAATGAGCGAGCTAGACCCACCAAATGTCAATAACTAATAGATTCTCTCCATTGACTTGTCTTTTATGTTGATCCCGTGTGAAAGAGAATGTCTTCAGACCTATCTGAGAGACAGCAAGAACTTTAGGAGCAGCCAAATCAACAATCTGACACAAAAAGAAGGAATAAACTGGTGACGTAAGCAACAATAAAAGGCCTGGAAGACCACGAAGGCAGCTTAAGTTGATGATTGCAGGATTCTGTTCTTGGTGAAGAAAAACCTCTTTTCAACGGTGAACCAAGTCAAGAACCGTCACAGGGAGGTACTGTATGCACATTATTATCAAAGTCTATAACAAGAGACACCTTTTTAACCTCCTGAGTTAAGGCGAATACCACATGGGCTCAGTCCCTTTGCAGCAGTCATCGGTTCAAGTCCAGCTCAAGATCACTTGTTTAGGAGCAGTGGTGGCGCAACGGTGAAGTCTCTGGACTACTGATCAGTCTTTTAACATTCTCCTTCATTTGCTGGTTTAATGGTCTGTCTGTAAAGGACCAATACAGTCTGAATCAGATAATCAGAGTTTGCTCCAAGGTTACTGGAGTTGAGTTAACTGACCTGAATGTACTCTGGAAAAAACGCGTAGTCCAGAAAGCTAAATGTATCATGAATCAGAGAGACCATGTAATGTCTGGCGGATTTACTTTAATGCCCTCAGGACTGCTATTCTACTATGTACCCCTGAGGAAGACAAACTGCTACTCAAACTCTTCCATCCCTTCAGTTATCAAGCTGATGAATGCCAATTTTAATTTGTAGGTTTGTGCTTTGTCATTTTATTTATTTATTTATTTATTTTTATCCTATTTATTCATTCTTTTCCTTGTATGAATAATTACTTTCGCATGAGACATGTACAAGATATCGCTGCTGGAAACCATTTGCTAAACTGATTCAGTGACATTGCCAATTGAGGGTTGAGTGTTAGAGTGTATGTCTATTGAATGATTGTTGTTTTTTTGTGAACGGGGAGCTGTCAACTGAATTGCCCATATGAGATAAATAAAGTTTTCTGAATCTGAATCAGAAGGTCAGAGGATCTAACCACAGTGCCGCCATTTCTGGGCCCTTGAGCAAAGCCCTTGACCCTTTCTGCTCCAGGGTTGCCACACCATGGCTGACCCTTTGCTCTGACCCCAACTGGGATATGCGAAAACAACATTTCACAATACTACAAAAATGCATTCGTGACAAATAAAGGTTTCTCTTTACTTTAAGACGCAAATCACTAGTAACACTGAGGAACAGAAAGGACTTGGCTAGAAAACATCTAAAAATGCTTTCTAAGTTCTGGAACAAAGTTTCTTGGACATACGAAGCAAAGACCTTTTACCAAGATGATGGGAAGAGTTAAGAGAAGGGAAGGAAGCAGACCACATCAACTATGGTGAAGATAGGGTTATGATATGTGCATGTATGGCTGCCCATAGAACTGGATCACTGGTGTTAATGTGACTGCTGACAGAAGCAGCAAGAAGAATTCTGAAGTTCACTGAGCTTTACTTTCCGCTTAGATTCAGGCAAATGCTGCATAACGGATATAAAGGCCCTTTACAGTACAGATGGATAATGATCCAGAACACGATGCAAAGGCAACCTATGAGATTCTCAAGGCAAAGAAAAGTGAATGTTCTTAAATGGTCGATTCAGCCACCTGACCTCAACCCAGCTGAGCTTCTTTTCAGTGACTGAAGACAAAACTGAAGGCAAAAAGACTCACAACAAGCAGCAACTGAAGGCAGCTGCAGTAAAGTTCTAGCAAATTATCACAAGGGAGGAAACTCAGCATTC
This sequence comes from Dascyllus trimaculatus, assembly GCA_024666655.1. Classification (NCBI taxonomy): domain Eukaryota; kingdom Metazoa; phylum Chordata; class Actinopteri; family Pomacentridae; genus Dascyllus; species Dascyllus trimaculatus. The sequence goes on along the minus strand of CM045455.1, from coordinate 6,880,938 downwards.
AGTGAAGTTTACAGGTTCCAGACTTCAGGCAGCCATTGACTGCAACGGATTTGCATCCAAATAAGTGTAATCCTCATATTTATAATTATGTCAGTTTGTCCAATTAGCCTTCTGAGGACGTGAGAATGGAGGGACTGCGTAAAAAATGGCTGTAATTCCTCAACACTTAATGCAATGCTTTTGTTAAAGCCCTTGAATGAAAGCTGAAAGTCGGCACATCAATCACATCTTGATTGCTTCATTTTAAATCCTTTGTGGTGGTGTACAGAAGCACAATATGAAAAAACTGTGTCACCATCCAAATATTTATGGACCTGAATGTAACTGACTAATTGTGGCTTTTCTAATTTAGAAACACTCTCCCTTCCTTTTGTTGGACAAATCTCTTTCCTAAAGTAAGATAATACACACCGAGGCATACAAATACAGTAAATTACCTACAACAGTGGATGAAGAACTGTCCTGTCAAGTCATTTGGATGAGACACTGTGCATTAATCCTGTATATGATCCATTAAAGGGACAAATATCAAGGAAAAGAGCAGTGAAATAGAAAAGACCACTAGAAGAAAAGAGGAAGGAAGTTGCAAATGATTACATTAAGCAGCTTCATCACTGTATGCCCCATATTTTCTATATAAAAACTGTGAAAGCAGCAGAGTTTTATCTGCATTTGCAGAGACAGCTGGAACTTTCAAAGGGCTGTGTGATTTGCTCAACGGTGCGGCACTTTATCAGGCTGAGATTCCCACAAACGGCAGGAAGAGGGGCGTTAAGTTTCGCAAATTTTCAACAAAATTTCTTCTCCTTTTTCAGAAGCAACGAGTGTTTTGAGTCTGTCCTGGGTTCCTTTTTGGAATCCCAGAAGTCTTGTTTAATCTTGCAGATGTTTCACAGCTGAGGTTTAATTATAAATGTTGCAGGAAGCAGAACTACATGCAGTTAAATACATTCGCAGCACTGATTTAAGAACTGTTGCATAAGTGTTGACTGCCATTTTGTTCCCAGTGTCCAAATTATGTATGTATGACTTTAGCAGACACCTGCAAACTGGAAAGTTGCCGACGTGACGACAGATATGACGACAAACCAAAACGCAAACAAAACCTGCTACCCACAGGAAAGCTCCCAGAGGACCAGGCAAAAAGGGACAGACACCGGACAAAATACTTTAATATTCATGAAACTTAAACAGTGGGTGTTTAGGGAGAAGGACGTGGAGGGTAAAGCTGCCCTCATCGCAGTTATTAATTAGGTAGAAAGGGACAAGACTCGTTAAGATAGATCTGTGTTGTAGTTAATTAGATGGGAGAAAGTGGATCATCTCCGAGGAAAGCCCCAGAAATACATCTTCAGGGATTGAAGTGAAGACAGGAACCGGCAGAAAATAGAAAGTGCTGACTATTAAAGCAGATTTGTCCCTAAAATAGCACAGAAACCAGAATGCGTCACTGTGTTTAGTCTGTAAACTCAGATAAAAAGTCACCGCACAGACCATATGCTCTACTTTGATTCCAGTGTGCTGATAAGTACGCTGATATTTCCCCAGTTTTTATTGAGCCCCTTCAGCAATGTTGAGTTTTACTGAGCACTAACATATGTTCTAGCTGGTTTGAAATGGTTTGCAGCTATTTAAAAATAATAAAAAAAACACATAAAAAACAAAAAGTGAATGCTTTAACTCAACACGGAGTCATAAGGCGACTGGATGGACGAGTGGCTGGGGGCAGAGTCTATACAGGGATGAAGCCAAGAGGCGGCCATGGTCACCACAGATTAGTCTGCCCCACCCTACACAGTGAAGTCTGCTATAGGGCTACACATGTACTCACAGAACTGGAGTTACATCCAGTATCTACTATGTTTATGGCAGAACTATTTTGCAGGAACCACCCATTATTCCCATTCAGACGTATTTCCACAGTTTAACCACCACACATTCAACCACATGCAACCAAGCAGTTCTGACCAGCCAATTCAAAGATTTGATATTAGTGTCATGGGAGAGTGAGTGACAGTATTTTTAATGAGTTAAAGTGCACGTGATTCAGGTTTAGCTCTTGAACAGACTCCATAAGATTGCAGCCATGAAACCTACTTTGAAGAAACAAGTGATACAAACTGCTGAACAGTGAAAACTGACCCACAACCTGCAGCCAAGAGAAAGAAACTATAGCAGGGGTGTCCAACCCTGGTCCTCGAGGGCCCCTATCCAGCATGTTTGAGATGGTTCCCTCTTCCAACACACCTGATTCAAATGACCAGCTCATCATCAAGCTCTGCAGAAGTCTGATAATGATCCTGATCATTTAAATCAGGTGTGCTGGAAGAGGGAAACATCTAAAACATGCAGGATAGCGGCCCTCGAGGACCAGGATTGGACACCCCTGAAGTAGAGCCTGGATAAATACAGTGTGATGTCTCAACAAGGCCATGAGAGTCTTATGTGTAATTATCTCATATAATTTAAATGGCAATTATCTCATGAACTTTATCAGCAATAAAACAACAGAACTTTAGCAATGATCCAGATTTTTAATAAAATGATGGCTACATAAAAGAGCTCATTACACTGTATATGAGCTCTCGTATACTTCTACATGGCATACTTTCCTCCATCAGGAAAAGATAAAAAATGACTATTTGCCCAACATATTAACAATACATTTTGCCACCCCAATTAACTGGGTTGGTCTCTGCCTGGACACTCCTATATAAACTGTCTGCACACCGAGCAGCAGATCCACAGTTTGATTCCCAGTCTCTCTCAGTTTCTTGTCTGTCTTCACTGTCGCTATCAAATAAAGGCTAAAAAAGCTCCCAGATCAACCTTCTATATTAAAAAAAACATGGAGCCACCAAGCTCAAATGCCAACATTTCCGTCTCTGACACAACAGAACAAATTGTACCGTTGGAGTGGGGAGGACCATGGGAGCAACTGAAAGCTCTGAATAAAGTAAAGCGACTAAGTGCCTTCAGTTGAGTCTGAAATGTCAAAACTTTTATATTCATAAGACCCTGCTTCACTATAGTCCTGAAGCGATACTGTGTGCAACATGATGTTTAAGTGCAGATGCAGTAATTGCCAATACGGGGTGATTTTTTTCCTCTTCAGCCCAGCAGGTGGCGCTGTGCTCCCAGCAGACTCTCACTAAAAGGAGGTCAGCTCTGAAGAGGAAGCTACTGCATGTTTCCCGAAAGTCTCCTGACTCTCAAACGCATCACAGGACGTTTCCACGTGACGCTTCTTTCTTTACCTCGCTGATTCTCATCAGTATTCCTCTGACTATCACTACAACTCTCCTGAGATTGAGTTTAGTCCGTTTCCTTCATGCTTCGGCGTCAGACCAGCAGAGCGCTACCTTTTAACTCACATCTTTGTTTTTTCCTTACGGCATCTATCTTTTTCACCTCTGCTGCCTTCACGTCATGTGTCAGTCTTTTATCTTAGGTTGCTTCCCCACAGCCTCCTCTTCTATTCTTTCCGCAGACACACACTTTAGCTTCACCTAACTCAGCCACTCCTTCAGTACCATCACTGCATGTCATCTACATCAGTGGTTCTCAACTGGTCCAGCCTCAGGACCCACTACATCTCTATTAATAACGGTTTTGCCCCATGTGTGTGAAGTTTGCTGTTCCTGTTAACAGATTAAGGTTTATTTGGGTGCAGTCTCAACACATTTTGATGCAACTTGGGAAAATTTTGGCTTATTTTTTGCTCATTTTAGTATATTTGGATGTTTTTGCCTAGTTTTGGGCATATTTTGGTCCATTCTGACAGATTCTGAGCACATTTTGGTTTATTCTTGCCATGTTTTAGCTTAAATTTATCCAATAAACTGGCAGAGACAGATCTAGAGGTTAATAGTGGGCAACTACTGGTGTCACCGCCACTAAATATCCTGCTACTGAAAGGAAACTGCGTCATAAGAAACACATCCTTTAAAATAAAAGACTTTATACCACTGCTTTTTGGGGGGAGGAGTGGGGCATGCTTCTGCGACCCTCTAAAAATGGCTTCGCGACCCACTTTTGGGTCCCGACCCACCAGTTGAGAACCACTGATCTACATGCCATCAGTACCGTAAATCCTCCTCTCCATCTGCAGTAATAAAAGACGTATTTCCTCCCTCTAATTAGATTCTTAGGTTCCTTCATCATTTCTTGCCGATCTAAATGTCTTTGATTCATATTTCACATAAATCTATACAGCACCTTTGATCTCTGCAAGTTCTCCAACAGAGGAAGCTCTAATTTACAGTATACTTCAACCCGCGCGTGTTTGAAAGTTTGCAGGGGTTCGACTATCAAATGATCTTCCATCACTGCACTTCAAACTCTGCTTAAAATATTACTTTTGGAATTCCTGATTTCATCTGCAGTGTCTAGAGAGTTAAATTTAATGTTTTATGAGAGTATTAAGACTTTTGTTGCATTGAGTTGCATTTGGTCTGGTTGAGTTTGACGGTGTTTTACTGCAATAGTTTCAGATTAGAGTGCACATTTTTGGGTCCATTGGTATCTAAATCTTAGTTGGAACCATGACAAGAGGCTTTACAGGAAGATTGCAATAATAATCCAAACCACTCACCATGACAACATGCTATTTCTAAACTATACATGCATTATAGGTGTGCTAATCGTGGACACAATTACCATTTAATTAGAGATAGGATTCGTTTGCATTTGGTTAAAAAGGAACCTGGCGTATCTTATTGCCATACCGCCTTGTTGATGCCCAATCCCGTAAGACCTCGGAAGCTAAGCGAGGTTGGGCCTGGTCAGTACCTGGATGGGAGACCATGAGGGAACACCAGGAAGCCTGGGTGGATGCAGTGTGAGAGTGAGTGGTTGGTTGTGGTCGGAGGGGCCGATGGAGCAGACTGGCAGCCTAGCCTCAGTCAGTCTACCCCAGGGCAGCTGTGGCTACATACGTAGTTTACCACCATGGAGTACGGAGTGAATGAATAATGCAATGTGAAGTGTCTAGAAAAGCGCTATATAAAACCAATGCATTATTATTATGTCACAGTTGGGGCTGCACAGTGGCTCGGTGGTTAGCAGCGTTGCCTCACAGCCAGAAGATCCCCGGTTCACATCCCGGTTAGGACGCCTGGGATCTTTCTGTGTGGAGTTTGCATGTTCTCCCTGTGCAGTGTGGGTTTTCACTGGTTACTCCAGCTTCCTCCCACAGTCCAAAAACATGCTCAAGTTAATTGATGATTCTAAATTGTCCATAGGTGTGAATGAGAGTGTGCTTGTCTGTCTCTATATGTAGCCCTGTGATAGACTGGCGACCTGTCAATGGTGTCCCCTGCCTTCACCCTGAGTCAACTGGGATAGGCTCCAGTCCCCCCGCGACCCTACAGAGCATTAAGCGGTGTATAGATGATGGATGGATGGATGTCACAGTTTACAAAGTACCATTGAGAACACATACGTAATGTCTTCAGTACTGTGTCTGGGAGCAATTCTGTATTTCACTCCACAGAATTACGGCCTGGCAGTGTTTAGAAGGTGTTAAAACTCCATTTAGTTGACAACATCTATAGAAAACACTGGGCTGTTTGGATAGTAGGACTGCAGTATTTTTTAACGTCCTTTCTACAACCCTCACGTTGGCCTGAGGGAGTGGCAGTGTTTATTTGATGCTTGACGGCTTTTTTTTTTTTGCAAGTGTGGCATTTTACCTAAAATTTGATGACACATTAAATTTTCTCCGTTGGAAAATCGATAGCTTCTCCGTCGGCGTGGTCGCACTTCTGTCTTATGCTCCCGTGACATTGAAGATAAGGCGGGATTCCATTTTTGGACGGAACGGATGAGCAATAAACATCAATGTTCAGACGGAGACAGCCGGCTCTGCTTACGTTGAGAAAACCACAGCGTACTGGACACTTTATTGTCTGTGGGAGGAGGGGGGTCATGTTGACAGCGTGGGTTTCCGAGGCGCACACGGATCCAATTTTGATATCAATCTTTCATTAAATTGGAATCAGTTGTCTGAAAAATTCATGCCTCTCAGACAAGGCTGGACGTGTTTTTTTAAATTAAATCGATTCCATATATAGATCTGTGTGTGAGACTGTGCACAAAGGCGCATGCTGCCTCGTGCATATGGAATCTGGAGCTCGGTGCAATGCTTGTATTCCTTCGGTTTCATGGACTAACTTGATGTTTTTGAGATTTCCTTTGTTTCGGAGGCGGCACCCATTATTTCTGCATGAACGCGGCGCAGGTACAGATTGCAGGTGCACCAGTTGCTTGACGCTTGCAGTAAATCTCTCTTGCTGCTGCCTTTTATGGTGAGTCAGTTTCGTTATGCATCGTTGTACTCGCCGCAGCTGTTTATAACGTATGACACGCAATGTGATAAGCTGAGAAGAAAATAATTCATCACACCTCCTCTCTTATTTATACTCCACATCACCTGGCCCGTGTGAAAATGAATAGAGCCGGCCTGGATGTAGCAGTATATGACTAACAACCGTAAATGTGTTTAGATATGCCCTAATTATCTTTATGATGCAGGGATTGTATAGGCCATTGAATGAGTAAACAGGAAAAGCACACATTTTAACTTGTTTTCCTCAAATTTGATCATCTACTAGAATAGAGCTCAGGATCTGAATATGTGAAGAAGATACAGATAAAACAAAAAATGTGTAGAAGAGAAAAGAGATAACTTTGGCGAGCTCAGGCAGGTATGAATGTCTCCGCTGTTATTTTCCCCAGAGAGGACTTGTCTGTTGTTTTATGCTTCCACCCGACACCTGACAGCACACAATTATATTATCTAGGCTGAATAGGTTGACCTGAGCTCAAAGCAGTCACGAGTTAAGAATCAGATAAGTGTTATTCCTCTGTGCTATAGACCTCTATTGTTGCACAGCTGTTTGAAGACATCACACAAGCAAGTGGTGCATTTACAGTGTGTACATACAGTATCTGAAGGGCAGAGATCTTGTCTTTGAGCACTTCCTGGGCTTTGTTGAAGTCTGACAGCATGTTCTGCGTCTCTCGGCTGTGGACGGCGCTCAGCTCGGCGAGCTCCCGCTCGTGCCTCTTCGTTAACTCCTGTTCGTGAGCCCTGAGGAGAGAGAACAACGAACAGATGAGTCTCTGAGAAAAGATTAAAGCAGCTGATTAGTTTCATACCACAGCCCTGGAAATGAGTGACTGGGTGGCAGGTGTCTGTTTAAAACCACTTAACATGGGTGACCTGATAGGCAAGTGGTTAGGTCGCAAACCACATGGGTGCAAAGTCCTTTAAGCAGCAAGTCCCTGGTTCGATTCCCAGCTGGTCTGCAGCTTAACTGCATGTCATTTCCCTGCTCTTTCATATTTCCCCTGACTCTTCACTGTCACTTTGTAAAGGCAAAAACGTCCAAAACTAATAAAAACCTGCAGCCTTTCCTGTCTAAATAAGACATCGAAAGACTTATCCAAACTTTATTTCTAGCAGACTATTGTACCACTCTGTTGTCTGACCTTCCAAAGTAATCGTTAAAGGTCCCATATGGTAGAAATCCATTTTATTGTGTTTTGTGGTTGTTAAAAACTTTGAAGTGTAAAATAAAAGCTGTTATGATACCAACACATTTACTCCTGCCACTTCTCGAGCCCCACCACAACTAGACAGCCTCCTAGCTTTGCAAACCAGTTAGAATTCAACCCAGGAGCTCTGTAACACCTGACTAACCAACAGTTGTCTCAAACTCTGTCTAATCCCGCATCCTCCCTGCTTCCAGGTGAGCCTTTCACAATGAGCAGCTATCTTAGACTACCACTGGGTTTATTTACTTTCTTGAGCTGCTCCTGCTAACTCCAAAATGTCTCAGCCATGAACAAAGTTCACAAAGTGTTCTGCTGTTGACTGCAAGAGTGAACACAGGAGTCTTCATGCACTCACACCATCTGAGGAACTGAACACCCAGTGGATTACTTATATTTCTGATGGCAACGTGGCTAATGTTACCATTAGCTCTCATCATATGCCCACAGTCTAACCTCAACTTCCATTTGCTTCTCTCCTGCTCTCTGTGCTCACTTACATTGCACTTTAACACAGCTGATTTCCTAAAAAAGCTGTTCTTACTTACATATTTTCTGTTTCTGTTGTCAGACAATAGAATGAGCATGAAATAAAGATTAAAACACAGCACACTAACACTACATGCTAACCAGGAGTTACTTACAGAGCCTAATGCGCTACACCGCACCTCTTAAACCCTGATTTTATAACCACAATGTCGTCTGACAAACTCACTGATCACAGCTGATACCACTGGCTCTGCTGTGAATGCAGTGACCTTTCAATGTCTAATGATGGCTGAAGCTAGTAGCAATAAAACTCCTGGTCTCATGCAGTTATTCTGGTGTCACAAGCTGCTTCATTTTAAGATTTTTCTTTTAGTTTTTAAATCTTTAAATGGATTAGCTCCTGACGAGTAGGGTTAGCCCCTTTCTACATGCCCAAGATGCTTTAAAGCTGATCTCTACAGTGTTAGTTTGAGTGGAACTAAGATGTATGGAGATGCTGCATCACAATGAATCATCATAACATCAGATTCAGTTGATATCTTCAAACCAAACCTCAAGACTTCTCTTTAAAGGCTTGTATTTGGGCCATTTTTATGTAGTATCATGTAGTATACTGGTATAAGACCACCATATTTAATAATTACTTTAATTAAGGACTTAAAACACAGTGGGTTTTCCATTAATTGAAAGGTTGGCAGTTCGATCCCTGGCCCTCCCACATGCTGAAGTGTCCTTGGGCCTGACACTGAACTGAATGGGTGAATGGGAACCACATTGTAAAGCACTTTGTAGAACCTAGCTAAGATTAAAAGGCGCTATATAAGTGCAGACTATTTACCACTTACATTTTTCATTTCATTTTACTCTCTGGGCGGCACTGTGCCTCACAGTGCTAACCACTGTACCACCATCACTCAACATGATAAGCTCCAACATGCCTCCACAAATAATCTGCTCTACAAAGAAACCGGGAGATGATTTGAACACAGCTCCTGTTCCTAAGTGGCCGTGGTAAAACTGTAATCACACACTCTGAGGTGTTCTGATACAGAAACTTATCGCTTTGCAGTGGTAAAATAAGTATTTACATCCTATATTTGGGAAACTATATCGATCCTCAGTTACAAGACAGTCCTGCGTAGTGTAAGTGCTGCATTATTACAAGTTTATAACCGGATTATATATGTTTTAAGATAATATTAATATCAGATTAAGGTGCTGCTAATGTTACTGCACAGACAGTTCAGTATATTAATTTACTGCATAACATGGCATCATATTTAACATGTTCCTTAAAGTTTGATCTCGGGTCACGTCAGAACGTCACATGTAGTGAGAGAATCTATCACCATCATCAGAATTAAAGCTCTGGGTTAGAGTGACGCGTGCTGTGATTCAGGAATAATTTTACTGTGCTTTGAGACTTAATCAGGACCTGCAGACTCTCGTTTCCGTCAGCATATTGCATTGCTCCACAGTGGACACGCTGGTGAGATTAGAGAAGGGAGAACGATGCACTGGATGAATTCTAAGCGCATAATTGCAAGACAACATACAATGAATGTAATAGTCTTAAAAATAGGACTCACATAATTGTACTGCTGTATAGAATAACAGCAAAGCATAATGGAACAATGTGAAAATGCACCAAACCATAAATGTGGAATGACGTAAGAGACATGTCCGTACACTGGATGCATACATAATGTAATAGAGATGCATAGAAAGTGTGAAATGAATTATTCATCTATCAAATACTCTCGATTTTCAAATGTAGAAGGTTTTGCAATGGTGGGAGAAGAACTAGAAGGGTAGAAGGGTGTTGGGAAACGGGAAGAAAAGATGCCAATAATGAAAAGAGGAGAAGAAAAAGGGCTGATGAAAGTGAGGAGAGGCAGAGAGGGATGATGGAGGGGAAGCATGGATGTCTGTCTGCCTCTCATTCTGACTGGGCCAACTCTCCCCGAGGGGTGCACATCTTATCTCTCTCTGCTTCCTCTTTATTTATTTAACAGCCTATTTTTATCCCTGTGACCAGGATTCAGACGGGGAGTTACGTAACCGGGGAAGAAATGTGCTGCGCATGGGCCTGCCAGCAGAAAGAGGGGCCGCGGAAACATAAAGACACACAAATTAACGGCAAATAATAAAGCAGCGTGGGAGCGGCTGTCAAACGTGCACACACACACACACACACACACACATTAGGAAAGGCCTTCAAACACTTTCGCACATAAAACAGAGCATGATTGATTCTAATGAGTAGCTGGACCACATTAGCTATACAGCACTTTAAAAAATTCATAACACGCCGCAGGGAACAACATGATTATAGATTCCATTTTGCTTTTACCCTAAGTAACCTTCACATCTCCTAATCAATGGGCTCCTGACACTCTGGTCGAGAGGCGAAGGCGGTGTGTGTGTGTGTGTGTGCGAGACTGATTTCCCTTGTTCAGGCTTTTCTTTCCCCCTCTTTCATCTCGGCGCATTTTCATCAGGACGCGAGTCAGAGCGGGATTGCAGAAACTATCATCATCCGAATATAATCAACCAAGTCAAAGTCAGCAACGTGCGCTGATGACAGGCCCACTGCGGGCGTCGGTGTGTGTTCCGGGGAAGGAGAGCAGATGTCAGAGCTATCATGAAATGTCACGGAAAATGTGTTGCTAATGTTTTTAAAGGAGTAGCGTGGCATTTTCGGAAATGTGGCCGTTTGCTTCAAATGCCACGTTTGACGTCATTTTACTTGTTGCCTTTTTGCACGGATTAAACAAACGAGATGTAAGGTGTTAATTACAGCGAGCTTTACGGGTCCAGGTAGGTGGATCATGTTATCTTTGGACAGGTATAGCTAGCTTCCTCCCTGTTTTCAGTCTTTTTCCCCCAAATCTCAACTAATCTTTCAATGTTGCTACGCTGCGCTGTTGACTGCCATGATCTAAGAGAATAATTCAGCATTATGGGAAATACACTCATCCACTGTTGTACTGAGGCTGACTCGAAAAGATCAGTCTCAGAGTAGCTTAACTTTCCATAAAGACTGGAAGCAGGGAGAAGAAGCTAACCTGGGTCCCTTCAATGTTTGAAACATATTTTTCAGCTGCTGCAGAGCTAAAACTTTGGTTTAATCCATGGATAAACAATGGTGTAAAAATGACAACCCACGCTATAGCTGGGCACGAAGAAGTTGTTGTTTACTTGGGAAGAGGACTTATAACTCGCTCCTAAAACCCACACTGTCATGTTTTTTTTTATTCCTGTCTGTGTACAGAATAAAAACACACAAAGGGTTAATTACACCCTTTTCAGACATGGGATTGGTAACATTGGTGCTTCATCTGTTTGTTAAGATGATGGCTTTCTTCCATTCAGACATAGTTTATGCCACAAATATCCTGACAGCAGTGATGGAGCTCAGGACTCAGAAACTATGGAACTGCAGCACTTAAAAAAATCTGAGTGACAGCTCAAACTGGCAAACAAAGTACCCAATGTGCTCCTGATCGACCCTGTATCAACGCCACGGATGATTTATAATTATCAGTAATAATGAAGTTACTGCTGTTGTTCCACATGAGCGAATGCACACAGCTCTCTCACTTTGGAGATGCTCATACGGATCCTGTTGGTGTTTCAAACTGTGGGTATTTAATGAACTCAGAGGAAACAGCTGAAAGCAATAAACTAAACCTCAGCTCCTGTTTTGTAAAAACTTAGATTACATTGATTATTAGTGAGTCTCATTATTCTGATCTCTCTGACTTTGTCTTAATTGCAGTAAACTTTTATTTTTATGGACATTTCAGTTTGCAACAGATGTGAAAATGTAAAACAAAGAAAAAACAAAGCTGTGTATTTTGCTCTCTGTGATGTTTTTGTACCAGTAGAAGGCAGAATGCAGCGGTTCGCCTGTTGACTGGTACTAAAAGATGGGAACACATAACCCCGGTCATGGCCTCTTCACACTGGCTCCCTGATACACATAAGATCCACTTTAAACTTCTTCTTGTGGTTTTTAAATCTCTGAATGGTCTGGCTCCTTCCTATCTTTCTGAACTGTTGTCTGTTCTTGTTCCAGCTAGAACCACGACGTCCAGTTTTCAGTTGATTTTAACCACTACAAGGACTAAACTTAAATCTCGGGGCGACAGAGCCTTTTCTGAGGCAGGTCCCAGACTCTGGAATAGCCTCCCCTTAAATATTAGATCTGCACAAACACTGGAGCATTTTAAATCTTTACTGAACACGTACCTCTATAGATTGGTTTTTACCACAGGTTGAGCTGAGCATTTGTCTTAAATAATTTATTGTTTTGTGTCTGTTTCATTGTGGTTTATATGGTTTTACTGTATTTCTTTAATTATTATTTATGTCATTACTGATTTGTTATTTGTGTTTGACTTGTACATCACCTTGGGCAGCTTGAGTTGTCATAAATGTGCTTTAAAATAAATTTGACCTTGACCTCAATATTGGTACTAAAATGTGGAAAAAGCCTTCCTTATATCACTTTATACAGCTCAAAGTACGTCACTTGTGCCTTTCCATTGATGTGGCTGAATACAGTTTAACACTAGTACTGCTGAAAGTGAACAGACATGTCATATGTCCAACCTAACAAGATTGTTGTCCTAACATTTGCAGGAAAATATGCAGGCTGCTCTTTCAGACATGAAAACCAACTCATTCCAGTGCTGTAAGATTGAGGAAAAGAAGCAAACGTCTAAAGGGGGCTTTAGATATCTTCAAAGTTTGTTCAGACAAGAAACAAAAGCATGTTTATTAGCTGACCCTAAGCTAGCGAGCAACACACCAGGAAGTCCACTTCTTTCTCTTCTGTCTCTCCAGCCTCTTAACTTCGTCTCTTCTTTCTATTGTGAAGCAGATTCAGAAACAAGATTACTTTTTATATTTTGAAATCGTGCTGTGAACTTGGAAAATTGAGTTGAATCACGTCTTTCCACTGACTTTGTTGCCTAAGCAGTAGCCACACCTCTAATATTAGCGCAGCTACAGAGAGAGAGAGAGAGAAACTTTTATTTGTCACGACTTCATCTTTACAGCATTGTGAAATGTTGTTTCTCATATCACAGAGCATTGGGTCAGCCATGGTACGGCGCCCCTGGTGCAGGAAGGGTTTAGGGCCTTGCTCAAGGGCCCAACAATGTTGGCATTGTGGTTCGATCCTCTGACCTTCTGATCAGTAGCCCAGAGACTTAATCGTTGCGTCACCACTACAGAGGTTGGTAAGCTGATTTTGAACTTCACACACAGCGTAGCTAGCTGTTTCCCCCTGCCTCCAGTCTTAATGCTAAGCTAACTTCCTCCGAGCTCCATTTCTGTACTTAACACACAAACAAGACAGTGGTACCAATCTTCTTATGTAACTCTCACGCCAAAAAGCAAATATGAACCTCTACTAAAAGCATTTATTTAATCTCTGCAGCAACGATAGAAGCAGCAGCCGTAGATTCTTACTGTAATGAGGTTATATTCACAGCAAAACAGCAGCTTCTTATTGTTTCTATCATCAAGGGACACTTACTGTGTGACTCCAACAAACAAAATGCTGTTAGCCTTTTTTTTTAGTAAAAAAAGAAGGTAAATGTTGGGGTTAACAGAACTATAACTAAATTACTCACTCTCAGAATCCGACTCGGGCGAAGGCAAGGGACTGGACAGGTCTCCAGTCTATTACAGGGCTACACATAGAGACAAACAACCAAGCACACTCTCATTCACACCTACGGACAATTTAAAATCATCAATTAACCTCAAAATGTTTTTGGACTGTGGGAAGAAGCCGGTGAAAACCCACACTGCACAGCAAGATCCCAGGCCCAAGCCGGGGCGCGAACCGGGGATCTTCTGGCTGTGAGGCTAACGGCCGAGCCACCGTGCAGCCTCCAAAATCAAATTAACAGAAAATTCACAGACAAGGACATCGCACGGACCAAAATGTCTGTCTGGTAACTGAACCAAACACCAGCCCAGCATTACTGCCTTCCTGCCAAAAAATGAAGTGAAAAGGAATAAAAAATGAGGCACTCAGCAACCACCGCTCTGAATTCATGAGAGAAATATTCAGCAGTTTGGTTGCCAGGTTACAGTAAAGATAAATGTGAACTCACTGTTGTTTGCTTCTCCGGTTTTCGGCTTCGGATGTGCGTGTGTGTGTGTGTGTGTGTGAGGAGTGTGCAAAGTCCAATTGTGTAACCATTAATATTTCAGACACCGACTGAAGCGAGATCTGACGGCGAAGAGAGAGAAATTCTGAGGAAAGATCTTGTATCAGATAAAAAGGACAACATCAATTTGGCAACTTCGGACTTTTAAGGGCCTACAAAAAGGTTACGAAGTCTCTCTAATACACACGGTGGTACACGAATGCGCCAAACTGCCAAATGTTTTCAAATCCATGTGTGCTTTTGTCTACAGTATCTCTGCTGTGACAGGAATAAAACCAAGAGTCTAGTTATTCTATTTTAAATGTGGGACAGACTTGACACAGGCTTTGAAGGGAAGGAGGAGACCAATTTGCAGTATCAATGTCAAAAGAAAAAGAGAAACAGGTTCTCTTCCCTGTGAACTAAAGTTTGAACCGTGCTTTTCTCTCGTCCTGCTGCGTTCTGAGTGCTGAGTCATACCGAATCTGCTGATTGGCTTCGCTGCGGATCTTGAGCACCTCCTTGCCCTTCAGCTCCAGCTCTTTAGTCAGGGTGCTGATGTTCTCGTTGAGCGTGTGGATCTGGTGGTCCAGCTGAGCGATGTGGTTCTTCCTCCTGGACACCTCCTCCTGCAGCTCCGAGATGCGACCCAGCAGTTCACGCTCCTGCCGAGAGAGAGGGAAGAAAAAAAAAGAGAATCAGCATTATTCATTTTAGCGGTTTAGAGCTGAGGTCCCGCAGTGTTCGCCGTCAGGTTTTTAATTACAGTCCAACTTCTTCGAGCAGAAACTTCTACAAGACTTTTAGATATCTATTAACGTTTCTCCATTTGTATCTTTCGAGGTCATTCACAGCTTTAACCGCATGCAAAAACGGCGTCTAATAGAGTAGATTTATCATTGCCTTGTGAGAGCTGACATAGCCGGCATCTTGGTGTTGTATTGAAGCAGCCCTGAGCTTCACACTCTCAGCAGAAGATAACATTCAAAGCACTGTGAAGTTGATTCATGTGGCACTTTATTTCAGAAACCAAACATGGGAAAAGCATTTTAGTGCTTTCACACATTTTAGCAATGAAAATTACTATAAGGATGCAACTATACAGATGAGACAATGAACACTGGATACAGCTCAGTAAATTAAAATGGCTTCTTCGTGCAGTGAAGCAATCTATCTTTGTGACATAGCACACACAACATGCATCACATCAGCCTCAGACAGTCAGACCATTCTCCACAGAGCTGTGTCGGCACTGGAGAACAGTCTGACTGCATCTGTTATCATTGCAGTTGTAAAGACAATTTTTAAACGTCCCATTGTCCGTTTATCGTCGTTGCTGCACAGGTGGAGCAGGAGTGAACCGACGCAGACCCAGGAACAGAATTTCCAGTCGCTACTTGCAGGTTTATTTGAAGAAAGCAAAGGATGAACATACCGGGGGTTTTCCTGCTGTATATCTCTGTCCTAGTCGTCTGTCTGTTGGTCTGTTTGCTGGTCTGGTGAGGACTGTGTACCCTCCCCCATACCTGTGCCTTCCTTTTCCTGTCACCTCTGCCCTCTACATATACAACCTGTGTCTAATTACCGCCACCGTCCAAATACCGTCCAAATAATGCAACAAAAAATATCTAAATAAACTCAACAACCTGCCAACAATAAGCATAAATGATGGTATAGGGGGAAATGACACACTACCTTGCCTGTATTTCTTTCAACCCATTAGTTTAAAATTTGTATTAATAAGTACATTTTTATAATAATTAATACTGTTGTGTCTTATGTGTTTAATAATTCTGCATAATGTTCATCCTATTTCTCTCATAGGAGCAAATTTGGTTGCAGCATGTAAGAAACAACACATAACAACAACACATTATATAATAAAATAATAAATATGTATAAATAATGCATTAAAACCAGATCTGAGATGTGTGGAGGATGGAAAAATAATTCTAAACTTTCAAAAGTTACTATGTGACAATTCAATAATTTGATCACACTGGGAGCAAATGAGTATTTGTAATAGTTATGTATGTGTAGTTAACCTTAACTATAGACAGTAGAGCAGTGGGCTGCCGTGGTGCAGTGACCGGTGAACAGTCAGGGGTTCAGGGCCTTACTCATGGGCCCACAGTGGTGGTGACTGGGACAAGCTGTCATTCTCACTTTCCCACCTCAACCTCTTGCCAGTTTGGGGACTCGAACCAGCGACTAACCGGTGTCAAGTTCACTTCACAAACCACTAGACCACCACTGCCCCCCAGACAGTTGTAGTGACGGTTCCTGATCTTATGAAATAAGACAAACCTTAAAGCCATTTTTCATAATTAACAATAAGAAAACATTGCAATCTGATGAAATGCATCATGTAAATAAAACAAAAACTTCTCTTTAAAAACTGGATTCACTGAACACAACAAGAACAAGCTCTGAGTCAACAACAGCACCGCACAAGAATCTGGATCAGTCACTCAGCTCATGAATTATAAAGGTTCTCTAAAGCCCTGAATGACTTCATGTAAACATGACCAACGGCTCACATTACTCATGAGCACCTGCAGAGCTGCTCTTTTCTTCTGAGCTCCACGGCGACACAAGAAGTGGCTCGTTTCTGTCGAGATTTCAAAGTGAGAAAATGTGAACAAGTGATTTTCTCAGCTGGGGGCCAGAGAACGCTGCGTGGGTTGAACCAAGCACTAACATGGAGACGGCCGGCCTGCCTTTACACTGAGAGCATTACTGGAACGTCACTTCAGTGAGTGGTTCACCGTCGATTCTATATGTGAGGTTCAGTTTATCAGTTAGTTTTCCAAAGTTAAAAAAGTGGACCTTGTTCATTTTAAAGGGTGCCCTCAGATTTGTTTAATGACTTTGGATTCATAATCAAAACCCTGCCTGTAACTGTCATTGTAACGGTGGAGTATGTGGGTATTCTCACAACCTTTACCTTAAAGCTTTTAAACTTTAAACCTTTTATCATGGTCATCATGAGGTCAAGCCACGCATTCTGTATCTCGTTATTTTTCTGGGAGAATCAAGATCTTACATCATTTAATTTAATCATGCTTTCAGGTTTTAATAGCCTTTATATCAAGAAAAAAACCTTTTATATCTGTTAGAAGAATTGTGCTTATGTTAAGAATTATACTTGTTAGGTAATCATTGAGTGACTGTCAGGACTTTAAAGTCTACATGTCAGCAACCATGATTGTAAAGATATGAATCACCATAAAACATTCCAAGCTGTATGTACTCACGGTAAAGAACACAGAGAACTGACCCAGTAAGATTGTGTAAGTGACACTTATCTTATGCTGATTGTTTACCAAATAAAAAGAGCAAAGGACAGAGAGCTTGAATGCTGTAGCGATGCATACTGCAAAGCTGTAGTGTCCGTTCTCTCCTTGTGCGCAAGTAAAAGACCTGAGCTGGTGAGTGCTGTCTTCCTTCCTGTGCTGTGTGTATTTTTAGGTTTTGAAACCTAAACTAAAGTTTTATGTTTTAATAATAATAACAATAATAATACATTTTATTTGTCAAAAGCGCCTTTCAGGACACTCAAGGATACTTTACACAAATAATGTCAAGTAGCAATACAATAAAACGCAATAAAATATAGAGGTGATAGATTAAATTAAAGTAAAATCAGACAGTGCAGTTGACCTCAGGTGGGAGAAGCGTTTCTAAAGAGGGGTGTTTTAAGTGTGGATTTAAAAAAGGGAAATGAATCAGTAATTCTGAGTTCAGGTTTTACATGTAGCTCACCATATGCTGGCAGTAGAGATTGTAATATTAACGTTACAACCATGGTGGTTCGATACTTAAATACCAATAAATATGTGCTCATTGGCCAAACAAGGGGCCCACAAAGGCCACTTCGCCCACTCGATTCTAAGACCAGCACGGCCCACTCACGGACAAACCATCGTCTTTTAACCACAACTTTTTAATCATTGCAATGAAATCGTGTTCATTTTCATACAGAATGGGATGTAATGCCAGTCCTATGCTGGAGACAATGTAGAAATATGCTGTAAAATCAAAACCAGATTATGCTTGGTTGTAGAGGAACAACAAATACAACTGAAAAGGTTAGGTCATGCTGTTTATGGTAACACGTGGTTGGCTGACATCATGAACAGATAGGGACTTCATGACTTCTTCTACTGAGAGGCAGGAGGAGAAGAATTACTTGACAGAAGTTTGAGCTGCCTTCATAACATTATTGGTTCAGCATGTATCAACACATAGCATGGTTAAATAACTCTTCTTGTAATAGACAGCACATGCAATGACTGCACTCATGCCAGTTCATGAGTAACTCACAATGAGTAATGGGTGTGCAGATGGACGCACAGTGGTACTAACTATGGTTTAATTAGATGTAAATCCAACATTATTTTTCCCTGCCAACACTTCATCGTACCAACAAGCAGCTAGCATTGTTGGAAATGTCAAGTCGTTGCAAAAAAAACCCTTTGAGGACAATTCAGCTGAGAAGAAGGGATGCGAAATTGGATCCACCAGGCTCAACGGTTAAAAGAAGTGAAACACTCTGTAGCTGCATTATGGGAAATTTAGGGGTTGAGCGTTTCTGGGGCTTTTCAGATAATGAAGTCTAAATTATTCATTCAGTATTGTGGCTTCTGCTGCTTTAATATTAACCACTGTTTAGTTAATCTGTCTCTTATGAGCCCTCCAGTTTTATGAAAGTGCTGAAATTCACCTGGACCATGAAAAAAGAGGGAACCTTGTCCATGTGATTGCACATTATTGAACCGAATTTGTGAGTCAGTACACCAGATTTTTCTCCTCGAATCAGTCCGAACATGTTGAGTTGACATTTTGCGACTGACATGATCTCATACACATTTCTGCATTTCTAAAGCTACAGTTCTATCTTTTCTTCTGACTGAGTGTCAAATCCTGCTGCCACTTGAACCTACAAGCCATTAACATGCAAAACTGCCAAGTTCACGACGCGAGGCGAGGCAGGCCTCGTGTGCCAAATTGATCATCACGATTAGAGACTTGAATGAAGAGGCAAGATGTGATCTGAAGACTCCCGCTTGAGTGCCACTTAACTCCATCAGAATTAGATTAAATAGTGTCAAGCTATTGTCCACTAACGATTCCTCTCTCTGCAAAAATCTCATTTAACTTGCTTCTGTAGCAATTTGTGCCAAGGGCTCCGTTCGTATATCCAAAAGCCATAATCTTGTGTAACAGCCTCGTATTCGTAAAACCCCTCTGTCTGCGGCTCCCTCAGCATCTTGACTTAGTGTAATTGGCTGATTTTTGATGTCCATAAACCTGGCAATGCAATTAAGCACAATGGAGACGGGGCAGATGAATCTTTAATGACTAATTTACTCATTTTACTCGTCGTCTCATCAAACTCCTGGCTGCTGTCTGGGAGGAGAGCAGGGACAAAAAAAGCTGGCAGAATGAAAGAAAGTAACAAGAAAGGCTTACTGTTTTTGCATGACTTGAGCCATTTTAATTTGAATTTACTTTTTCAATTACAGCAGGCCTCATCGTTTGATTTCCGAGGCGGGCGGAGATAAAACTGCAGGTGTTGACTGGTTTAGGACACAGAGACGTATTGATTTCCTCATCTTCTCTGCCCTGTCATCACTTCTTTGTCTCCTGGTCTGTTCTCTCCTTGCCACCTCATTTCATCCTCCCTCCCAAAGTAAACAGCAGCGCAAAGGAGGATATGTGGAGCTTTTTTCTTTTTTTTGCTCTTTTTGCTCCGTCTTCTCATTTTGAACTCTTTGAAAAATAAATAAGGCACTCAAATATTTATCAAGTGAGGACATTAGCTGGCAGAATCTCCAGAGTGAAGTGAGATGTGATTTCCTGATCTACTTTGTTTTAAAGGTCCCATGCGGAGAAAATCCATTTTTATTGTGTTTTGTGGTTGATATAGTCCTGCAGGTGTAAAATAAAAGCTATTAGGATATGAAGACGTTTACTTCTGCCACTTCTCGAGCCCCCAAACAATTAGTTCATTGGTTTTCAGAGCAAAACAACCCGTTTGGAAGAGCCTTAAAACCAGGAGTTATGCAGTCATGGTGAAATGAAGCATCCATGGAGACTTAATGTGATGTTAATTTGGCCACAATATAGAACCTTTAAATAGAACAATGGAAGTTTATTAGCTGCTCAGTGTGATTCATGCACAATGTCATTAACTTGAACCTGACACATGATTACACAGTAGAGCCGAATGTCTTTAATTGCCATGGCAAGTCTAATTCATTGTGAATTTTATGTGGCCAATAAGTTTCTTCTGGCTGGAAATGACCAGTGATAAACAAATGACAAAGACGTTGTGTTAGAGCTGGTATTAAGGAATCTCAGTTATTTGTATGTTCACTATTATATTATATTTATACTACAAGTAGAACAAAATATCGATACAGTGACACATCATCGTCCCTCCTCGTGTGATATTAGTATCGATACACCGGCGTCACTACTTAATGACTCCACACGGTGGCGTTAATCACATGAATGAGGGAGACTTGAGTGGAAATGAACTGGCCAAGAAGAAATTGTACAGGTATAATGGAGGACAGCAACGCTACCATAAGAGACGCCCCATCCACGTTTAAGTCCAAAGTGTGGACCCATTTCGGCTTTAGCAATACTGAGGGAACAAACAAGCTGGACAAAGACTACGCCATATGCAAGAACTGCCTCGCATAAGTAAAGTACACAGGCAACACCATGAATGAGTTTTAATTTGCCTTTTATAAAGAAATGTGATGGAACATGGGGACATTGACAAGTTACAGTCAGTGTGTCTGTAAAAGAGGCCTATGGCAAGACTATAGGCAGTTTTTATTAAGTGGTTCATCCAAATTTGTGTCAAATCCAGTGAAAGCAACACCAAATCGCAGTAAATACATAAATACTGAAATACTCTTTATATTTTTCAGTTATAGATATCGTGATGTATCGTTATGTGACTGTCGTGCAATATAACAATTACCACAGTATCGCTGTATCGTGACAGTATCGGTATCATTAGCCATGTATCGTATCGTATCGTATCGTATCGTATCGTATCGTATCGTGAGGTACCCTGTGACTCCCGCCCCTAATTTTTACTATAAATGCCAAGTCCAAAGTTATTCGTGTCCTCAGTAATGAGTGGCAAAGTCTTTATTTTTCACCACAGCAATCAAACCCTTGTCATAGTTGCTAACAAGCAGACTGCCTGATGTTTTCCTTCAGAATCTTAATGCCGTCCTCTTTTCTTGTAATGCTGTTTACTCTGACCAGGCTGCCTGCTCCACTGACCTACAGTATCACCTTCCCATCGCCATGTTTGACGGTGAGGCTGGCCTTCTTGGGATTGAACGCTTCTCCTTTCTTTCATGAAACTAAAGCCACGTCCCCGTGTGCAAACACCTCCATTTTCATCTCATCCAACCACAGACGTTCGTCTTTGTCCAGCTGAGCCTTTGCAAAGCCTAGGTGAGCTTTTGTGTGTCTGCGTCTGAGTCGTCCTTGGGCGGTATCCATGGAGACCAGCTGTGCAGTCTCTGTTGGAGTGTCTTCTTAAGATGTTGCAGATTCATCATGATGGTGATCCTTGGATTCTTCCTGACCTCTCGTACCATCATTCTTTCTTTCTAACATTACTTTTTAGATTCTTCACATCTGTAACTCCTAATAATTGTCCATTATACTTCACATTGTGACCTGTAGGAACTTGCCTAGTGGTTTGTGAAGCGAACTTGTAACCAGTGGGTCGCCGGTTCGAGTCCCCGGACTGGCAAGAGGTTGAGGTGGGAAAGTGAGAGTGACCACTTGTCCCGGTCACCACCACTGTGGACCCTTGAGCAAGGCCTTTAACTCTTGACTGCTCCCCGGCGCTGCACCGCGGCAGCCCACTGCTCCTAGTATGTATAGTTAAGTTTAACTATAAATAGGATGGGTCAAATGCAGAGAAGGAATTTCCTCAAGGGGATCTATAAAGGTTAGATTATTATTAAAGGTTAGAGTATTGAAAACATTTGGATATGGCTCTATAGCCTTTTACCATCTTGAGAGGAAACACAACTTAAACTACGGCATCAGCTGTTTTCAATTTCTTGTGTATTAGAAAGAGTTCACATGTATCATTAACATCTCTAACTCAATGTCTTACAATCTTTTCCACTTAGTCATGTCATATTCAGCCAGAAGAAACCTATTGGCCAAATAAAAATTCTCTATAAAACTAAATTTGGCATGCATGAATAACAGGGTATTTGCTTCCATTTAAATGTCCTTTATTTGCCTACTAGACTTGTTGTACATGCTCGCTGCATACTGTTATGTTCATATCTATGTGTGCATTTAATGGTGAAGGCTTTTAAACAGGTAATTCCTAATATATTTCTCGTGGTGCTTCACATGATTTCACACCTTGTCATCGTTAAATTCTCACTTCTGTGGAGTAAAGGTCGTTGGTGCTGTAAAAGACAGTGGCTATCATTAAGCTTATTCACAGGTTCAAACCAGATGCCAATATGCTACTTTACTGCCTGTTGTTGTCTCAGTTAATCGCCTTGTAAAGCAAATCCCAACAAACTGTAAAAATAAAAATAAGTAAATAGTTTCCAATTAATGTTGACTGAGGATGAACTGATTGAACAGTTCAGCTCTGTGATTTCATGAGAACAACGACAAAGAGAGGAGAAAAATAACAATAAGAAGAATAACAGGAAGAGACAAGAAAATGACAGCCCTTTGAAAATACTGTACGTCTATTGATCGTTCAAACGACAGAAGCAGCAGCAGAAAGAAAAAGCTTCTCCTGAACACTAAAAACAACCTCAGAAATAGATCAGTTTAATAGAAATGGAACAGAGTAGATATTAGGTGTCAGGAGATACTGATGACGAGGGAACTGATCACACAGCTCTGTCAGATCAAACATGCTAAACATCCTGATTAAGACAGATGACAATGAGCGTGCAAAGACACACACAGTCCCGGCCTTCATCAGCCTCTTCCTCCTCATCTGTTAAGTAATTGGAGGTATAAAAGCATTATTTAGCTCAGCGTGACGACTGTCTGCCGCTGAGCTCCTCCACTCTGATGATTCAGCTCAGGAAGTTTCAGTTTATGTGCCATTAGGGCGCCGCCATAGTAAACAAAGAATCCATGTAAACACAGACTCTCCCTGTCTCTGAATTTCAATGCTCTACATGCAGCATTTTTTAGCATGAATAAATCATTAGGCAAAAATAAACAACAAACAAGCAACTTCTGAAATATTATCTCAGAGGGGTGGGTTACAGTCTGGGTCATAAAATCTGTTGGCTTATTCCACAGCACAAATAGAGACCAGCAGAACTCATAACAGCAGATGGTGAAAGGACAGAAAGGATAAAGTCGCTTCCAATTTAGGATGACCAAATAGTGACCTTCTCGCCTAAGACACATAATGCAACCACAATGTTCCCGAATCAAATCCTTTGCTGCATATTGTTCCCCCACCTCTCTCCCTGCCCTTAACATTTTTATATCCGAGTCTCTTGTGCATCCAAAAATAAAGCCGAAAATGTCCAGGAAGTAACCTTCACCGATGTGTATGAAAGGATTAATTATATGCTTGCATGAGAGATATCTGAGTGTCTGGAGACCGGTGGGGAAGTTAATCGTCCAATGCAGTAGGTAAAAGATAAGCAGTCCGCCTTTCAGCCTATTATTTCTACGATCTAAGACGTTGGCATGTTCTGTCCATCTTGAGATCACTGTTCACTTTAGGAAAACAGTCTTGCAAAAGCTCAGAATATAATAAACGCCATGTTACATAAAGAGGATGTTGGAGAGGAGGCTGGCAAGCATGTGGCAAATATTTGTCCACCATAAATCCAAACCTTTATAACATGCAGTGAAACTCTTCCAATCTGCGAGCAACTTCGCGAAGAAAAAAGTATTGAGCGGCCAACCGTTGCTTTGTCAATAGCAAGTCCTCATCTGCAGATTTCAAGGATTCAACTGAGGCGTCTTTTCAGAGTGTATGGATCTAAACTCAGTTAAAAAACACAACAGTCCTTCTCAGATGTCAAAATAGTAAAAGCAGAAATATTGTTCAGACTTTGAGAGCAAAGATGTAATCATAACGTAAGTAAAGGGATTACAATTGACTATTTATCTCGGGATTAAAGTAAATCTGTTTAATTCAGATTACATTGGCTTCTTTACATATTGGACGTCATGCGGTGACAAATGAGTGGGTCTGCTGACTGTATCCTGTCAGTGTAGCTTCAATGGAAAACCAGTGCAGACCAGCAGTCCCTGAGGGTGTGACAGTGAGTTAGA
This sequence comes from Dascyllus trimaculatus, assembly GCA_024666655.1. Lineage (NCBI taxonomy): Eukaryota > Metazoa > Chordata > Actinopteri > Pomacentridae > Dascyllus > Dascyllus trimaculatus. The sequence goes on along the minus strand of CM045455.1, from coordinate 6,856,393 downwards.
GGATATGTGTCATGGGATGATCAGGAAAGGATACAGCTGGTAGGCAGGTTGGAGCAAAAGATTATATTTTAATCAAACAAAACTGCCTAACACGAGATGGAGAGCAAACACAAAATGTCTGGAGAATCCAGGGGAAAACACAAAATCCAATAAAAACTAATCCAAAAAGAAGTGCAAGAAGTCAAACAGTCGAAACTCAGAGGGGAATGAGGAACACGAGGAGAGCAAACATTGAGGAAGCGCAAGCTGAATGAACGTGGTACGAAAAGCTAAAATCACAAACCAGATGAGGGGAAACAGGCAGAGAGCAGACAAAACAGGACGAACGGGAACAAGACGAGGAACAGACAACATTATTAATGAGAACTAAATGGGAGACAGGACGCAGGCGAAACTGATCAGGGCAATGAACGGAGGAGGTAAAAGGAGACAAAGGAAGGAAGTAAAAACAGAAGAATCACAAAAGGTAAGGTGATTTCAAAATAAAACAGGAAGTAATAAAAAAGGGGAGTGGTAGGTACACATAGAGGGAGACTCAAACGGGGAATTACAAGAGAAAATACACAAAGGACTGAAAAAAACCCCTCAAAGACAGTGACATCAGGGCCTTCTGCTCGACCACGTCTGAAACTATTTTTTATCACAAACAATTGATATTTAAAATGGCATCTGTGAAAGTTAAGTCGGATTTTTCATATTCTAAAACAGTGGCGTGGTTAAAAATAACTGCAAATTTCAGGATTTTGTCTTCAGTAGTTCCCGAGATACTCCAGTTAAACATCGCCTCAAGTTAATTTAAACACAAGACACTCAAAACAAAAGGATTCATCCTCAATGAAGGACCTAAGATCCCTAATCTGTCTCTATACCTACCAGTGAGCAGTGATTCCTAACACGTCTCTGGGGGTCATCAGGTGGAAACCTCCCTTCTACGGTGTTTCGCCTACTTAGTCCCACGACACCTCCAGGAGGCTAGGAGGTGAACTCTGGTGTCCCAGAGTCACCCCCCCCAGTGCCAGTTCACACTGCTCCTAGACAAAGGACTAACCAGCACTGTCACGTTCAACTGACCCAGGCCTGTTTAGGAGATGCTCCAGGTAACGACCAGTGCCGATGCTACCATTTAGCTAACTGCTAAATGCTAATGCTAACTGCTAATTCAACCAGCACTGCCAAGTTCAACTGACCCAGGCCGGTTTAGGAGATGCTCCAGGTAGTGACCAGTAACTATGCTACCATTTACCCTATATCAAATTATTATGAAATATTAATGTGCAAAAAACATGCTGAAAGGGGATCACTGGGGATTTTTTTGAATGATCTTAGCAAGTATTTGACATATAAATCTAAAATGTCACTAATACATTTATAAATAATCATATTTTATGCCTTAAAGGTTTTGTAAAATCAGAGATGGTCAAGCAGAAATTGCTCTAAAAATGTGATGATCTGAGATCGAATGACCTGCATGTAAGAAAGCAACTACTTCAAATACAGTTTTTCCAGTACAGTTCACTGTTAAATAATGAAGTAAAGTCTGGCTAAATGCAGGCCTGTGACTCAGCAGGAATCTACTTGGGAGTCTAAGAAAAGCCTGTGCGCAGGATACTAAAGCAGAGATTGACATCTGAACCTAATTTTCGCTGCATTTGCTCCAGACTTACTGTATGACTGACAGGCAGCTCAGACCGCAGCACTTGGATATTAGCCTTTATTGACTCCCTATCGCCTCGCGGCAGCTAAAGATGAGAGGGACTGATGGTGCAGAGCGGGGGGTATTAAAGACAACCAGCTGGGCCTCTCCGTATGAACATCTGTAACACAAGGTGATGAGAGAGGAGCCCATGGTGTTTGGGGTAATTAGGAAGATTTATAAGCGATGGTAAGAGGGCTGCCTGTCGGGTGGTGAACGTGTGTGTGTGTGTGTGTGTGTGTGTCTGTCAGCTTGCGGCAGGTGTTATTTGAGGCATGCTGGCTACATCATCTAATGCTGTCTCCATCCCCTCTAATTTCTGTCATTCCCTCCAACAAAACAAGAACAACGCTGGTAAAACATTAAAAACTACATCGTTTTTTGAAAGATAACTGGCTGATATTAGACTAAATTAGTGTCTTTGTGTATTATCACAGTGTTTTCCTTTTAATGAAGGCAAATAATAAGTGAGTGAAACGACTGCTGAGGTTGTAAGTGACTATTTTTAATCAGTTGACTTGATGTTTTTTCAATAAATAAGATTTCTATTAGTTCTTTAATCTATAAAATATCCCTCAAAAACATGCGGCTCACAAGCCCTCAGAGAGTAATACGGTGCATTTAATTGGTTTGTTTATCGAACCCACGAGAAATAAAAAGCAATTCCTCAAATTAGGGCTTGTACACACCAAGGCGGATATTTTGTCTAGACAGACCTATGTTCCCCCTTCATTAAAAAAAACAATCTGTCCATAAAGACCATCATTTTACACATGAGAACCCAAAGTGGTGTAGGAGCACGCCTGGCCGGTCTACATCAACGATACTTCAAATGCAACAGAGGACTGTCACTTCATTGTTTCTGCAGACGCTGTGGACCGAGTAATATCGTGCACGGCACACACGGAGGCTTTAGCGTGCTGGTGAAGCGGTTCAGCAGTGCAAGGCTAAGTTGCAAACATGCCACTGCTAGTGCTAATCAAACGTAAAGTCACTGGCATGTATCCACCATTGCTGTTTTTGTTTCAGGTACAAGCTTATTACACAAAGCAACAATGGGCGTGAGCAAACTGTACACGGATACATGTGAACCAGAGCTTTTAAATAACATGCAGCCCAGAAGGATAAAAAAAAAAAAAAAATCAGTTTAAGTGACCTAAAATGTTGTGTGTGTGTGGATGAAAGGCCTAAATGTAGAGAAAGATGCTAGTTTTGCAAAGTATCTGCATATCTCTGGGAGCAATGTTACCTGGGGACCTGCTAAGTGAGGTAGAAATAACCTCCACATGTCTGCGTTTCATGCAGCACATTTGCACGGAATAAGCAAAGTCTGCTTTCTCTGCAAATTTACTGACACTATCTGCAGATATGATATAAATAGGCTGCCACATAATGAGAACCTGTTGAAGGACAGCAAAATGTCCCTGCGTGCTCGTCTTCCATCTTGAGATCCTTCGAGATTTCGTTCTTCTGATGGGTTTGAGCGTTTTGTGAAGGAGTGACAGGAGGCTCCTGAATTTGCACTTTGATGTATAATTGCCAGCGCAGCCCCGATCTTTCTCGAGCGGAAAATAGGCAGAAGAGAAGTACAGAGAGACGTAACGCACAACACACAACATGACCTCAAAGGACAGAGATGCCGATTTGCACAGGCCAAACATCATCACTGCTGGTAGGTAATTTGTGGTGGAATTTTTACTTTACTTTACTTTATTCATGGCAGATTTGCACATGAATAATATCGCAGACGACCTCTACAATTATTGCAAATTAGAGGTCCCCAGATAATACTAGCCCTGAGTGATTAGGGCTTTGGTGTGGACAAGGAATAAGGAAGCCGAAATCAGTCCAAGTTCAGCATTTTATCTTAAATTCCCTTAATTTTTCTGACTGAAACAATTTATTAATGACCAAGACTGCACTCAATTTATTTTCTGCTGCTCAAGCAATCGATTAAAAGACTAATTATTTTAGCTCTACCCCTGTCCAACTGTAAAACTTGGAGATAAATATAAAAAAAAAATCAATAAAAATATCATCTGTCTGTGGCTTTAGTCCAACTGTATTGGCACACTCGAGCAAATAGCTTTCTAGAGTCCTCATCGGTAAACGGTGGGTGTATTTTAGACACAAGCAAAATGTCCCCTTCAATATTTCGCACCAGAATAACTTCCCTGGAGACTGTGGCTGAATGGTGTGAAAGAGGCGTCTAGAAAGCCTATTCAGCGGTGTCTGCAGTGTGGATTCGCTCCAATCGCACCACGGCCATGAAAGAGAAGGAATACGCTGGAGTGTTTGGGAGGAGTCGTACTCGACTAGAGAAGTCATTCATCACGTCGCTGTGTTGTCGTGCCGTGGTTAAGTGACAGGGAAGTGGTGGCATCCACAACGTGATTAAAATCATACTCCCATAATTGCAATTGACTGTAAAGACACAATTCTGTCCACAGCTGTCAGATTATGATTAATACATTCACAAATGCGGCATCCAGAGACAAATCCTCCTTCTCGTGATAACCCCGTGTGCAGGCATTAGGTCCTACCTGTGTCCGGTTGTTCTCCAGAGTTTTCTCCAGCTCCGCCTTGGCAGCTGCTGCCTCCTGTTGGTGGGTTTGTCTCAGGTGTTCGATGGCCGACGCGTGGATGTGGTTCAGCTCTGACCGCAGAGAGGCTGATGGGGAAAATTCAAAGGGCACAGGAAGTCAGATTTCATTTGCACAGACCATATCTCCACATGATGAAACAAAGCCGCGCGGCAAATTTCAGACTCGGGGATAGGGAGCGTGCGAGACTCGCTCAGAAAGCTCCTTTCTTCAGTCTGTTAGTGCGATGAAAAAAAGAGCTCATTAGATGCTGAGGCATTTTTATTGCGATACTTTTTTACTTTGCACATAAAGAAGAGTGCCTCTGCTGCCTTCCCCCGAGTGGCCTTTAATCCACACTCCAATGAACACCTTTTATTGCAAACAGTGTAATGGTTTAGAGAGGCATGGAGAGGGAACACGCGCTGCTATTAGCCTCCTAGTTCAGTGTGGTGAAAGGAAAAAGAAACATACAGAATAAGAAAAGCACATAATATACACTCCTGAACACACATGTATGGATGCACATAAGAGAGAGGATGAAGGGAAGTAAGAGAGAGAGGGAGATAAAGAGAAAAGGGTAATGAAAGAATGTCAGGATGTGGGAAGTAAGAGACAGATGGAAGAAACTCTCCAGTGTCAAGACCATGACATGAAGGTTAATGGAAGACCATTTATCACAGCACAGTACTGGTGGGTTAGCACTAAAAACTGGCTTAGGCTGAGATTTCACCACACTCTACTCAGATTTGGTCTTTCTCAGACTTTCAAGGCCCTGCAGGAGGCCTCCTTTTACTCAACAAATGCTCCTTGGATAGATACATCACACGATATGAAAAAAAAATACAGACTGCACTTTTCAAATGTTTTCTCCGTTCAATTTGTGCATTAACTTCAGACAGAGAGCTGTAATGCTGCAGTCTGTGATGAAGGGATGGGAGTTTATTTCTGTCTAAAGCCATGCCAATAAAAGATCGTCCATATGTCTTTTACTCCGCTCTGTGCTGAATGTAAAATTATAGCAAGCTTTTCGTCTTGATGTCTTGCATATTAACAAAACGCAAAGGTATTTTCACTCCCACCACTGCTCATTAACCTGTCAATTAAACACAGTATTTTCCCTACTGACTGGAAACAAGCCATTATCACTCCTATTTTTAAATCTGGAGACCAACATAAAGCCAGTAATTGTAAACTTATAAGCATATTGTACTGTCAGAGGTTGCTGGGAAAGTTGATGTTGAACACACATGCAGTTTGCCATTAGAACAAATCGTTCCACTGAAACAGCCACACACTGCACCTAACAGAGCTAGGAAATTGAGGCTTAGAGGAGGGGTGGTTGCTGCTGCATTTTCAAATTTGCATAAATCATTTGGCACAGTTAATTGTAATTTTCCGTTTCTAAATTTTCAAAGATTAATTTTTCATCTAGAAAACTGATGCAGTGTTAAAGTTAATAATGCATGATCCAGAAACATGACATGTCAATAGGTGTACCTCAAGGCTCAGTGTTATGCCCCCTAATATTTAATGACCTTCCCACAGGTCGCCAGCAGCAGTCGTGAGCTCGAGTCCGGCTCATGACCCTTTTTTGCATGTTGCATGGTCTCTCTCTCCTCTATACCCTCTTTCACCCTGTCTATCAATAAAAAACTTGAAAAAATCTTGGGCCCTCATTCATTAGGTGACCTTTAAAAACTTAGCGCAGAAAACTAAAATCCACAAGAATATCTTTTACACAAAACTGTCCTGGAGCTTATTGGTGCGCTGTTTTAGGGCAGCCACCTTTCTCTGTGAAAGCTCAGTGGATCGTACAACCAGGTGACTCAAACAGTTGTGGTCCTATCAGCAGCTTTGAAGTCAAATTGAAAAATATGCTAAAAGCTAATCCACTCTGGAACCACCGACTCCTTATTCTGTATGATTTGCTTGATTCTTTATGATGTTAATTTAGCTTGGTACCCCTACATCCTGGTTTTACATTTGTCTTGTATACTCATGGGGTGTGTGTGTGATATATTACTGTGTGTCATTTGTATTACATGTTTTTTCTTGTTTTTCTAGTTTGCTTGGTGTTGTTTTGGCACTGCGTGGAACTTGTAAATGTGACCTGCTGGGAGACTGCAAATGACAATTAATCTCACGCTAACTCTGGTACAATGCATCAAATAGTACCATTTATATTTAATATTCTACACAACCCTTTACAAGTGAAACTAAATAAATGACGTCCACTTTGATCCTGTTGAAAAACTCTATTCTAGATTTATACAGATGTTTATGGTTGTGATTGTGCATTACTTACAATGCAATTAATTGAACATCATGTCGTGCCATATTCAAATTAATATGCTCCTTATATGTAGTTTGTTCTTAAAGGTTTGGTTTTTCAGTGTTTCCTATCATTATGATTTCAGATACTGTAAACTCAGTGCAGACTGAAAACCACAAATCCATGTAAAATGGGCCAAAAGGTCATGGGTGGGTTAATCTTTCATTATGCTCGTGCCCACACACACTCACTCCTCACACACTCTTCAGACCTTACCCAGCATGGCTTTGCCCTCGTCCTCCAGCTCAAAGCGGAGTGTCTGCAGCTCTTGTTCAGACTGCTGTTTGAGCGTCTCGATGCTCTGACGGTGAGCCTCTCTGAGAGACTGCAGCTCTGCGTGGTGATGATGGCGGAGACGCTCCTCCAACTCCTGATGGGAAGAGATGAGAGGGGGAGGACAGCAGGATCAGAAAGGGTGAGAGAGGGATAAAGAGAGGGCAGGAAAACAGGGAGACAAGGCAGAACAGAAGAGAGTGGGAGGACCAGAGGGAGGGAGTGTGAGGAAATGGAGGAGAAAGTAGGGGGAGAGGGAAAAAATTAGTTAGGAAATTGAACAGTGTGGGAGGAGATGATGGAGTGGGAGGGAAAAGGAAGAGGCAAGAGGGATATGAAAAAGTGAAGCAACGAGGCATTTTAGTTTAAATCCTCTATGAGCTGAATTATAAACTGACCACTCAGCTGCAAAGAATAGAAGAAACAGACTTTTTCTGCTGCATAGTCTTTGAAAACACAGAGGTCACCTTCTGTGTCCAAATGCATTGGAACACAGAGACAATTTCTCATATTTGAAGTGTCACAAAAACTTTAATCAGAAGTCACCCTACTGTGGAGTTCTGATATTAGAAGTCGTCTGCAGTGTCAAAATGCATTGTAGTATTGACAATTCTTTCTCATGCTTTAAAATCTTTCTAAAGATGTTCCTAAAATGGTTTGCTGACCATTCCTACTCACTGACTGTAACCTTATGTTAGAAGAATCGTGCTTATGTTAAGAATTATACTTATTAGGTAATCATTGAGTGACTGTCAGGACTTTAAAGTCTACATGTCAGCAACCACGATTGTAAAGATATGAATCACCATAAAACATTCCAAGCTGTATGTACTCACAGTAAAGAACATAGAGAACAGAACTGACCCATTAAGATTGTGTAAGTGACACGTATCTTATGCTGATTGTTTACCAAATAAAAAGAGCCAAGGACAGAAGGACTAGCCAGAGAGCTGGAATGCTGTAGCGATGCATACTGCAGAGCTGTAGTGTCCGTTCTCTCCTTGTGCTCAAGTAAAAGACCTGAGCTCGTGAGTGCTGTCTTCCTTCCTGTGCTGTGTGTATTTTCATGTTTTGAACCTAACACCTTACATCTTCAGGAAAATTAACTCGATCACTTTGACGCTGTGCACATATTAACCCCTTAATGCTGATCATCGTGAACTCACATCATACGAAGACTGCAGCCGAGATAGCATATGCATTCCCCCAATACCGGTTTGTGCATATTCAATACGTACATAAATAAACAATTTTGTGGCATCAATAAAAAAAAAATGTATACAATTAATGTTAATTAACAATATGTACATTTTCTCCAAGTGCTCACAAGTGTTATAATAACTACTAATAACTGCAACGGTATTCTGCTGATCAGTTTCATTATGCTGAATGTATCTTCAACAGCTTGCTGCTCTGTTTACTGTTTTTGAGCCACACTTCCAGGGCGGCTGTGGCTCAGGTGGTAGAGCGGGTTGTCCACTGATTGCAAGGTTGGCGGTTCGATCCCCGGCCCCTCTGCATGCCGAAGTGTCCTTGTGTAAGACAGTGAACCCCAAGTTGCTCCCAGTGGCTGGCAGGCACCTTGCATGGGAGTCTGTCGCCATTGGTGATGAATGTGAAACACATTGTAAAGCGCTTTGAGTACCACTAAGGTAGAAAGGCGCTATATAAATGCAGACCATTCACCATTTATTTACCATTTAATGCCTGTTGTTGCGAATTTGCATCACACCTGAATTCATATCTGTTCTATGTGCTATAGACAAATTAACAATCACCATTTAATTTAGCATCAGCTTAAAAGCAAAAACACAAATAATTTTTTTCATCGGGTTAAAACACTCATTTTCTTTTATAATACTGATGCTTAGTTCAATATATTGTCTTAGTTGCACCAAACAATAGTCAATGATGTCTGCAGACTCTTTTATTTGTTAGACGCACCTAAGCTAGAGTTTTAGGCAAACATAAGATTGATATCCGAAGAGTGAGTAGGCGGTTTGAGGAGGGATGAAGATGAATGTGTTCGTCTAGTCTCCCTGACTCATTGGTCCTTTATCCAGAGCTGCCAACTGTTTTAGGTGTAAGACAATCGCTTTTAGTTTCTGTCTCATGCTGCCTACGCTAATCTCATACCGAATAAGTTTATAGTTTTTAATGGTCCAGAGTATCTTTATCCTGTTGTTACTGCATTTAAAAGGGCAAGATGACTCGGAACAGCCAAAAATTAGAATCAACCCCAAATAAAACATTTCATTTCAAAGGAGATCCTACTTTATGAGAAACAAAGTTCAGTATGTCTGTTAAACTGCAATAATTCTGCACAAAGTCTGAACATTAGGATTTCCCTATACTGGTCCATAAACGTCACAGACAGAGCAAAAGATAGTTTGTGAACCTTTAGTGGAGTGGATGGAGGAGCACAGATGGACCTCTGGAGTTTTGCTTCATTCACTACAACTTTACATCAACTACAAAGTAAAATGTTCACAAAGTACAACTTCATTACGATGAGGACAGAGTCTGTAGCTAGCAGGTCATGTGAACACTAAGATTGTAATCCTGGTTTTGACAAACTGGTAATAAGAGCTGAAGTTCAGTTTGTTGCTTGCAGCTGTTCGTAGGAGTCTTTCCCTTGAGTTCATTAGACAGCAGCAGGATCCTTACGAGCATCACAAAAGAGAGAGAGCTGCACAAGTTTTAGGACACGGAGCAACAGCGGCAACCACTTTAACGACTTATAATTATAAATCATCCCCAGCATGTGGACGGCGTCACTCAAGATCTACTGGCAAACGTACAGGTGAGCTGTCACAGCCACATGAGCTAAATCATTTAAGTGTATATGTTAAATCATTTGTTACATAGCAGTCAGCCTCATGTTGAGTCCTGAGCTCAACTACAACACACATAAATGCAAAACATAAATGATAAATATGTGTATTATGGACAGGGGTCAATCAGTTCATCTCTGTGTGCTTCCCACCTTTATGTACCATAAGTCTCCTAATAGACACAGGAGTCTAGGATGAAATCACTATGTTTCACAAAAGGTTTTTAGTGTCTGCAGGCAAGAGTCTGAACAATTTTTTTTAAAGAAAATCAATTTAAAAAGTAATTTGCATACATGTTTTTTTAAAAGCTATATGATTGATTACATTGTCTTCAGTTAGTGATTTCAGCTTTGGCTTCATAACAAGAACCGAACACACAGTTCAAACAGAGCAACACATTCGACCATTAGCAGAGACAACTGACAAGCACTTAGATAAACAGTATTAGTATCAGGCATTAGGTCTGCTGACTGGATGGTTGCCACAAAACACACGGTTGTAACGTTAGTGGAGACCCACTAATGTAACACCGCTGGCGGCTGAGTGTTTACTCTGGCCGGAAAAGCTGTTGTTGACGTGTGAGGATCCACATTTGGTGCCTGAGTGTTTGTGTTTGGACATAGCAGGGGGTTTTCAGGAAATATGGTTTTATGTTTTTGGGGGAATACATTAATTATCGGCGCTGCTGTCAACACTTGAACAGGTGTAAGTCTGGGACAACTGTGTGGCAAGTGGCCTTTAAACGTATTAGCCTGGCAAACTTAGTGTTTGTTGACCAAAATAGAATACAGTATTACATACATATACTGACTGTTCACCAAAACAGTTATATATGACAATCATTTGATTCCAGGGAACTAGGTTTTCTCTGTATATTAATGTTGAGAACTCATGTTAAAAAACAATCCTGTGTTAATAAAGATTTAACTCTCTTTATAACTTTATCTGTCCACCTACTGTGGATAGGTTTGTCTGAGAATATTAACAAAATCATAGAACAGGTGCAGTAAGACCGATAAAGTCTACTCACTACTCAAACACTAGCCATGTTTCCACATAACTGTGAATAAAATTTCTAGCAAACTTTGAAAAGTCGCACAAAAATAAAGAAAATGCTAACTAGTCTCGTTTCCAGTAATAAATTGCGCTGCATAGTGTCATCAACAGGTGGCACTGTAGTCTATGTTATGCATGGCTGGCTGCAATAAACATGTCTCAGTTACTAAAATGCATCTCGAGGAGAGAGGAGACTGTTAAAGGAGCTATGAGTGACAAAGCACAGTTGTATCCTTTGCTAAAGGTGCTATGATGTGTGACTCTCATCCATCATGGCACCAGTGTGTGTTAAATTTTAAAAAATAAAAGTATGGCATCCTAATATTTGTGTCACATTCTGACAAGTTGTGACTTAAACGTAAATGTACACTGCAAGCTGTCATCAACACTGTCCTGCTCGTCTAACGGCGATCACACAACACAGTGGTTTACCGCAGCAAAACAATGAACAGATGATACATCTGCGCCTTCATATTTAATTGACGTTGCTATGAAACAACAGCTCCGAGGCCAGGATGTCTCATTTTGTTAAACGCCTTTTGCCTCGACTCGCGTCTCCTCGCGTCTCTTCCTTGAGTCCTCTGTTCACATCTCTGGTGGGAGAGACTGTGAGGCGAAGAGAGAGGAGTCGAGGAAGAGAATCGAGGATGTCCAAACTGAGAAATGAGACGAGTTTGCCAACTGCTCAAAAACCTTGAAGAAGCACAAAGGAACAAAAACCATCTATGAGGAGAGAAAAGGGGTGTCCAGGAGCTGGTTTTAATCAGGAAAGTTTGAATTATTTTTTCACGTCAGCTTGTGTTGGTTGCATTCAGGCTGTCTGGAGGCGAAAACAACAAAACAAGTGGAAACAGCTGATCAGTCATGTGAGTTAAACGCTCACTGTGTTATTCAGAAAGCTGTTTTCATCTCCCATGAAGCCCATTAACCCTCCTAAATTTGGGAAGTTGCTTCAAATTTTGCCGTTTCCACAGGCTATTTCCAACATGACGGGTATACGAGCACGTTATGGAAACACAACTACTGTCTGACAACGCTAAGAGCAGTGGCTGACCCAAAATGTCTAGTGATTAATTTATTTAAAGTTGCCTGGGGGGCTGAACTGTACACATTCAACTTTATTTCACTTTAAAATGTAATTTTTTTAGCTATCATAATCCCAGTCCTTCTACAGTGCGACCTTATTCAGTGTTGGCAGTGGCTGTTTTATTGTAGCAGCTGCAGAGTGGTTTCATAACCAGCTGCAGTGTTTTCAGGCTGGTACCTGCTGTGTATACAATTTGCAGATAGTGCATGATGTCTTAATGCTTTTCTTCAAATTTTGCACCCTTTAAACAAACCGTATTGTTATCTGTGACTAAATAAACAGCCAGGCAAGTTAATTCAGGCTGGTAACAGACAATACACACACGCAAACTGATGTCTTAAATAAATAAAAGTTCAAAAAGTTAAATACGGCTTCCATTTCCATCAGCAGTCATCGAATATTCAATAAAGCACAGAGCTCTTTTTATTATACAAAGCCCTAAAAGTACACAAAAGTACAATAAATGTGGGAGAAGAACACTGCTCACATTGAGTTTAGCTCATTTTTCTTTGTCGGTGAAATATTAAGGTGCCATTTTGCAAATTAGAACTACAATCCATCAACAAGAAGCATCGAAAATGTTATTCATAGAAGGCTGACAGCAACATCTGCGGCATTTTAATTCACCAATGCGTAATGCCTCTGGGAAATGATTCATGAAACCAAGACATCCTTGAATATTCAAATGAAGCTCGTTCTGAGCAGGCGGACAGCAGCCTCAGTGTTTGACGGAGCACCCATGCTGTGTTTATGGGAACACTTAAAAAGCCCCAAATACAAAACAAAATCATTACAGCTCATTAATGACATGGTTTTTTAACAGCCAGTGGATAATAATGTTGTTCTCCGTGATGGATTTAGTCGAGTATCTGCTAAATATGATAATACAAGTCCGACAACGGGCCTCCTTCCCCTCATGACAAATGGCTCTTCTGTGTTTTGCATTGTGTTTTCTGTTGTTGCTGACCCTCCACGTCGTCTCAGAGCCTCACATTCTGTCTTTGTTGTGCAGGAGCCTCCAGTGTCTCCCTTCATTCAACGCAACCTGACCTCCACGCCCACCTGTGCACCTGCTCCAACACCCCTAATCAGCTCTCACTATATTAACTCCTGCCCTTTAAAATTCATTCCCTCCACTAATAATCTGCAGTGCACTCTGCTTCAGTCGGCTTCAGTTCAAGCCTGCCTGTAGGAGCTTTCCTTGTCTCATGGACTTCTGTCTGTCTGCTTTGCCTTTTTTCTTTTCTTTGCTTGTCTCATCTGTTAAATCAACCTGCTTTGAAGACAGTGAACCTTGTTGTGTATGAGTCATACGTGAGTCTGCCTACTTCACTGTATCGCTGCACACTAAGTGATCTCTCTTGTACTTTCACTGACTCTATAAATTTAGTTTTCTTATTGAACGGAATCTGCACAGTTTCTGAATATATTCTACTGCATTTAATTTAAAATTGCACCACATGTGTACCTGCTGTGGTTCAGATTGTTAGTTTCATCCATAAACCTGTTCACTATGTTCTGATGTTGTGATCCAACCCATGTCCTTGTGTCAACTGTTATTTCTTGTTAAAAGCCGAAAACATATCAAATCTAGGTCTTCTGGTGGGGTCTGGGGTTTACCCTTGCCCCACTATCTCTACCTAAGTGGCCCACTCCCTGCGGCCTGCTATGAGGCCTGACAGACTTGACGTTGGGGCTCAAGTGGTACCCGGTCCAGGTTAACTGCTACGAACCTTTATCTCAGAGCAATGGCTTCCCCTCATCACTGCCAGTAGTACATGTATTATATGTAATGTATATACAGTACCGGTGCCAATAGTACATGTTCTGTCACCAGCTCCAACTACTATGAGGAGATGATAATACAAAGTTGGCATTAAGGATCAACAGAGACAATAAACAGGCTTTGGAGAATTCCCCTTATGCAAATAAAGTAGATGTAAACCCCCTGAGGAATTCTGCCTCATTTGCATTGTTTTCTTGTGCTGCTCTTCGTACAGCGCTGATCTCCTGTTTCACTTGGCTTGTTATTGCACTCGCCATGATGTGTTTCAGTAAACATTAGATCTATTATATGTGCTGAATTGTCATCAGTTTCTCTGTATGAATGAGTCCACATCACCGTTCTGACATGTCAAAATATAAAACTCGGCACGTCTGAAGCTCTACTGATGATAAAGGCCTCAACAGTTGGTGAAATGTCGACCAATGACTGACCAGAAATATAGATGGATATTTTTTTTTTAGCTATATCTCCCAAACCTAATCTCTTTCTTTATCTTCCCGAGAAATGTTTGGGTGTTTTTTAGGCTCATCTTTAATAATGTACACAAAAATGTATCTAAGTAAATAAAGTCCAGGGTAACTAACCAACCTCTCCTTCAGTATCAGCTGGAAAAACACAGTTTATACTTCCAAAACCTCAGTTAAGGCCTAATTCATTTGCTGTCTTTCATCCTCCCATTAGACAGCAGGTGTTGGTTAGAAGTGAAGAGTCCTCTACAGCTCCATATGTGTTTTTGAGGCCAGCTCTTCACTACTGAGTGATCCAATCAGTTATTAAGTATTTGATTTAATCTTTCTCCGAATGAATCCCTGCTCACGCATTCGGTTTCATTTTATCACGTCACCTAACAGAAACTCAAGATGCTCTGACTTCCAGTTGACTTTCAAGCAGCACCACTACAACTTCTGTGGCCTCAGAGGAGCTAATCCTCGCTGTCCCTACCTAAGTAGATGTGTGCTGGAACTCCAGAGGGAGATAGTGCCACAGTGTGAGAAAGTGAGTTTTAAAAGCCACTAATCTCTCTTATTCGCTGGTATTGATCTTTGTTGCTTTGGTGCCATGGGTCGGTAAAAACTATACCTTTTATTCCTTTAATTAAAGAGAGCACATTAATTACTTCTAATCGCAGTGAATCCTATAATTACACACTGAGTTTGATGTTGCTTCACCTCCTCCTCTCTCCTCCCTGTGCTGTTTGTGTGTGGACGCCTGGTTGGTCAATCTCCTCTCCATTACCGGACGGTCAATATTTGTTACTGTGCTGGAGGGTGAATCCATTTAACTAACTAAAAGGGGTGAATGAGAGTGGGGGATAAACATACAAAGACGTGAAGTGAGACTCTGGCCCTGAGCTCCTCTGGCAGGCTGATCCGGCTTCTTTAGCTCAGGTCTTAATCCTGACCCCGAGGACGCCTTAAAGACCCGAGCTGGAGGAGCTGAGGCATCTGCAGCTCGGAGGCGTGTCTGATGTGTATTCAGGTGCTTCACTGTAGAGCGACTTAAAACCCAGGAGCAGCATCTTAATGCCTAAACTAACCTGCAGCCAGCGCAAGGACTTTGAAACAGGTGTACCGTGTTCTCCGCTGCTCGTCTCAGTCAGCCCTCAAGCTGCTGCAGTATGATGTTCAGTTTAGCCAAAACTGTCTCGAGCAGAACAGAGCAGAGAGCATTACACAAAGACGAGGCTGCTGCAGATGAAAGCATCTAGAACCTTATAGAACCTGACCGTGAGAAATAATCTGGCAAGACTACAGCGATGATAGAGGACATTTTAGGGATACTTTCCAGTGTGGAGTTTCACATTCAGATCAGATCATGAGAAAGAAGCTAAGATGGTGCAATTTTAAACATGCCTTTATTTTGCTGAATAAAGGCATTAGTAGTTACTAATGCTAACATGCCCATAAAGACAATGTTATGTTCATCAGGGATAATGTTTCCATGTTTACCATCTTTGTTTCACATGGTAACATCTGGTAATTTGCACTAATTACAAACTGCATTGAGGCCAATCAGAAGTTAAAGAGATTGGCAAGTAACTGTTCCAAATCCAATGTAATGGGCAAACTGAAGTTTTGGTCTGTAGTGGAAAAGTCAGAGGGTCACAGTGTTCAGTGCCATTAAGATGTGTTGTCTACGAATCATGAAATTTAATAGCAATCCATCTGAAGCCCATTTCAGGCTTTGGTTATGCAACATTTCTGCTCCATCATTCTGTTTAAGTGACGGCATTTTATCATTCAGACATAGATTACTTTTATATTAATGTGCCTCACAGTTTCATTCAGACGTATTATCCGAAGCGATATGGAGAGCCGAGGTTTGATCTGTGTCAGACAGGCGAGATTGGACAGAACATCAAGTGATGAATGAAACATAATAACGCATTAATAAACAAAAGAGTAAATCTAAACTAACAGAGCTCATCATAACTAACAGCCTGGTTTATTTATGAAAGAAAATGATGTCCTTGTGTGATGATAATCTAACTACAACTTTACAAAGCAGAAAAATAAAAATATCGTGACGGCTTTGATGGAGCTCAGGACTCAACCTGAGACCAGCCGCTGTGTAACGCATGATTTAACAGCAGCTGATAGACCGTGACTGTGTGTAACAGCTCACCTGTCTGTCTGAGGTGAGGACAAGTACACAGTGTAAATGGTCTGCACTTATATAGTGCCTTTCTACCTTAGTGGTACTCAAAGCGCTTTACAATGCGTTTCTCATTCACCCATTCACAAGTATATTCACACACCAAAGGCGACAGACTTCCATGCAAGGTGCCTGCCTGCCACTGGGAGCAACCTGGGGTTCAGTGTCTTGAACAAGGACACTTCGGCATGTGGAGGGGCCGGGGATCGAACCGCCAACCTTGCAATCAGTGGACAACCCGCTCTACCTGCTGTTAGATCTAGACCAATCAGTAGAATCATTTATAATTATAATTAATTCATGAAGTTACTACTGTTGTCCCACATATGTAAATGCATGTAACATTCCCTCTTGCAGACACTAATATGGATCCTGCTGCTGTCTGATGCTGTATATATTTAATAAACTCAGAAGAAAAACTCCTGCAAACAGTTGGAAGCAACAAACTAAACTTCAGCCTTTGTTGATGTTTTGTTAAAACCTGGATTCATTACTTGCGAGTGTCATTAGTTTGACTTGTAACATACTCTGCCTTCATCACAGTCAAGTTGTGTTTTTATAGACATTTTAGTTTGTAAAAGATCCAAACTGACAAACTGTATCTTTTTGGACTGATGCTGGTGCTGAAATGTGGAAAAAGCTTTTCCCCAAACTCAAAGTGCATCACTAGTGTGTGCCTTTCCATGAATGTGACAGCATGCAGTTCAAACTCTGTGATGCAAAAATGCTACTAGCGCCACCCTACTAAGACTGCCATCATGACTTTCGGAGAAACATAAGCAGAGTGCTCATTCGGACATGACGCCGACTTGTTCAGACTAACAGAAAGGAATGCAGGTCTGAATGGGGCTTGACAGTAATGGCATTTAAACCTGGGCTGAAGAAGGAGCCTCATGCAACGTATATTGAGCATACTGGTCTATATTAAGATCTACTGTATGTGTCTTTGGAAAGCATTTGTCACAATACAACTATTCTCCCTCTCAGTGTGTTGACAAAAGAAAGTAAGTAAAAGTCTAAGAAATACCATAACTAGGACAAAGTATGATAAGCAAGTCAATAAACTGTCAATTGCTGCACTCACTGCTTTTATTTGCAGCCTCTAGTAGCAGCTAGCCGGGGAGCTACAACTTGGTTATTCGTGTGTGTGCGTGTGTGTATAGCAGGGATCTGTGACAAATTTATTACTCCCTGGATATAACTTCCTGTGAGCTGTGAAGAGATAACACCAGACGATGCGAGCGCACCTCCCATCCACCCAAACACGCATAAAACACACGAACACAAATCATCCTTCAAATGCCTCCACTCTGGATAATTGAGTTTTCTCTCCCCTTGCGCTGCCGACTGAAATATAAACACTCCGTCACCATTAAAAAGCTCCCCGTACCGCTGGTAACACTCGCTTATTAACTAAAACTAGAAGAAAGAACGGTCGGAGCGCCAAAGAAGATGATCGGCTTTGTGGTTTCGCTGAGGAGAAGTGCGCCAGCTACCGTGTGCGTTTGTTTGAGGGAAACAAGTGGAGGAGGAGATGAAGATAACGGGGAGGAGCGTGTTTGTTATAGCAATCAGTTTGGGTTACGAGAAAATAATGAAGACTGTCGATTTCATAAGAGCTGTGTGACTCAGAGGTGCTATCCTTTCTCCGCACACACTCGTCCTCATACAAATTTGTGCTCGAGCGGCTGCCAAAAACACATCATAAGGACGCCGCTTCCTGACCTCCATTCTGCCTAAAGCATTAATACAATTACAGCGTCCAAGACGAAAAAGGGATTTGGGATTGTGATGTATAGCTGATCCAAATCGACCTTGACTGTGAAATGGAAGGATTAGCGTTGAGGAACATTTTCTTGGCACCTTGAAGAGTGTGTATGTTGTGTTTGTGCATGCATATTTTTTGACATTATAAAGAGGAAACACAGAGCTGTCAGTAGAGCTGCTCGGTACGGAAGCTGTCTGCTGTCAGAGGGAGTGAGTAATGATGGTGATGAGTCACTGCCAGTCTAACCTTGACTCTGACAAGGCTCTATTGGATTAAAACGTCATGGATGGCTTCTCCCGAGGAGCTTCTCTAACTGGCAGAGGAGACGACAGAAACGCTTGAGCTCATAGTTCATGCATTCACTGGAGACGTATGAATTATTTGCATGTAACAACAGGATGATAATTCTTTGATTTTCCAGAATGCACAATGCTACATTTAAACCCTAAAGAATGGATTATTACATTATAAATGCAGGACGGCTTTATTGCAGTTGTCTCGTTTTTCATTTCTACAATGATAACGTTCATTTGACGTTGCAAATTAGAGTAAATGTTCTAAACACAGGGGCGAAGAAAATCTATTTTAATTATACAAAACACAACAGAAGTGAGTTCACCCTGTGCATTACCAATTAAACCTTAAGCGATTTAACGATGTAGCACCTCACAGTAATTGCATTAGTTCGAAGTTAGGCAGTAGAAAAGTCCCTCCATAAACTACCAGCAGAACTCTGCCGCCTGGATCGTTACCAAAACCCCTTCATTCCACCACATCACCCCCCAACTCCACTGGCTCCCGGTCAGTCTGAGAATCACCTACAAAATCCTCCCGTACGCCTACAAATTCATCCATACCTCTCTGACCTCCTGCATGTTCCATCCAGCTCCCTCAGATCCTCCTCCACCTCCTCCATCCACCCCACTGTGCCCTCTGCCCGCCTCAGCACCACGGGGAGCAGAGCTTTCAGCCGCTCTGGAACTCACTGCCACCCGACCTCCATGACTCTGCCGCTCTCCCCGTCTTCAAATCCAAACTCGAAACTCATCTGTTCAGACTCGCCCGCTCTCTCTCCTCACCCTCTTTATTGCTTGTTGTTTTCTATCCTACCTACCGGTACCTCTTTTTTTCTTACTTTGTTTTGTACAGTGACCTTGGGTATCCTGAAAGGCGCTTTTAAATAAAATGCATTATTATTATTAGAGTATTTCCGTTTGCATCTTTTCATATTGCATACATCTTCCATATGCTACTACATTTTCTCCGGCTACTGCTCTGTGTGCAGCCGACTGACCAACCTGTATCTGTTTCCCATCCAGACATGCTAAGAAAAGAACAAACAACCTAGACGGTTCATTATTTTCTCACCTGATGGGTTTAAAAGTTGCAGTGAAGTTACAATAATTAGTCAGTTCCTTTGAAAAATCAAATGTTGCTTTGATTCGATGAAAACCACCAACTGTAATGAATCATTTTGACCCCGAGGTGAATCAGCCGCCTTGGGCTTTCTGTTTTCTGTCTATCTGGGAAGCTCCTCTCCTCTCAGACCCATTTCTGAGGTTTGCATCAACTCCAGTCTGTGGTAGTCACTCAGCTTGAGTCTGAGTTGTGCTCCCAGTTACTGTCTGTGCTGCTCAGCCTGTCTGGGTCTGAACCATGTCAAAAATCACTCCCTAACAGCGCCAGTGCACTTTTGTTGCTTTATTTTTTTTTTATTTGAGTGGACTCTGAGTGTGAAATATAACCACTTTAGAGTACCCTAAAAATTCCCAGTGTGGAATAAAAAAAGTACTTTTTTTGCTAACAGCCACACAGTAGCAATGTGTTCCATTTGATAGATGTGAAAATTAACGTGACAGTGCACCTGTCAGCGGTGGCACAAAGTGATGATGATTAATTAAAGAAAAAAAAATTCCGTTATCTGCTCACTCTAGGGTAAAATAAGAGTGAAGCAGGAAGAGATTTCATACCTTGGCCTTCGTCAAGGGATGACATTATTAAATAAAAAAAAAGTCAGACTGATTCAAAATCGAATGCAATGTGTGATAAGATGCGTGAGAAGTCATTGTGAATACTAAGTTCCCGCTGACCACTGCTGACTGATGCACCATGCAGGGCTGAAGAAGTGGAGGTGTTAAGGGTCGCTGAGCTGTAGCATGATAGCTACTGTTAAACATGGAGAATTAGCCCATCAGGAAACACCAGCGCTCTGCTGTGGAAGAAAACTATTCATTCATCCACCCATTATATTCCGTTTATCCGGGGCCGGGCAGTCTAAGCAGAGAGGCCCAAACTTTCCTCACCCCAGACACCTCCTCCAGCTCTTCCGGTGGGACCCAGAGGCGTTACCAGGCCAGCCGAGAGACATAGTCCCTCCAGCGTGTCTGTGTCTACCTCAAGGCCTCCTCCTGGTGGGACAAGCCCGGAACAAAACTAAAGATACTGGATTTGTAAGTTTTCAAAGGAACTGCTCGTATGGAAAGACTGTCCCATTTGGACTACATTGCACACTTGTATATATTCTAAAGATTGTGCCCTCTTTCTACGAGTGTGTGCTTGCCTTCTGCGAGTCAGTAAGCCTGTTGTTAGTTTCACTGTGCAGTAATGTGATTAGCTTTGACCGACACTTTGCTTATTGTTCCTGTCTGTAATGACAAAGCATAGTTATAGTTGTTGCTGGTGCATGTGTGCTGAGGGATGTGTCTTGTAATGTGAAAGTTATTAGTTTGCCATTCTTAGCTCTGTGTCGGGAATATTCCTTTTGCTCTGTTGAGTCATGATATTTGTGTTGCTGCAGACTGTGGACAGAATCTCATATGTTGGTTCATTATGCTTTAATAAGGAAAAGGGGATTCTGCAGATTAGAACCGATGCAGACGTTCAGCTGATTGGTG